>CM052706.1:3618835-3649670 GCA_028551405.1 Uromys caudimaculatus | reverse complement strand
CCTGAGCTATCCCACCCTCCTCCCATCTGACTCCTGAGCTATCCCACCCTCCTCCCATCGGACTCCTGAGCTTTCCCACCCTCCTCCTATCTGACTCCTGAGCTATCCCACCCTCCTCCCATCTGACTCCTGAGCTATCCCACCCTCCTCCCATCTGACTCCTGAGCTATCCCACCTCCTGCCGCCTTGCCTTCCCTGCTCCAATGGGCTGCATCTAAAAGTTCTGAGTGAAAATGGACCATCTTCCCTCTGCCTTGATTTTTGTCAGGATATTTTATCACAGCAACAGAAACGCAATGAGGAGGACACGTGGGAGGCAGGGACCGTGGCCCCCATGGTAGATTCCAGGGAGGAGACAGTTACCAAGGGGACAAATGGATGACACAGAGCGTCCTTCATGATAGATCATGTCTTTGGGAGTGACATTTATCTCCACACATCCATCTTTTATATTATTTTCATGTGTATTGTTTTCACTGCTAAAAAAAAAATGAAGCAAACGTTGATGCTTTATAAATGCCTTGAGAGGTCTCTTTTGAGGGAGTAGGGCCTGAGGAGATACTCATCTGGTGAACTGCTGAGTGCTTGCTTTGCCAGCATGAGGACATGTGTTCAGTCACCAGAACCTGTGTGTAAATGTGGGGTGTGGTGATGCATGTGGGGAGGGTGTACTTGTCCTCTGGCCTCGCCCTGCACATGCATGGGCTCGAGCACACACACACGTAAACATGAACACACACATATATACACACACATGTATACACACATGCATGCACACATACATGTGCACACATACACATGCACACATACAGGCACACAACACACATACACACATGCATGCACACATATGTGCATACACAGGCACACAATCTCTTCTGGTTAGTGTACCTCTTCCACAGATGCACAGATGCCATCAGCACTACCCTGAGCCACAGAACAAGCTGGTTCTGGGACAGACCAGAACCATCCTAGACAGACCAGAGACAAGGTGAGACTGTTTGGCCCCCAGCAGGTGTGTTTGAAGGGCAGCGTTAGGCAGGCAGCTGCTCAGTGTGCTGGGTAACAAACAGCACTGCACCAAGCTCTGCCAGTCCTTGCTGATACGGGATGGAACTGGGTTAAGATGCTTCTGAGAGCTGGGGCTGACCTGGAGCTGCCCCGACTTCCCATGGACACCTTAGCAGACTCTTGTACTAATGTTTTTTCCTTATTTTTCCCTCTTCCATTTTTATATGAGAACATTACCAATTACTGCTCGTTCTCTCTCTCTCTAAGTCTCTCCTTCCCTCACCCCATCCCTCTCTCTCTTTCTGTCTCTTCTTCTCTCTCTTCCTCTTTCTCTCATTCCTTCTCTGTTTCCCCCTTATGTCCTTCCCCTGAGAATATTAGAGGTGGAAAAGACCCAGGTTTGCAGTCTAATCTGGCTCACATCAGCATCCTCCCCGACAGCATCCTCCTCCCTGGATCTTAGTCAACTCTGGCCACGCCCAGTTTCCCCTGCCATCCAGGGTACCCATGTCCCAATGCTGTCACTGGCTGGTGGTGAGGTATGACTGAGTCCAGCTCTGGTAAAATTCCATGGTAAACATGACCCCACCCTCTGGAGAGGCTTCCCATAGACAACGACCGGTAAATACTGGTCCACAGAACATCTTCCTCTTCTTATTGTATTTTTAGTTTTTGTTTTGAGACCGGGTTTCATGTGGCCCAGGCTGGCCTCAAACTCAATACCTAGCTGAAGTTGACTTTGAACGTCCCCTGCCCCCATTTCCAGAGTGCTGGGATTGCAAGGATGTGCCATCACACTAAGTCCACGTGGTGCTGAGGAGTAAACCCAGGGCTTTAATCAAGCCGCATAAGCCCTCAGTCACCTGACTCCAAGCCCCTGTTCTTGCTTCTTAAACCAGGTCTGGTTCCATGATCAGGGCAAGCTCTGGGCTCCACGTGAGCTCAGTGTGAAGCAAACTCCCACTGAGCTTTGCTGTGGCTTGCCCCTGCTTCTCTCTCTCTCTCTCTCTCTCTCTCTCTCTCTCTCTCTCTCTCTCTCTTTCTCTCTCCCTCTCTCTCTCTCTCTTCCTTTACACCCTACCCCCCAACCCCCTGATCTTCAGTCTCTTTTTTATTTTTGGATAAATGCATACAGATATACAATGCGATACATAACAGCCACCCTACAGCCCTCTCTCAACTCCTCTCAGAACGCCCTGACAACCTTCCCCCAATTTCATGTCCTCTTCTCTCTTGGTAGAGTTTCCATAACCCGCCGCCGAGTTCCATAAGCTCTGCCCGCGCACGGGTTGGGGTCACCCCCTGGAGCAACCTCCCAGCCCTCCTGCAAGCAACAGGGAGAACTTAACTCCAACCGCAACTGGGCCCTGACATCCAGCTCAGAACTGTTCGGCTCTGTTGCTGTGTAGAGGGACGTGCTGGTGTTTCTAGGAATGGTCCTCAGCAATGTGACACTTACTCCTAGTCCCTGCCCGCCCGCTGTCCTCGCCCAAGCCCCTGCCCTGTGATGCTTTCCCAAACACAACAAGAAAACTTCCTCTCTAAAGAAAACTGAGTGCCCCCCCCCAGTAGCCATCAACAGCCAGTAGCTCCTCACCACGTCACCCCTTTAGAAACCATTCTTAGAATACACCACACGCACAAGAGTCCTGCCCAAGGTCCACTCTTTAGGCCTCTGATTCCTCGACTATCAGGTGCAGGTAGCTCGCCACACTGTAGAAGAGTATTCTGAGATGGCGTGAATGTGTCGTGTCTGGGAAGGCTTTGAACACGGATACCCAAAGGCTGGGAGAATTCATTGTTATGATGTTGGGCAGAATCCATGACTGAGGAAATGTCAGAAAACGGAAATTTTATTGAAAGATTTCAATGTACTTGTTATTTACTGTGATTGTCCTAGTCGTCGAGGCCTAACAGAAGGCCCTTTGCTAAGAAGACACCTTCCAGCTCCCAAGTGCAGGGCTGCCCTCTAGTGGTCTCTGAGCAAATGTCAATTGAAAAAAAAAAAAAAAAAAAAGATTTTTAAACCTCATGCCCGTGTTTATGTGTTCCTGCGTCCCTGTTCATGCGTGTGGATGCAGCTGCACACGTGTCACGACATGCATGTAGAGGTCATGGGACAACCTCATGTGTCAGACCATGCCTTCTACCTTGTTGGAGACTGGGTCTCTTCCTGACCGTTGTAAATGCCAGGCTAGCTGACTCACGAGCTTCCAGGGGCCTCAACCCCCATGTCCCTGCAGGAACTCTGGGTAAAATTACAGATGCACACCACCATGTCTGGCTAACCAAATATTTAACTTTTGCCAAATAGATACACAAAATTAACCCAGGTCTTCTGAAAATACATTTTTGGGTGTATCTGGCACTCCTCTGCAAACATCGTCATCCCTTCAGGAAAGAGCCCTGGTCAGGGTCTCCTTGCTCCGTGGTCCTTGCCTCCCATGGCCCTGTCTTTCTCTGCCTCTGAACTGCTCCACACCTAGGATATGTCATGGCTTGTGGCAGCAGCCCCATGGATGCTTGTTTCATAAAGAGCCACATAAATTATGTAGCATCCATTTATGAGCACAACAGACATTTTAAACAAGCTATGAATCGGTTTGCTCAATATGAGTGTTAAAGTAATGGATACGTTTAGTTTGGGGATCAGAATATACTTTTTATCACATTTTAAAAATAAAACCTAATTGTAGTGCTTCAAGGTGCTGCTCTTTTTCATTCCCAAGTGGTCTTCCGTGTACACAGCAGACCACATCTGTGCACCTGCAGTAGGGTTCACTTCCTCTCGGGGAAAGCAGGGGAAGGTAGCCTGAAGAGGAGGGCAAGCTGCTGTCCCCCTGCGGCCTCCCGGGAGGAGGAGCCCAGGGCACTGACAGATCTATGAGACTGCAGCTCCCATGTGAACATCAGACCTCAGGAAGCTATTCTGTCTGATTGATTGTCCTGCGCACCCATGTCTACCCCTTCCAGTTTTACACTTGAGACTTGACACCAGTAGAACTTTTACTGACAGAAGAGACCTCAGGAACTTTGGACATTTTCCAAAATCCATTGAATCAGGTAGATTTTGTAGAAAAAAAAAAAAAAAGCAAGAACATAAAAGAAATAATGATTGGCTTGATTTTTTTTTCTTTGCTGAATGAAAGCATCTGTTGGACAAGTTGCTGGCTCCCTCTGGGAATCCCTCCTGAACCCGGAATGTCTGATGCAGCCGTATCTTGTGAGCAATCAGAGCAACAGTCAATGTGCATTCTAATTTAGGCTAAAGTGTGGATGTTTGGTATGAAATCTTTCTCTCCCTCTCTATTTGGCAGAAGTAACTGTTCATTTGTCTTTGGCCGATGTGTGCCCCTCTGTTTCCAGCTAGCTCCTGAGTCTTTCATTAGCAGAGGTAAAAAGAACAAGGCTGGGGTAAGCTGCTCAAGCACATGGGAAAATGTCAGGTTTGTGCAAACTTCAAACTAGAACTCCCCCATCTGTGTGTACACATGTGTACACACGTGTGCTCCTGTGCATGTGAAGGCCAGAGAGCAACATTGGGTGTCCTCTCTGCCATTCCCCATCTCTCTCTGTGCTCACCTGGTGCTGGGTCTGGCTTGATTCCCCATCCACAGGACAGTCTCTTTTGCAAATGAATTCTATCCATGGGAGATGTCCGCAGATCACAGCCTCCTGTTTCTGTACCCGAGGTTTCAAGCCCCGTGTGTTCTCGACTGTGTCTGTTGGCATATCACTAAGGCCCATATGCCCATTTCTGCTCCTGCTGACATGTTCCTGGTCTAGCTTTGGCCAGAAATTGTCTCTGTCTTCCTTCTCTGTTTGAGTTCTATTGCTACAAAGAGACACTGTGATCCCAGCAAGCCACCAGAAGCGTTGCAGTTCAGGTGGACAGAAAACGCACCTTTTGATAAGAAAAACTTCGTGAACTCCACTTAAAGAACACTTCCATTAGCACCTTCCAAGGCAGAGGCTGTGGCGTGAGCATTGCGCTGGCGTCTTTTAAATTGCTTCCTTGTGTTTTTGTATTTGAACCAGTGTGTTTAACACCAAGTTATGCTCATGTTATTACTCCACATTCAGCGGAAACTATTGAAATTACTCATCGGAATTCATCCTAAAACCGGTCTGTGCCTCATTGTTTACAGTCATGCACCACATAACACTTCAGCGGGTAACAGGCCGCATGCACATACAGCCCATAAATTCCAATGGAGCCAAGAAATCCCCACAGCCTGGTGACATCATAGTCCTCACGACAAGAGTCCCATCAGGAAGTCTTGAGGCTTCCCTCAGCCCAGAACCTGTGGGCACCTGGAGCCCGTCGCAGAGGTGGTAGAGACGGCCACACAAAGTTACTAGTGAATCGAAACACTTGAGGTGTAAAGCAGATGACAATCCTGCTTTGGGCCCCTGTGGTTTTCCTGACTTGTGATTCTGGTATTTGTGTGTGGTGCTGGAGACTGGTCTCATGGCTGACTCTCCCACCATGCTGCCTGTACATTATGTGCTTATGTGAGCAAGTTGCAGTTTTGATGCTACGCAGGCAAAAGGACCCTACCCCAGGCTCAGGGCCCCTCACCATGCAAAACAGAATGGCCCTGTAGGTGCACCCTCTGGGGAGCACTGGGGAAAGTGGCTGAGCCCTCTTTTCTCTACTGCTGATGGTTTCAAGGGGTTGTGCTTTGTCTGATGTCTCTCACCTACAGGTGACCTCTGTCCCTGTTATAAAAAAACGTGAAGGAGGAGGGTTTGACCTCCCTGTACTCTGGGAAAGGAGATTTAAAGAAATGTGATACTCTAGGGTGTTTAATGGGTTTTTAAAAGGTTTATTTATGTTTTATGAGTGTTTTGCCTACATGGATGTAGGCACAACACAAAAGGCCACAAGAGGGCATCAAATCCTCCGGAACTGGAGTCACAGATTGTATTGAACCACCATGTGGGTGCTGATAATTAAAGCTGGGTCCTCTGTAAAAGCAGCCAGCACTCTTAACCACCGAGTCTTCTCTCCAGCCCCCAACCCGTAGGATATTTTTCTAAGTGTTCTGTAGGGACTGGGGAAATGGCTCAGAGCATAAAATGCTCGCTGTGGAAGGACAAGGCCTGGATCCTCAGCACACACATAAGACGTATGGTAACCCATGGCTGTTATCTCAGGGTTGGGAGGCAGAGACAAGAGGATCCTAGGACTCACTTACCACGTAGCGCAGCCAAGCAGCGAACTCCAGGTCCCGGAAGAGGCACCGTGGAGAGCAGTGAAGCACGACACCCAGTGTTGACTTCTGGTCTCCACGGGTACACACGCATGTATACATCACACACACACAAATATAAGTTAAGTAATAAACAAGCCACTGTGCAGGTTTCTCTACAGCTCCCTCCATGAACTTAGATTTCAGGAAGGTGTCTGCCATGAACAGGGCTGTGAGGACAGACAGCACAAGGCTGCCATCAAGCAGCCACCCCTGGTGCAGTCTACGGTCTCCTCACCGCTGACAGGCCCCTCCCTCCCCCAGATGAATCAGCTGTGCCTCTGATTAGGTGGGAGTTCACATTTGATGGCAGTGCATGACACAGCAGATGCCAGGAGTGCACCGGAGCGACCTTTGAGGTGAACATCGGTCCCTTCCTCAGTTTTGGTTACCGCCATCTGCAGCGTGATGGACAGCTCTGTTCCTCCTGGGAGAGGGAAGGTTTTGTTGTTGCTGCTGCTGCTCAAGGTCGGAGCTATGGCAATAATCCCACAAGAGAGAGAGAGAGTCTTCTACGGCAAAAAACATCTATTTCTATAGCTGCCTCGTGATGCAGGTTTGGACCAGCTCTGTGGTGTGTGTGTGAGGGGGGGGTGTCTTGGGCTCAGTCAGGCTTCACAGCTGTTGTCTAGGTGTGTTAGAGGAAGAGTCTGACATGTGCTTCTCTCTTATAAGTAAAAAGAAATGGAATAAATGCAATGTAGAAGCACACAGGAGGACTGTGCAGAAGGAAGAGTCTGCAGATGGGTACTCTAGAGCCAGCCTCAGCCGCCTTCCCCCCCAGAGCTGCAGTGCCCCTAGTCTTGGCTTTCGGTGCATAGCCAAGCCGACCCGACAGTGTGGTTGAGCCTCCCTTCCATGCAGGGCCCACTGTGAGCCGGTCTTCACCTGACAGCGGCTGGCACGGTGGACGCTCCAGCCCGCTCTTCCTTCTAGCCCTCTATAACTTCCCTCCGTGCCGACCCCAGCTCCTTAGCTGGCTGCCTACTCCAATTCTAGGGATCTAAATGACATCTTCCTTGAGAAGATGTCTCTGTGCAGTGCCCACTGTGTGCTCATGCTCCTTGGTACCTTGTAGAATGATTAGCAGTCTCCCTTTGTTACTAAAAAAAATGCTAATGAGATGTTTAATGGGAGAAAGGAAAATATCTCAAATTTACATATTAAGGAACTTGTATCCAGAGTATATCAAGAGACCTTACAAAATAACAAACAAGAAAAGACAAATACTCTCATTAGAATAGATGAGACTGCCTACGTGGCTGGTGAGCCCATGAAAATATGTTCAGGGTCATCTATCGATTAGAGAAGTCGATTGTCTCATTAGTCATGAGAGATGGGCAAATCAAAATCTTAGCATAAGAGTCTCACATCCTCTAAGGTGACAGCCATTAAGAAAAGGGTTCAGTCATAGTGAGGGTGAGGAGACACTTGAGTTTTCCCAGCAGACCATGGGACAGGTGGGGACATTGAGAAGCATGGCTGGTACTTTTCCAAGTATAGTTACTAACCATGTGGATCAGGTGTCCAATTCCTATAACTGAGAACTTGGGTATTCTAGAGCCATCTTCAGCCACCTTCCCCTCTAGAACTGCAGTGCCCCCAGACTTGGCTTGCAGTGCATAGCCAAGCCGACCACACAGTGTGTCCACAGAGGACTTGAATATAAATGTTCATGAAAGGGTGAACTGGCTGGTACACAGAGAAAGGAGCTTGAGGTGAGGAAATGCCTCCATGAGATCCTGCTGTGAGGCATCTTCTCAATTAGTGATCAAGGGGGGAGGGCCCCTTGTGGGTGGTGCCATCCCTGGACTGGTAGTCTTGGGTTCTATAAGAAAGCAGGCTGAGCAAGCCAGGGGAAGCAAGCAAGCCAGTAAGGAACATCCCTCCATGGCCTCTGCATCAGCTCCTGCTTCCTGCCCTGCTTGAGTTCCAGTCCTGACTTCCTTTGGTGATGAACAGCAATGTGGAAGTGTAAGCCGAATAAACCCTTTCCTCCCCAACTTGCTTCTTGGTCATGATGTTTGTGCAGAAATAGAAACCCTGACTAAGACAAAGGGTTAACCATAATAGCCAAAAAGTAGACATAATTGAATGCCAGTCAGCTGCCGAGAGATAAATAAAACATAGCACACACAGACATCAGGCGTTTTTTGGTGGCAGAAGGCTCAGGAAACATTGTAGACCAGGGGGCAGGAAGAATGTAAGGGAGGAGGGATGGAGAGCCAGGGACTTCTGCCTCTGAACACAGCACGGCATCGCAGTCACATACATGAACTCACATTTGCTGTGGTAACCCACACCATACCCCCACATGATCGAGAGAGTTAAAAATTCCTGCTCAGAGCAGGGAGAATCTCTACATCCTCCATCCCTAACTAAGGAGCTGATGGTAGCTGAGGGCTGTTAAGGGCGGGCTGGCCATTGTAGGTTGCCCCCCTAGTGCGTGGCCCCCCATCCATACACATATGGACAGCGGTAATTGGACTTAGTGAGCTATAAAGAAGAGAGACACAAAGTTGGTCATCGGATATGCCATTGGAGAACTGGAAGGAAAGAGCAGGGATTGACTGTGGATGAGATACTTTATATACATGTATAACATTTTCACAAACAAAAATAAACACATACACCCCTCTCTGTCTTCTACCCTGGGAGCAGCTCTCTTGCCTTGGCCCCTCACCCCTGAAAATGTCTGCCTGCTCCAAGTTCTTCTCTACCCACCCCCTGCTCAGAGCACCTCTCAGCTGCTGAGTCACACTGAGTCGTCTGCAGTGGAGCTGAACCAGAGATGCCAACAGACGAGGGTCTCAGCCGCTTGGCTGTCACACAGCCTCTGACCTCACGTATCCTTAGCCACGGCTTCCAAACCAGCGCCATTTCAAGGGACATCCACACAGCCACCAAGTTCCTTGGGGCTGGGGCTGCTACAGTTGGGGTGGCTGGCTCTGGGGCTGGGATTGGGACTGTTTGGGGGAAGCCTCATCATTGGCTATGCCAGGAACCCTTCAGTGAAGCAACAATTCTTCTCCTATGCAATTCTGGGCTTTGCTCTCTTAGAGGCCAAGGGGCTCTTCAGCCTAATGATGGCCCTTCTCATCCTCTTGGCCATGTGAAGCGGCCGTCTCCACTTCCACCTCCCATGGTTCTTTCCTGTCTCGTCTGCCCTGTATATTCCCTTTCCTATACTGCCCCAAGAAGTCTGGGGAAAGTGCTTAATTCAGGGTTTGACAGACAGAAGACAAATACTGTATTAATAAGATATAAAATTATATACATATATACGATAACTAATAAATTAGATCTGCTAAAAATAAAGTTTAATATCAAAGAGAACTTAATGCAGTTTGGTCAGTGAAGGCCACGGGTACATGATTGGTTGTAATGACCCCAAGAAATTCCACTTGCCTGGTTATCTCATAGTTCTGCTAATGCTGAGACACAACACGTGATGCCGTAGTAGGGTTGAGGAATTGTAGTCCTAGTTAAATATAACTTCTATCCCCGTAGGGCTGCTGTCAGTGCCTACCACGTTGCTCAGGGTGTTTGGGGCCACTCCTCATGGCTCCTCCAATCTCTTTCGCTGACCTCCCAGGGATGAGCAAGCTGTCAGACTTCACATTACTGTGACCATAGCTGGCTGCGCGGTGCTGTGACCAGGGGCTCTTTGGTGGAAGATGATGGTCTTTCATCCAGATGTGAGTCACCAGCATCTCAGATCTGCCTGAGGAGCCATATCAATTCCTATTGATTTGAAAGCTTTTCAAACCTCTGGCTGCTCAGGTCTCCAGGGGCGTGAAACGGAACCATCAGACTCCCAGCAGGGCTGTTTTGAGGATTAATGTTTTAGCAGAAGCAATCTTCTCCCCTCTAAGCAGGCGTTAATGAAGTGAAAGGTTTTATTTTGCAAGGCTGCTTATTGTTAGTGGTGATGTATGCCTCCATGCAGTGTCTGAAGCAGCAGTGGTTGGCTTTCATGACACCCAGGGATACACAAAATCAACCCACCATTCAGAGTTTCTCTGTGGACATAGGTGAAGGATCGGTCTCTCTGGAGACAGGTAAGATAAATCAGCGAGGAAAGAACCTGCCACATACAAATGAGAACGTGAGGTCAGGTTTCCAGAAGCAACATTAAACCCCGATGTGGTAGTGGTGTCTGTAATCCCAGCGCTGAGGAGCTGGAGGCAGGAGGATGCCCAGAGCTCACCAACCAGCCGGTTTAGCCAGACAGTAAGCTCCAGGTTCACTAAGAGAACCTGTCTCAAAAGATACAGTGTTGAGAAGTGATGGAGTAAGACACCAGTGTGTTTTTTAAGAACATTTTTATTAATTTTCTAGAAATTTATGTAATAGATTTTGATCATATGCTCCCCGGCTGTTCCTGTTACTTCCTCTCAGGTCCACACCAGCATCCTTAACCCTACCTCCAATTTCATAACCTCTTTTAAAAGTTTTAATAACCCACCGACTCCAACAACCCAAGCACTTCTGGGTGTGGCGCCAACGTGTGGTTGACCTATTAGGGGCCACACCCTTAAAGAAAACTGCCTCTCCCTTCCTTAGAAGCAGTTAACGCCCATAGCTCTTCCGTTAGGAGTGGGAGCTCATGAGTCCTACTCCATGCTGGAATGTCACCTGCCTTGATCTTGCGTGGCCACCACAGCTGTTGTTTGTGAGGGTGACGGCCCATCGTGTCCAGAAGACACTGCCTCTGGTCCTCCCCAATCTCTGGTTCTTAAAACCTTTCTTTCACCTCTTGCATGATTGTCCCTGAGCGTTGGGGAGAGAAATCACTCAGGATTGAGCTCTGGTCTCCACACATACATTCAGCGCGCGCACACACACACACACACACACACACAGAGGCACACTCTGGTCTCCACATGCACATCCCATATACAGCTCTCTAGTTTTATTGTTCTGTTTTTTTAAAAGATTTATTTATTTATTTAATGTATGTGAGTACACTGTCGCTGTCTTCAGACACACCAGAAGAGGGCATCGGATCCCATTACAGATGGTTGTGAGCCACCATGTGGTTGCTGGGAATTGAACTCAGGACCTCTGGAAGAGCAGTCAGTGCTCTTAACTGCTGAGCTGTCTCTCCAGCCCTTACTGTTCTTCTATAGGATGATTTTACAAGGGCTGGGCACATGCCGGGGACAGGGCCAGGTGCTCTGGGCTGACAGCCCCACCCTGGTGTTTCTCTCGGCTTCACCTTCTCTCCCTCTTTCTGGTGTGCAGTGAGATGAAGCAGAGGCTGGCTGAGGAGAACAGCAAGTGCAGCATCCTTTCAAAGCACCAGAAGTTCGTGGAACGCTGCTGCATGCGATGCTGCTCACCCTTCACCTTCCTGGTCAACGCCAGGCGCCGCTGCGGGGAATGCAAGTTCAGCGTCTGCAAGAGCTGCTGCTCCTACCAGAAGCATGAGAAGCTATGGGTTTGCTGTGTCTGCCAGCAAGCCAGGTGAGTAGACATATACTTGCAGGCCTGGGCTGTTGGCACCACCATTTCCTCCAGCACTGATGGACAGGTGTGCCCAGAGCGCTAAAGCTAGCAAAGGATGTCAGAGAAGGGATGAGAGGAGCCACGGGAGAGCACAAAGGAGGCTGATGAGATGAAAGATACAGCTTCTCCCATGCTCCAGCCTCTCCCATGCTCCAGCTTCTCCCATGCTCCAGCTTCTCCCATGCTCCGCCCACTCCCTTCATTCTTCTATAAGTGTCCCGGGTTCATAGAAACTGCACTGTATTATGAAAACATGAGTGAATTGGGTGGGCTCCTAATAACTCAGATGCAGAAGGATATGAAGGGACACACAACTATTTACCTTCACACGTGTTGCCACGAGCAGACCCTAATCAACTTCCACATTGACTGTGGGGACACTAAGCATGGGCTAACTCTCGGGGGGGGGGGGGGTTGGAGAAAGCCTCATGGAAGGGATGGATGCTGCCGGAACGACACACCTGCAGTTCCTAGTCTCCCTGTGGCGTGCTGAGTGGGAACTGGTGAGTTTGACAGCTGATGTCTGTCTTAAATTTCTGCTGATTTCGTCATCTTCAAGGTTCACTGTCATTCCCGGGGGCTCCATAGCTCTGCGTGATGATGACCAAAGCAGGCTGGCTGTGCCTGAGCCACACCCAGAAAGCCAGCCTTCCTGCCTTGACTTCCTTCTCTTCTCCCGGCTCTGCCATGCTCTTTTACTCTTTTAATAAGCTAAGTCTTAGCATTTTCCCAGGAGCTGGTCTGTGGGGATAGCCGCTGAGTGGGTGAGCAGGGTTTCCGAGGAAGCAGTCTCTGCATAGCAAAGACCCAGACAGCCCTGTGATTCCAGCTTCTGTGGAAGAGTGGCTTGCTCATCATCCGGTGCCCAGGCTTGGGTGCCCCAAGGCCTGTGCATTGCACAGCTGAGACTGTCCCATTTCTACATGGAGGCTTGGTGGACAGGGAGAGGCCTAGGACAAAGGAGGACCCATCATAACTGACTGTTGTGAGCATGGCCAGCTATGCCAGAAACAGAGGCAAACATGTTTGTGTCTCTCCACAATGTCAGGATGTAATAACAAATTCAGAGGGCAGGAAAGTTTCAACAACAGCAATTTCCCAAATATCCCTGCTTCTCTTACTGCCTCCAGCTGAGGGAAACACAGGGGTTCTTATTCTGATCTTAATTACCCATATCAGCTCTCAGACTATACATTACACACATCACACTGCAAATTTATCACCTACATATCATCTGTCTATCATCTGTCTGTCTATCATCTATCTATCTATCTATCTATCTATCTATCTATCTATCTATCTATCTATCTATCTGTTTATCTATCTATCATCTATTTATCTACATGTCTATCTATCTACTTACTATCTATCTATCTATCTATCTATCTATCTATCTATCTATCTATCTATCTATCTACATGTCTGTCTATCTGTCTATCTGTCTGTCTTATCTATTTATCTACATGTCTATCTATCTATCATCTATTTATCTACATATCTATCTACCTATCTATCTATCTATCTATCTATCTATCTATCTATCTATCTATCTATCTATCTACATGTCTATCTATCATGTATATATGTAGCTTAAAGAATGGCTGCAAAGGGTCAAAGAGTCAAGAAGCTTCAGAAAGACCTGGGGAACCATTAGAAGCAAGGTGAGAGAACCAAGCATACAGCAGTCTCTGAGACAAATGAGGTGAAGCGAAAGAGGACCCGAGCAGATGAATGAACAGACAAACAGATGGACCACAGATCCAGATAGGTGAGCAAGAGGACAGGCAGATGTCAGCTGGGGTAGGCTAAGCCACAAGAGGAACAGATGAGCTGAATCCTGGAACCATGGAGAGTTGTCCACCTGTGCATCAGGTGATGATCAGATGACAAGCCGCAGGGGCATCAGTCACTGTCGGATTGAGTGTCCACCGCTGTAGGGTCCAGGTGAGGGAGTTCAACTCTTTCCTTCGATGCGTCCACTGAGTTCTTGGGCCTGGTTGTCCTGATATGACTATATTATCTCCAAGTGTACCCGTGGTACACTTCCAAGTCCCTCACCAGTCAGTGCCGGATGGTGTCACCTAGCAGATGGTACTGTGCATGTGCCCATGCAGGAGTGTGCCCACCCTCTGCTTCAAACAGCATAGAAGCTGCTTGTAAAATGGACTCTCTCAGAGCACAGCACAGGCTGAAAAACCACTGTTCTGCACAATACAGAGTAACCTAGGGCAGGGGCAGCCTGGTCTCAACAGTTAGGTTTGGGATGTGTGGTGCATGACCCAAGAGAAGTGGCACTAGTAGGAGGTGTGGCCTTGCTGGAGGAAGTTACTGTGTAGGCAGGCTTTGAACTCCAGGAGAGTCCCCTCCTGGCTGCCTGCAGATCAAGATGAGGACTCTTGGCTCCTCCAGCACCATGTCTGCATGCGTACTGCCACGATTCCCACCATGATGATAATGGACTGAACCTCTGAAACTGTAAGCCAGCTCCAACTAAGTGTTTGCCATTATAAGCACAAGGTGGGACACTGAGAAAGTGCACGTTAGGGTGGAGGGTTGTCATAGCAGTTAGGAGTAATGGCTGCTCTTCCTGAGGACCTGGCTTCACTTTCCAGTGGAGGATGCTCAGCATGGTAAATAGGACCCTGCACACACTGGAATGGTGCTCCACACTGAGGCTGGTGCTCTTCAGTGGTGATGGTACTCCACACTGAGGCTGGTGCTCTTCAGTGGGGATGGTGCTCCACCCTGATGTTGGTGCTCTGCACTGTTGATGGTTCTCCACCCTGAGGTTGATAATGTGCACTGGGTATGGTCCTTCATCCTTAGGTTGGTGGTATGCACAGGTGATGATGCCCTACCCTGAGGTTTGTGCTCTGCACTGGGGATGGTACCCCACCCTGAGGCTGGTGCTCTGAAGTGGGGGTGATGCTCTATCCTGAGGTTGGTGCTCTGCACTGGGGATGGTCCTCCACCCTGAGGTTGGTGCTCTGCACTGGGGATGGTCCTCCACCCTGAGGTTGGTGCTCTGCACTGGGGATGGTGCTCCACCATGAGATTGGTGCTCTGCACTGGGGATAGTCCTCCACCCTGAGGTTGGTGCTTTACCCTGAGGCTGGTCCTCCACCCTGAGGCAGGTGCTCTGAAGTGAGGGTGATGCTCTGCCCTGAGATTGGTGCTCTGTACTGGAGATGGTGCTCCACCCTGAGGTTGGTCCTCCATCCTGAGGTTGGTGCTCCACCTTGGTGTTGGTGATCTGCGCTGGGGATGGTCCTCCACCCTGAGGCTGGTGCTCTGAAGTGGGGGTGATGCTCTACCCTGAGGTTGGTGCTCTGCACTGGGGATGGTGCTCCACACACACTGAATTTGGCACTCTGCTCTGGAGATGCATACTAACAAGAAGCCCAATGTTGTCCTCAGTTGAAAACATCTCCAGAGGAAAGAGCATGGACTTGGTGGCCCCTGAGATTCTTTTCTATATGTTGAGTCTATGATCTTTGCATAACATAGGTCTGGGTGAGAAGACTGAATTAACTGCTCATCTGTCATGTGATTCTAGGCAAGTAACTCTTTTAGAATTTAGAGAAAACAATACTCAGTCAGAATCTATAACAGAAAAGGGGGGAACTATAAACCACTGCAAGGTCTTAGATGCAATTACTTGGCGCTGTTATTCTGTTGCTTTTGTTCTGAGGTCTTTAAGAAGGTATTTTCCTAATAAAATATTAAGCTGGTGTGGTTACCTCTGAGTAGGAAGTAATTTCCCCCATTTGTCGTCTTCATTTACCACTGTAAAAATAATCTTTTTTTTATATATAAAATCAGTTTATTTCCCAGCACTGACCTGGGGCAATTAAAGAAATCACCAAATTGAGGTCACAGATGGAGACACTTGGTAAGTCGGGGTCTCGGATGGGGAGACCTGGGCCCCAGAGACTGGGATATTAACACTCAAGTCACCATTGAGTAACTTCAATAGTGCATTGTTTTACATGTCAGGAACCCCAGGCAGCTGAGCAGTGTGCGCAGGAGACAGTAGCTTTGCTACAAAGAGCTGGGGGAGTTATTTGTACTGTACCATATTGCGCATTGCGTCTTTCTGCTCCCATAAAATAAGCAGAATCATCCAGCTAAGTAAGTGCCACACAGTGAGCTTGGCATGGCAGTGTGCATGCCTATAATCACAGCAAGTAAGAGCTGGAGACACAGAAGGTGGAGACAAGAAGTTCAGAAGTTCAAGACCAGGGGATGAGAGCTGGCACTGCCATTAAAGTGCTTGCCATGCAGGTCTCAAGACCTGAGTTTGGATCCCCGGCATCATCGATACCTGCATGGCGGGGCACATCTATAGTGTAGGTATAACCTCAGCAATGTGGAATGGCAGAGATGGGAGAACCCCTGGGGTTTGCTGGCTAACCAACCAGTCTAGCCAAGTCATAGAGCTTCAGGTTTGCCACGAGACCCTGGCTCAGTAAATCAATCAATCAATCAATCAATCAATCAATCAATCAATCAATCAATAAAGTGAAGAGTGATAGGGAAGGCACATATTGTCAGCTTCTGGACTCTACCTGCATGCACACATGGGTGCATGGATGCACCCACACGTGCATGCATACAGACAGACAGACAGACAGACAGACACACACACACACACAGTCATCCTTGGCTATATAGTGAAGTCCAGACCATACTGAACTGGACTCCATTATGTCCCCTCACTCACTAAACCATCACAGTCCTGTGGAAGCCCCTGAGTGCTCCCTTTCCCCTAAGGAGCAGCCATTTTGAGGTGGTGCCTGTATTCCTTTATTCCTTTATGCTGTTAGTATATCTGCAGTCATGTTCTGGCTTATGCAGTCCTTCAGCAAAACACCCAATTGTTAATCTCTTTGAAAAACTTGCATCATGTGAACATCTGTGTCTGTCTGTCTGCCTATCATCCATCCGTCCATCTATACACCTATCGATCACTTCTCTATCACTGCCATTGTCCTCGCTGAATCTGTTCCAGTCGGTCACATTCATTCCATGTTGACACTTGTGGTTCCTTTACACAGTGCACAGTGCTCACCAGTGTTCCACATGCTCAGCGTGTGTCCCACCCTCCTTTGTAGGCAAATTGGCACCAGACCCTGAGCACACAGGTCATGCTAAAGTGGATGCCTGTTCCCTGGTGCTGATGTGAGGGTTTTGTTTGTACATCTGGGAGACTGTAGAGTCAGCGTTCGCTGGGATTTCTAAGCGATTTCTGTAGAAAGGACCCTCCTTGCAGCTGACATTAAATATGTAAGAGGAGAAAAAATATCTCTTGTGGTTTTTAGGCAAACGGGTGTTGGAAACAAGCGGAGGAAAGCTATCCGCCCTCCCTGATATGGCCCTTGTCTTTCTTTATTGCTTGCAATAATATATACTATATATAATATATATCATTGCAATATTTGCAATGTTTGTTTCTTGGCTTTCAGCATTATAGGACAGCAATGATGCAACCCTGCCCTTTCCTCCTGTGCTTTCCCCTCGCGCACTCACACAGTCTGTCCTTTCCAGGACACACCGCTAAGCCTGGCTTCCCTGTTGTAGGACACACAGAGCCTACCCCGCTGAACATGGGCCATGTGTGCGCCAGCAGGAGAACGGTTTTCATCCATGCTCCGTGGAAGGGTCACTGTGTCACATCCTTGCTGATAACTGATATTAACGTGTATTTTTGCTGATGTATGTGTGTGCTCTGTATACATACATGTGTGTACATGTGTTCATATGCATGTGGGGCACACATGTAGGTGTGTGTGACGGAAGCCATCTGACACCAGGCATGTTCTCTACCACTCTCCTCCACGTTATACGCCAAGCCAGGGTCTCCCATGTGGACTGAGCCCCACGATTCTGCTAGTCTGGCTAGCCAGCTTGCTCTGGGGATCCCTGTCCTCACCTCTCAGGTGCTCACCATCACATGCACGCATGTACGCACTCACGCGTGTGCACACATGTGCGCACTCACGCGTGTGCACACACAGTTTTATGTAGGCCCTGATAATCAAACTCACACCTACACAGTAAACACTTTACCCCTGAGCCACTTCCCCAGATATAAAATACACACATACATGTTACATATATCATATATACATACATACATTTGTGTTAAATATGCCATATATTATTTATATCATATATAACATGTTAATTTAATAAATGTTATAATATATAATAAGATATAACATATAATATATTCTATGTAGTTCTGGGCTTTTCTGGAACTCACTCTGTAGACCATGCTGACCTCAAACTCAGAGATCCACCTGTCTCTGCCTCCCCAAATCCTGGGATTAAAGGCGTGGCTTAAAAAATATTTTTAATTTTTATAAATCTGATAGATATAAGATTTATACTTTCATTTAACTTATAAAATACAAGTTAAAGTTTTATTTGCATTTTGTTTTATATATCATTATATATTTATGATGTATCTCCAACATTTCTCAGGTATTTTTCCTTGATCAGTTATGTATTAGTAAATTTCACTCACTCATTTTTTAAATGACAAGTAGCATTCTCTCTACATGACTGACAGCAATCCCCGTGATGGCCTGTTCTATTTCAAATAAGTAATGACTGTGGGCTTCTAAGTCACGGCTCCCTCTGTGTTACCTTGTTTGGCTTCTTGGCAATGCATGCTCTGAGAAAGGGACCAGAAGGCTTTCACAGAGCCTCCTTCTCCTTGGTCTAGCCCAGGTATCTGTAGTTGTCCTGTGGTGAAGGCTAGACGAACTCCCATCCTAACTTAGTGGGATGCAGAGATTGATGGTTGCAGCCACCGTGACCTCTGCTTATCTCCTGAGCCTCCCTGGAGAGTGGAAGCTTCATGCAGTCCAGTGTTCTCAGAGCAGAGGGAGTGGGCTGCACCCTAATGATGTCTAGGAGGTGACGAGGATCTTGTCACTGAACCTGGATCTCACTGAGCTGTCTGGCCAGCAAGCTTCAGGGCTCCTCCTGTCTCTGCCTCCCAGTGCTAGGATTGCAGATGTGAGCATGCGCCTGGCTCCTCACAGGTCAGCCCCTCATGCTCACCCCAGGCACTTGGCTGGCTGAGCCATCCCCACCTTCTGCATTTTATACTTCTAAAAACCTTGTTTACTACAATGAGAACAGTACGAAACTATTTTAAAATATCCTACAAAGCAGTAATTACATCAACTGCATTTTATTTCAAAACAAATATAAAGTCTATAGTATGTGTGAAGTTTGGGAGATACAGAATAATACCTGGGCATCAGAATCCTAACTAATAATCAAATTATGTCAACCTGATTTTACCGCATTTTGCTTAAATGTATCGATTCTTAAGCCCATGCCTCTCCAACATCCATAGTTTTGTAGCACCTTGTGAAGTCTTTCATGATACTGCATCAGTTTATTAACCCATTTTCATGATTTCAAACATGTTTCTTTTCTTGGTTTGTCTGTGTGTATCTGCGGACGCTGCTCTTTGTACCTGCAGACGTTGCTCCCTGCACCTGCCGACAGATGCTGCCCCACACATCTTTTCTTGCAGGTGCCCTTTGACCTCTGGCTATTCTCTGAAGGACTCGAGGATTAAAACTTTAATCCCGGCCTGCACATATTTTTGTTTTTTAGGTAATGTTACGTTTTCTTGCAGAATCACATGGGCTTATTGTGCCCCCAGCAATGCACATCCTCTTCCACACCGGCTGACCAATGTCCGCCCTCTCGGGTGAAACCTTCTCACTCCATAGTATAAAAGCCCTGAAGACATGGCTCAGTCACTAAAGAGGCCATGAGCTGGAGCCCCGGACCCCATGTTAGGAGCAGAAAGTCAGACACAGTGGTGAACATTTGCAGTTCCAGTATTGGGGAGGCAGAGTCAGGAGGACACCTGGGACTCACTGACCAGTCAACCTAGCCTTCTTTGCAAACTTTAGGCCAGAGGAACCTTGTCACAAAATACAAAATGGATAGCAATTGAGGAAGCCAATCTCTGCCCCTACTCCCAACACACACGAAGAAGGGGAATGCTTTGTTTTAGGAGAGATAAGTATTTTGAGGTTTTAGATGTTTTCCTCTGGTTTGCTTAAAAGTTTCTATTTGAGATGACTGGGCATTAGGTTTCTGAAACTGAGACTACTGTTCTAGGACACATTGTATACTGTGTTCGCCCATCAAAGATTGTTTAGCCTTGGTAGCCAGATAGCAACTCTGTATTCCTATCTCTCACCCTCCCACAACCTTCCTGTGATGTGAGACGGACTCAAACACTCACCAGCTGAGGGTGCAGCTTTAAAGTGATAAGCAGGAAGGGCAATCTCTCCAGCCTCGGCCCCTCCAGCCTCGGCCCCCTCAGGTGATGATTCCCTGAGGCGGTAGACCAGAAGCAGCCTGAGTGCTGGTGATGTCTTTCTAAATCCGCTGCTGCTACTTCATTAATGTTTTAGCTGGTGGTTTGTAGAGGATCCCGTGGAGAGCACCAGAGGGCTTGCATTAACAGCGGCAGGGCGGGTGTTTATTTATACAAGTACTGTCTGGATGGCTGTAGAGGCACTGTGCCTTGTGAATGCTGGTGTTTAAAACGCTATCATTGTCTGCCAGACCCAGGTTTAGTCCGGTCCTCTGATTGTGTAAGCACAAATCACAATATAACACACCTCCACAGCAGCCTCTCCGTCCAGTCTGACTGAATACAACACAGTAGTAGAGTGTTGTCTTTCTAAAACTGAATATGCAGGAAACCAGTGCCCATGGGAGCCAACAAATATGCAGGTAGCCAGTATCCATGAGAGCCGATGACTGTGGTCTGGGGAATAGCATGACTTCTTTCAAGGGGCAAAAGCCACTGCATGTTTTAGGGCTACCCGTGTGTATCTCTTCTGTTAAACACATTTTTATATACTCTCTTAGAACTTGCCTCTTTAGCCTTCTCCCAGTGCGGGGTTCAGCGGGGTTGAGTGTGTTCACAGCACAGATCGGAGTCACCCACCATCTACAGAAACATGTCTGCACACCAGGCTGCCCTCTCCCCAGGTTAGACAGTCACTGCATGGCCCTTCCTTCCCCAGCCACAGGCAGAGCCACCCTTCTGCTTGTCCGTTCTCTCTCCGTCTCTTTGTCTCTGTCTCTGTGAATTCTGACAACTTTTAAGTACCTTACAGACATGGAATCATGCTTTTTAAAAAAAATTCCATTTATGCTTGAACTAAATCAGTTTTGTAAGAAGCCCATCATTCAAATAGAAACAGAAAAACGTACCAACTCACCCCAGTACGAACACTGTATTTATATAGAAGGGAACCCTTAGATGCTTTTAGTGAGAACATAAGTGAGCATAGCTTTATGTGGAAGCGGGGAGAGGAGGGACACAGATGGACAGACAGACAGGCCTTAGAGATATGAGCGTGTCAATTAACTATATAGAGAGGAGACTCTATATATACCTCAAATTGCCTCTGTCATTGGGAATGCTATTTAACCTGACATAGCTAAGAATTCCCCAGAGTGGACGGGCTAAAGCAACAGACAAGTATTCCTGTCTCCCATGAGCACTCAGCTGCGAGAGTCCTAGTTGGCCAGCAGGACTCTGAGAGAGATGAGTGCTGGTGCCCAGCTGGCTTTCTCTGGGACAGAGCCACCACAAGTAGGACCAATCTTTCCACTTTACTTAGCACAGTCTAAAACTCCCACTCAGATATGCCCAGAGGTTTGTCTCCAGGATGATCAAACTGAAGATAATGTTAGCCTTCACAGCATGGGGCCAGACACGAGAGGAGATGGCGGCTCATTAGCTAACTGGGGCGGCAGCCGGTGCCAGGAAGCGGCTGGCTGTGTTAGTCCTGTCCACCTTCTGCTACCTGTCCTGATTGCGAGCTTTCTCTACAGAGGAGGAAGCACGCCACGTGGTGTCTGGTCATGACGCTTCAGAACGTTGCTTCAGCAGGTTCGTTGCTACCTGTCCCAGACACTGCAGAATCTTCATCTCAGGTGGACAGACCCTCCACGGAACTTTCTTCACCCCCACATCTCCCACATCAGCCCCTGCAGAACAGGCACCCCCACTACACCAGGCTACCCTATGCCATGGAGAGCTGAGCCTGGGTTTATGAGACACCTGGGCTATTCTGAAGGAGGCATGGCAGGTTGGGACTTCTGCCTATCACGCTGTGGTCTGATGGTCCATGGGAAGGTGAGCCATACTCAGAGACCTCAAAACAGATCCCTGCTCCGGATCACGGCTCTGTTCGTGCTTTATCTCCTTGTCATGTACCTCTGATCTCCACCCCAGGAGTGGAAGGCAAGCAATATAAACTCTCAGGAGGGGAAGGAACAAGATTCCTGAATCTAACAGTGACCTTTCAACCCAGAAATGGGAACAGAATAGACCGAATCTTTCCATTGGTGTTTCCCAGTAGACACAAGTGGAAATGTTCTGTGTAACATTTGACCTCTTAGGACAGTAGTTCTCAACCTGTGGGTCTCGACCCCCAAAGAGGTCAAATATCAGGTATTTACCATTCATAACAGTAACAAAATCACAGTTACGAAGTCGAAATAATTTTACAGTTGGGGGTCACTACAACGCGAGGAACTGTATGAAAGGGTCATAGCATTAGGGATGTTGAAAACCACTAGTATAGGAGATGACATTACCCCCATTCAAGCCTAGGACACTTGATGGTAAAAAGAATTCCTTTAATTGCACTGGCACCGACAGACTGGAGGCAGGACTCTGAGGCACAGAATGTTAATGGCTCCCCAGGAGCTGCCCTTCCTCTGCCTGGATGTTCTCTTCCTGGAACATAAGTTGTATTTAATACAGAGAACAGGTTGTTCCAATTCTGTGTCACAGATATTCATTTCCTGTTTGGATGGTGTGGACGTGGGTCTGTTTGTTTCTGGGTCCGCTGTTCCGTCCCCCAAGTCTGTTTGCTAAGCTTTGTGACGGCATCATTATCAATATTAGACTTATTAACGTCGAGGGAGTAAGCTGTGGTCGCAGCCTTTGTTCATCTCTTTCAAAATTGCCTTGGCAGTCCCAAGTCTCTGCCTTTCTAACTTCCAGGTAGATTTTAGCTTATCTTCTGGAACAAAGACAGCCTGCTGGGGAGTGTAGGGAGGGTAGGCATCTCAGAGACATCAGACGAGGAGCTGACCAGAACAGTGGCCCCTGGGTGCACAGAGGGTCTGTCAGAGATGAGCTGTTCAGTGTGGGGCTCACTTACATGCAGATACTTTTTTTTAGTGAGAAAAGGACTGGGATGGGGGCGGGGTCAGTGGATCCGAGCACTTCCTGTACCAGTGTGGGGGTTTGAGTTCGGATCCGTGTAACTGTTGCGTGTAGCTGTGCCTGCCTGTAAGCAACCCCAGTAGTATGTGATACAGAAACTGAAGGGACGTTGGACTCGCTGGCTGCCAGCCCAGCTCCAGGTTCACAGAGAGAACGAGCCTCAGGGGACAAAGGCAGGGGTGATAGAGCAGGACACCCACTGACCTTCTCCTCATCCACATGCATGCACAGGACGTGCCCCTACACACGCATGTACTCATTCCACATATACATATATCAGACTCACATATGCACAAAGAATTTTAGTGAGAGAAATATAGAAATAGAGAGAGAGGTATGAGCTTGTCGGGCTGGAACAATAGGAAGGTCTTGGTTAAAGGGTGTGAACTTTCAGTCAGAAGATAAATTATGAAGCCTGAAATGCACTTTGGTAAGATTATCAATAATATAATATGCTATACTTGATTTATAAAGAGGGTATAATCAGCATAATTGCCAAAAAAATTAAAAAGATAAAGGTAACTCTGTGAGATGCAGGATGTATTGATTCTTAATGCATATGAGGGTCAGGTCATCACTTTATACATTTTCATTATATACAGTTTTATTTGCCAGTTATACTTGAATAAAGCTGAAAAAGCTGAGAGGAGGGGGGGACATACTTATCATTCGTGTTTCTCTCAACTTCTGAGTTTAAAACAGGTCATGGGGCTGGGGTTAAAAGCGTGGCCTGCTCCTGCAGAGGGCCTGAGCAGTTTCTAGCACCAAAGTTGGGCAGCTCCGTGACACCCTCTTCTGGCCTCTGCAGGAACTGCATGCACACAGACACAGACACATGTACACAGAGGATAGACATATGTATAAATAAAAACAAAATAAACATAAAAGAAGAGAGAATCTGGGACTAGAGATACGGCTCCGTAGTTATAAGAACACTTACTGCTCTTCCACAGAACCCAAGTTTGATTCCCCTGTGCCACTGCCTGTGACTGCAGAGTCAGGGGATCCAACCCCTTCTGACCTCTGAGGGGTTTTGCACACACGTGATGCACTTAATGTATGCTCAGGCAAATGCACATAAATAAAAATGAACTTTTAAAAAGTGAATGAGAGGTTTACCTCCCCAGCAAAAGAAGGGACTAGCCAGTGTCTCATACCTGCCTCGTGTTGGGAGAGTGGCCTTTCAGCACTTAAATCCTCAGGGCTTCTGCAAAGCAAAGGAAGTGGTGGACAGGGAGAGCAGAGTGGGTAGCTCTCACTTGGGTCCTTGAGTGACCTAATTTGGAGGAGGCAGGGCCCAGCATGAGGGCTGTGGAGTTCAGCAGGGGCAAATACAAAAGGTGATGCTGAGTCCTTTCTGGACCACATGAAGCTTTCAGAACCAACTCTGAGCAGCAGAGAATGCTTTTCAGTTTCTCCTCTGGGAAGAGGAATGAGAACCCCGTATGTGGGCTGCATCCCCCACACCATGAAAGCCATCCTGCCATAAGGATGCCATGCAGGCCTGCCTCGGGTGTGAATTGCTCTCAGAATGGTCATAAAAGCAACAAAGATGGGAGGCAGAGGCAGGCGGATTTCTGAGTTCGAGGCCAGCCTGGTCTACAGAGTGAGTTCCAGGGCTACACAGAGAAACCCTGTCTTGAAAAACCAAAAAAAAAAAAAAAAAAAAAAAAAAAAAAAAAAAAAAAAAAAAAAAAAAAAAAAAAAAAAAAAAAAAACCAAAGCAACAAGATTCCTTCCTGTGTGTAATTCAGTGACTGCATTAGCATGGGGCACTTTGGAATCTGTGGGTAAGGAGAGCACTGGAGAGCGATGTTTGTGGGTACAAAAGGCCCAAACGGGGAGGGAGTGCTTGGCCATGGGATATGTGAGGGTGTCCTGTGATGCTAACCTTGGGGAGACATGAACAAATGTCTATCTGCCCCAGATACAGAACTAAACTAACAGACCAAAGTGTAAATACCACCGATGTCCAGTTTGGCGAACTCATGTGTTTTGCTGGGGTTACTTACAGGAATATGGGTGAGGGGTCACTTACAGGAGCAGAAATGACTCAGTGACAGCTGCGTCACCAAATCCCACCCCAGTCCAGGGACAGCTCCCAACGCTGGAGCCTGGAGCACACTGCACAGCCTGAAGGCCCCCCTGCAGGTTGAGAAGAGTCCTTAGCAGGTGCCCTCAGCTGATCTGGGCCTCTTCCAGGTAGCTCTCTTTGCTTCTCCCAGTCACTGGGTGACTCTCAGCCTCTTTACTGTTTACTCTTGGAGAAGGAGGGGCTTAGTGAATCTGGTCAGTTTCAGTGACTTCCTGAAACTATTTTGAGTTGTCTTCTTGCTGCCTGAATGTTCCAGTTTCCTACAAAGGGAGTGTCTTACCCTCCCCTAGAACATCCTGTTGTCCCTGCAAACCCTGTCTGTATTAAAGTGCTTCCCTCCAAGAGGAGAGGGAATGTTACATGTCAGAGGCCGTGAGGAAATTAGCAACAGAGCATGTAATTTATTCTGAAGAGCTGTTTCAGGGATCACCATATCCCCAGCCTCCAGAACCTCAGCTTCATTCAAATGAAACCACACATAGAAACCACACCGGCTATGTCACAGGGCCCTGTGTCCCCAGGTGCTAGGCACAAGCTGGAGAGGGAGCCTTTTCTTCACCCTCCAAGGTGGGATATCCTCTGAGCCATCTAGATGTAGACTTGTAGACTCGTGAGATGTAAAAAACCCCCATATGGACGGAATCACTTTAAAGGTTTGTTTGGTTTTTGTTTGTTTTAAGTTATGTGTATATGTTATATGTGGGAAACTGAAGGGGTGTACATGTGAATCCAGTACCTGTGGTATCCAGAAGAAGGCATTAGATCCCTTGGAGCTTGTAGGAGAAGGGAATCTGCACAGGACACACCAAGACCAAGTTTTCTATCACAAAGGAGATTTATTTGCTCCAGAGGGACAAAGAGCAAGGAATAAGAGACAAGACAGGGGGTAGAGGTGAGGGAGAAGAGAAAAGGAGCAAGGGAGGGGAGGGATATTTGCCCCAGAGGGACATAGGACTCCGTTTGGATAGAGAGGAGACAGACCTGTAGCCTATAGCCTGTAGGCAAATGGCAGTTTATAAAGAGAAAGGGGACCCCCCCCCCATTAGAATGAGTAGGTTTGTTTTGAATGAGCAGGTTAACTGGGTGAGCCAAAAGGGGCTTCTGATCCCTGGTCTTCAATACTTTAGCTGTCCCTTGGAGGTCAGCCTCGGGATGGGGAAGTGGCCAAATAAGGGAATGGACCTTGGTGGCTAGCTTTAGCAATGTGACCTAACAGTTTAGCAAGGCAGAGTGGATGGCAGAAGGGCAAGGCCTGCCAGAGCCATGTTTGCTATGCTCAGTTCCGGCCTACGAGAGCTCTTCAGAGCTGGAGTTACAGGCCTTTGTTAGCCACCCAGTGTAGGTGATCATTAGACTTGTCAGTGGCTCAAGAAATTGTCTCAACAGTCTCCACAAATAAGCAAATCAGAGACTTGAGACTTTGGGAGTGAGTTCATAACCATCCTGCTCTTGCATATTAGTGCCCAAGGAAGAGGCTCTTTGCCAGGTGTCGCTGCTGTGTAACAGCCTTGGAGACAACTTGCGTGTAAGGAATTGCCTCGTGTTGCTCAAAATAATTGTCTATAGACTCCATTTTTCTTCTTTAAAAGTACAGGCAGGCCCTGAGATCAGGGTGCATGTGAACCCTGCCAATCTATTTGAACTTGAAAACTTTGAGAGCAGTCACACCCTCATGTTATACACCGAGGGACATCCGTCACCCTCACGGTGTACACCCAGGGACATCACACAGGCATTTCCCCCCATCATTTTGTTTTGAACGTTAGGGAGTGTCTGAAGCGTACATTAGTGAGTACGTGTCGTATGTTATTTCTGAGTGCTAAAAAACAAAATACATAAAGAATTCATCAAGAAAATTCAGCATATTTGGGAGTGGTTTTCCTTCCTTCCTTTCTTCCTTCCTTCCTGTCTGTCTGTCTTACTATGACCCTGTGTAGAGTCCTTGATTCTTGGGACTTCCTTGGGGTGGTGGTCAGAGGGCTCTGGGCCAGTCTTCAGGGCTCTGACTGTGGGTCCCTAGGAGCTAGGAAGATTCTCAAGGGACTTAGGGCCCACACCTTTGAAAACTTTCATCTGAATGATAGAAGAAATGCAGTTTATTTATAAAGGTCTCTGAAAGCTCTGGACAGGGGAGTGGCCAGCACAGTCCAGAATTCTTCTATGGCCTAGAGCTGCAGTCTGCCTAGAGGGATGCCAGACAGACCAGCCCCAGGTGAACTTATCTGAGGACAGCTGGGGACATGAGGTTCCACCACAGAGCCTTCCCCATCCTCTGCCTCCATTCTGCAAAGCTAGAAGACCCGCAAGAGTGTGACACTGGGCAGAGGCAACCACATTTTGAAAAGATGAACCTTTCTCTGCCTGTTAAAATGGCAGCTATACAGAAAACTCTGGGTGTTCTCAGCTGTGGTTTGGCAGAGCTCCTGCACTTTGAAGAAACCCCCATTTACCATTTCGATGAAGAAAACATCCCACCCAGCCTGCCCCCCACTTCTTAACCTCCAGATCAGCTCGTTTTTAGTATCTGTAGACCTGCCAAGAACCCAGAGGGGTGGGGGAAAGAAAGCTCTCCGTTACCATGGAGGCTCCCAGCCTCCTTAAGGCCCAGGCCTGGAATTGCTGACTTTGTAAATGAAACCCTCTGCCACACTGGAAGAAGCAGAGGAAAAATGACTTTTCTATATTACCTATAATGTTACCGGGAGCTAGCTCTGCTGAGTACTGCTCTGAGTGAGCGGATACTTTATCCCTTTTACAGATGAGGAAAATGGGAGAGAGAGGTGGGGTGCCGGGTCCAAGCCTCACCACTCCAAAGCAGAAGAGCCCGGATCTCTACCGAAGCGTGCTGCCTCCAATCTCAGCAGTGGTTTTCTTCTGAGAACTTGTTTTCTAAAGGCCTCAAAGGGGGCTGACAAGCTAGTGAGGTGGCTCAAAGCATCTGCCACGCAAGCCTGGCAATGTGAGTTCGATCCCGTTAGAAAGAACAGATGCTGGTTCAGCCCTGGTTAGTGGTTTAAGTTTTGGTGAGAAAACAGACAGACAGTTATCTTTCCAAACAGTTAACTCAGAGCTTCTCTTGGGAGATATTTTTGGTTATGTGCAGATGGAGCTGATCTTTCTCTTCAAAGTCCTCAAGTCCTGCTTCATAGAGAATGCCAAAAGAAAATAAGAAGTGACCCCCCCACCATGTGTTCCTTACATGCATGTCTGTGACCCCCCATGTACCCCATGAACACATGTTTGTGGCCACCCCACTGTGCATTCCCTACATGTATTCCATGACCCATCCACCATGCACCCCTTACATGTATGTCTGTGACCCCTCCACCATGCACCCCTTACATGCATGTCTGTGACCCCCACATACACCATGCACCCCCTACATGCATGTCTGTGACCATGTTCACTCTAGCAGTGACATTTGGAAGCAAAGGTGCACGACTTCATCCTGAAGGAATCGTCCTGCAAGGCAGCCACACAGTCCCAAGACCCAAGAGGGTCTCTGTGAGCCACATCTGCAGATGCTAGGACAGTGGACCCTAGCTCTGTGGGCTCCGCCTGGATGCCAGCAGGACATTTGAATTCCTCCACTGATGCCCGGGTGACAAGGATAGACAGTGAATTTAGGAACTTGGAAGAATTTAACCCAAGAGGACTAGAAACCCTGGTGCTTCATCCAGCCCAGGCCATTGCCCCTAGAGGGCAGGGCTGATTTACAGCATAAATGACCAGCTCCTTTCCAAGGTTTCTGTTCATGCTTCAAGTAAAGCATTGGCAGTAGCCTTTTCTGAGATTTACATTTGAGCAGAAATACACTGACTTCACATTTTATGGGAAGAACATTGCGTTCTTTCCCTTTTTTGACCACAGCCCTTGAGTTTGCATCCAGAGGAGGAGGTGGCGTGCATCTTTTCCGAGTTTTTCTTTGTGCCCTGCACGTGCGAGAGAGCCCAGTTCTAAGGTGCCGCTCACATCCGGTTTCTTTGTATCTTGCAAACCTTTCGCCTGCTGCAGTGCAGTCCACAGGATTGTGATCTTCGAGATCTTTCTGTGGATGTGTCTGTGCTCGATGCTCTCACAGAGGATCTTAGCTCAGTTCCCAGCACCCATATCAGGCTTCCCAACACCACCTGTAACTCCAGCTCCAGGGGAAATTGGTGTCTTCTTCTGGCCTTCTCAGGCACTGCACCCACAGGTGCATAAATAAAAATAAACATTTAATAACTACAAATTAAATATTTAAAGTTACAAAAGTTTGTGAGATCCAGGCAGAGGCTGACTGGTAACCATTTTAGACACAAAGATGCAAAGTGCTCAGAAGCAAAGTGACTTGTATGGTCCCGGCGAGATCAAGGGGTGGGGCTGTGTCCATCACTTGGTTCCCTGTAAGTGTTTGCTTGAGTCAAACCTGCTCACACTTGAGCTCCTCTTTACCTGGGAGGTGTACGCAGGAAAGCCTCTCCAAAGCTCTCTTCCAGATTTGCCTTCCTCAGCCCCATCTTCCTCCAGCCATCTGCTCTGACTTTGTGATTGGTGAATCTTCTCAAAGCTGACCCTGCAGTGTGGCTGAGGAAGCACACAGGACCACATCCGGGGTTGTTCCAAACCTATGCATCTTGAATTTGCAAAGCAAGAGAGGTGGAAAAATAAATAAGAGTAAAAATCCATGTGAAGTTTCTCTCCAAAGCTTTATGAAACCCGGAGGCTTTAAGTGAGCTTCGGTGGCGCTCTCTCCACTGCTCATGTGTTGGTGGGCTTTTCCTGGCTGGATTGTCTGAGATTTCACAGCTCTGCAACACCTCCCTCCCGAAGCCAGTTATAGAAACTGGCAATGCTATGTGCCAGTCCCTCATTCTGGATTACCCTTTGCACAGAGCCCTGTATCGTCTCAAAAAGGGATACCTGGTTTACCACCTTTCTTGGGCCTTTCTAGCCAGGAGCACAGAGGGGAGAGATTTGGGGTCTCTACCACCTACCTCCTGCCATTTGACTGTTTTTCAAGATACTCAGGTCTCATCTGGGCCCAAGAGTTTGGCAGAAAGAACATCGCTAGTTCTGGTAACCTTAACAATTAAATTTCACGATTTAATGTGATCTGTTATTTATCATAATCCTTTATTGGAGGCTGCCTGTTTGTTGCTGTAGGTGTCTTTCTGTCAAAATGGGTCATTTCTGTCCCATCTTGTGCATGGGTTTTCTGTTCATGTTTTGCGTATCTGTGAGTAGGTTGAAAAATGCACTGTGAAATACCTTTTGAACTACTGTCTCCACTTCAGAGAACACAGGAGCCAGTCGGGTACTGTGCATTTCCTCTGCTGGTGCGGCAAATGGGTGCCCATAGCTGCTTTTCTGTGCCTGCCCCACCCCCGACCTGGCGGAGGGAACGTCCCTTGTCTGTTCAAGGATGCTGACTTAATCTAAACTAACCCTACACATATGTTCTGGAACAGCAACTGCTAAGACACATATGTTCCAGGGCTTGAGATCAGCCACACTGGAACGTTACATCCCTCGCTAGGACGGTGATAGGTTCCTCGGGGTCCTGAAGCTGAGTGCAGAATCCCCAGGTTTTCTGCCTACCGATTTATTTTATTTTATTATTTTAATGCTTCTTATTTCATACAAAGCAATAAGCTTCTTTATAGCATTTTCATTATGTATTTTTTTGTT
>CM052706.1:3586335-3613835 GCA_028551405.1 Uromys caudimaculatus | reverse complement strand
GCTGCCTCATAGTTGATGGGCCCTGAAAAGTGGCCTATCCCAAGGCACATAACTGGCTGTCCCCAGGCACATAACTGACTGTCCCCAGGCACATAACTGGCTGGAGTTCTGAGTGCCATCCTGCTGCTTACAGGGTACCACAGCAGCTGTTCCTGGCAGTCCCTCCCTATCACGGGCACATTTGTTCCTTTTAGAAATTATATCGTATTCTATGTGTATACGAGGGATACATATGAGCCCCAGCACTCATGTCATGGTGCACTGGTGAGGTCAGATGACATGTATCAGTCTGTTCTCTCTCTCACTCTCTCTGGTTTCTGACTGTGGATACAAGGTGTCCAGCTGCCTTTAACTCCAGCGGCCACAGCTCCCCACCATCATGGTCCTGAACTGGTATCTGCCTGCTTCCTGACTGTGGATACAAAGTGTCCAGCTGTCTTTAACTCCCGTGGCCACACCTCCCCTGCTATCATAGTCTCTCTCTGCTTCCTGACTGTGGATACAAGGTGTCCAGCTGCCTTTAACTCCCATGGCCACGCCTCCCCTGCCACTGTGGTCTGTACCCTTGCACTGTGAGCCAAAATCAGTCCTTCCTTCCTGAAGTGGCTTTTGTCAGGAATAGTACCACACAGCTGGAGGAATTTGCTTCTAGCCCTGAGTTTCTTTCCCTTGTTGCTCTTTGTCAGCTCCCGTTTCTTCACCTTAGCAAGCTGAGTCACATGAATAGCCATTGTCCCCTGCCAACCGAGCATGGCACTTCAAGCCTCTTAACCACATATGTCTGCAGATTCAGTGACACACTCAGGGGTCCCCGGGTGCAAGCTGTTCTTTCTCATCTTGAGTCTGTGTATCTCTCCACTTCTCCGAATAGATTGCTCTGACTTGGTTCTCCAGAGCATTTCTGTCGTCAGGCTATAGGAATCTTCCTTTGCAAACACTCGAGTGACAGGTACACCCAAGTGGCAGGCTCTGAATCAACCCCTGGGCTCCTCAGGAGCCGTCGATCTATTTCTAGCTCACTAACCCTCAACGTGCAGTCCCTCTCACCTGGAAGTGTCCAATGCCACACTCTCGAGCCTCACTCAGATCTGCTGGGGCAAGGATGCCCAGCAAATAGAAGTCAGCCAGCCCTGGGGTAGTATGGTGGATTGCCTTTCAGAACTATCAAATGCTAAGAAACACGTTCATCAGTAGAATGAAATGTAAGGAGCCTGACGTGTGGTGCATGCTTGTAATCCTAGCACTTGGGAGGTGGATGCAGGAGGATTTCAAGTTCAAGGCCAGCCTGGGCTACATAGTAAGACATTGTTGTTTCAGAAAAAAAGTGAAAAGGACAATGTAAGACTTGAATGTTGCTTTCCTGTCCAGACTTTTATTTAGTGATTATATCCACAGCCTTTAAAAGAGTGGGAAGGTGCTTTGGATATAATGGGTTGGATGCTGATAATAAGTAACAAGTTCCGAAAAGTCACCCAGGACTGAGTACTGTGCTAGCTCATACCCCAGCATTATGTCAGCCATCATTATAAACCTGATGAGTATTGGGTTTTTTTTTTTTTTCATTGTAAGGGCTTGTAGTGGTTTGAATAAAAATGGCCCACATGGGCTCATATACTCAATGCTTAGTCCCCAGATGATAAACTGTTTGAGAAGGATTAGGAGGTGTGGAGTGGGTGTGGCCTTGGTGAAGTGAGTGTGTCACTGGGGGGTGGGCTTTGAGGTTTCAAACGCCCATGCCCGGCCTAGTGTCTCTCTGTCTGTCTGTCTGTCTGTCTGTATCTATCTATCTATCTATCTATCTATCTATCTATCTATCTACCTATCTATCTATCTATGCCTGTTGCCTGTGGGTCAGGATGTCAAGCTCTCAGCTACTGCTCTGTCTGTTCCCCACCATAATGACTGTGGACTAACTCTAAAACTCTAGGCACGCATGGAAGTGAAATGCTCTCTTCTGTAAGCTGCCTTGGTCCTGGTGACTCCCCACAGCAATGGAATGGTGACTATGACTGGACTCAAGAGAAGATTTTGTTGCTGTTTAGGTTTTGATTTGTGTTTTGGGAATCGTGTCATTAAGCCTTTGAGTTTCTTGCAGGACACCATATCGAGGGAATCATTCCAGACTAGGGTTGAGTGGGTGTGGCTGTCTCTGGAGCTTCTCCTCAATACTGAGCAGATGATTGTGTGACCTGATAATCAGCAGGTAACAGACCCAGCCAGGGAGCGCTGGGCTCCTCTGGCCTCTGCTGGCAGAAGAAGGTAGAGACGGTAGCTCAGAATGAAGTCTGTGGCTGCACACCAGCATCCCAAGCTGATGCTGATTCTGGGCTTTAGGGCTTCGGTGAATGGTCAGAGGCCTTCTAACTGGCTCTTACCAGTGTCTCTATAGGAGAAAGCAACTCGGCTTTTGTTTTGTTTTGATCTTTCCCTCTAACTTTTTAGAAGAAAAAAATCCTTACCATTTCCTGGTTTGTTTATTTATATATAGATATAGATATAGATCCAGAGTCTGTCATTGGTTCGTCAGCATATTAGGCCAGATAGGTACCTCATAAAATTTGGCCCCATAGTCACTGATATCTCTGTTAAGTAAGCCAGTAGCTAACTCTCAGTCACACCAGTAGTAAATGACAACATGCAGCCCAATGATAGTCCCATTCTTGGGGGACAGAAGCACTTCTTCAATAGGGCAAAGTGATCCCCAGAAATGTTTCCTCTCTCTCGGAGGCAAATACCTTCACAGGCCTGCAGACTTCAGTCTCCATTCAGTTCAGCCTGCTTCTGCTTTCTTAGCTGTGTGTCATGGAGGCGGCCTTGAGTCTGGACATGAGTCTACAGCATGGCGTTCTTTAATTTTATCAGAGAAGTAATGTCAGTAGAATGCCACCATTATGGGTCATTTGGAGAACCCGACTGGTTGTAAATACTTGATGTCATTTTCTTATAACTATTGGACCTGCATTTGAGAGTTATAGCTGTGTGTTACTCAGTCTGGTTCATTTTCCTTAGAAAAAGGGAGGTGAGTTACTGGCTCTGTCTTTTATGGATAAGTTTAAAACAAGGTTATCATTCTACTTTCAAAAGCACCCTGTAAATTTTGCTAGGTCCCTGGTCACCAAGCTTTGATGTCCTATGGAGAATTTTGCTTAAACACAAATTTTAACCCAGCAAGGCTGAGAGGATAGTGGGTTGCTGGGGTTGTGCTTCCAACTATGCCTCTAGGTGGCGCTCATGCTGTTGGTCACCTGGGAAGCAGTGAGATCAGCAGAACTGGATTTGAGCCAAGCTTGCCTTACAGACTACACTTTCCTACCAGACCCCTAGGTGGCGTTCTGCCACTGGCCCGGCCCCAGGACCAGCCACGGAGCAGGGAAATCCACGCAGCTTCCTTTTGCAAGGTGCCTTGTCTTGCTGGAGTGGGAACCTGGGGACACCTGGCTTCGTCACTAGCAAATGGGGCCTGAGCAGAATTCTTTGCAGGCAGCTCCTGCCTCCTCACAACTGTGCTGTTTAAATACAGTCAACCCAGGTCAGTCTGGCATTCCTAGGTGAGGTTATGAGATTCTAATTCTTTCAGTGCTGTTCTTGAGCTTGCATTAGGATTCTAGTCTGTCTTAGAATGAAAAGACACACTGTCTTTTCATTACCAGCAGAGTCATGCCGTGTAAACAGAAATTAGAAAACCGCTCACACGACCAGCTCACTGAAGGGCTTCGCATCTGCGGTGTGCTGCTAAGTGGTGGGTTTTTAAAGAGAAACATTATGGTTATTTTATGGTTTTCTTCTGATTCTTTGCTTCGTGGGGATCCCTGTTGCTTCATCTCTGAACTGAATAAAAGGTCTAACTTGCAATAAGAGCTCCACGGGAACCTCTGTGGATCAGACTTCAAGGCGCTATCCCAAGGGTGGTGTCCACACTCAGGCCTCATGTTTGTTTGTTCTTTCGTTGAATTTGGATTTTTTTTTTCCTTTTCCTTTGTAAATCTTTATATTCTTTTTCCGAACTTTCCAAAGGGAGTGTGTATTTTTACATTCACAGTAAGAAACGTTACAAAAAGCTGTTCCTCAAATGGAAGGGCTTTAGAATCTGTTCTCGACAAACATGAAGGAAACTCCCACTGTCTACACCGAGCCTGGCTGCCTTGTTCACCGGGAAATAGCCTTCCTTGGTGCTTCACACTGACTGAAAGGAAGCTGAAGCCTTTTGCCGGCTCACTGGTTCTCTTTATTTCTCCAAGCTGGATTAAAAGTGCTGATAATACAGTAAAAGTATCAACTCTAAAGCCTACTGCAAACAGATGTTTCAGTGAGTTAGCTTTTCTGCATTAATAAACCACAGAGAATTTACTGGCTTAAAATAGCAAGCATCCGCTGGCTCACTGGGTAGATTCAGATGGGTCCTGCTTCTCACCCAGGGGCCCCTGTGCATCTCTGGCCAGCTGGTGGCTGATAACCTGATTCACCTCTTTGGCTCACCAAAGGTCTCTATCCCAGAGCAGGCCAGCTTGGCTCCGCAGACATGGTGACAGATATCAGGATCCCCTAAGCATTCAAAGTTTCTGGAGGCCGAGGCACAGATACCACCTCCTTGTGGAGGGGTTGCCACGGGCTGTTGCCACTCTACAGTCTAACTTTTGCTTATCTCACAGGCTTCTGAGGACGCAGTCTCTGGAGTGGTTTTACAACAACGTGAAGAGCCGCTTCAAGCGCTTTGGCAGCGCCAAGGTCCTGAAGAACCTGTACAGAAAACACCGTCTGGAGAGCGGTGCCTGCTTTGACATCCTAGGTACCGCAGCGCCCACTGCTCTAGAAGGGGTTGGTGGCTGGGGGGGGGGGGGGGGAAGAGGAGAAAGAAGACCTGGCTCGCAGGTCCTCTTCTCTGGGGTGCACACTCTTCACAGAGACAGAAGAACTTGTTTAAATAGTAGGTTCTGGAGAGAGAGCAGGTGGTGGGGCGTGTCAAGTTAACCCGGGATTTTGTTCTGGTGAGTGCAGGCATATGTGAATGCATGTGTATATGGGTGTGCACGTATGTGTGTGCACTTGGATGGGAAGGCCAGAGGTCAGCTTCCCGTGTCAGGCATTGTCTACCTTGTTTTTGAGACAGGGCCTTTCACGGGTCTGGAACTCACCAAGTAGACTAGAGCAGCTGGCGAGGGAGACCCAGGAACCCACCTATCCCTGCCCCTCCGTTATCTCCACCAACCGCCAGTGTTGGGATTGAAGGCACATGTGACCATGCTCAGCTTTTTATGCTGGGACTCGAATTCGGGTCCTCAAGCTTGAGTCGCAAGCACTTATACTAAGTATCTCTCCAGCCCCAGGGCGTCAAACATTCTTACTGGACTAGACTTGTTGAGAGCTTGAAATGCCAAACTATTTCAGCCAATTGCAGGTGTTTTAATCATGGGTCCTTCTAGCAGAAATCATCTGTGCGTGCATGGAGCATGTGCATGCATCTGTGCACATGCGTGTGAAGGCGCATGGCCTTCCCTGCCCTATCACCCTCTTATCACTTGATACAGAGTCTCCCACTGACCTGGAACCAGTCTGCCGCCAGTAAGGCCCACCAATCCTCCTGTCTCCACTGCCCACAGCGTTGGAGTTACAAGCATATGTGAGGCCATGCCTAGCTTTTTACACTGGTCCTGGGGATTTGAACTCAGATCCCCATGCTTCTGCAGCAGCGCTCTGACCACTGAGCAACCTGCCCAGCCCCTAGAGACAACTCTTAACTATCATGCCCTGATGACAAACCATTGGAGAATCATTTCCATGTAGAGATGAGAGACTAGATCTGTATCCTGAGAGTACACATACCCATTTCTTCACGCCCACGAATTCATATTCTGAGTTCTGTTTCCCAGACTTGGAACCCAGTGTCCTAGCAAAGTGACAAGAATGTCCGTGTCCTCCTGGAAAGCCCAAAGGGCAAACTTCACTACAAGCAGGAAGATCTTCAGCTGAGAAAAGCGGCAGCCGTATGAGACCAAATATGGTGGCTTACCTCACTTCTTTCTCAAACTGCATCTCAGGGACACTTCTGCAGTGGAGAAAGGGGACAGTTAAGCCATTAGTTCAGGGCAACTGTTTGGGTAGCTGCCACATCCCATCTAAAGATAAAGAACTGCCACTTCACGCAGCAGCATGCTATCTATGTGCCTGTTTTTCTGGTCAGCAAGTCAAGGGCTAAAGATTGTAAGCTGCAGAAGGTGACACAGCAAGTGATGTGCAGGTCCAGAAACTGGTCTCACAGACCCCAGTCCTCACCCCATGGCTTTGCCCTTCCCCCACACTACCTCCAAAAAACCGAACGTGGGTTGCTATGTCAGAATTCACAAAACCAGGCAACTTGGAAACAGTGGAAGCCTATTTAGCTGGAAGTTTGAGAGGCTGAGAAACCCTCTCTCTTTTTCTCTTTCTCTCCTCCTTCGTCTCCCTCTCCCGTGTGTGTGTGTGTGTGTGTGTGTGTGTGTGCGCGCGTGCGCGCACTCATGTGCGTATGCACAAGTGCAGTGCCTACAGAATCTAGAAGAAGCTATCAGATCCTGTGGAGCGGGAGTTGCAGATGGTTGGCAACTTCCTGATGTGGGTTCTGGGCATTAGAGATAGTTGTGAGCCTCCTGGTGTGGGTGCTGGGAACTGAACTTGGGTCCTCTGGAAGAGCAGTAAAGCTCTCTTATTCACTGAGCCATCTCTCCAGCCCTTTGGCAAGAATTATTTTGCTGTGTTATCCAGAGCAGAAAATAGAAAGGCAGGTCACACATGAAACACCAAGAGAGGAAGAGGGGTCATTCCTAATAAGTGCACTCTTGAATGACTACACTTCCAGGATAACACTAATCCACCCGTTAGGGGTGGGTTCTCCTGGTCTGGTCACTGCTTGCTAAGGCCCACTTCCAAAATCATCATGTTGAGGATTAAAGTTCATCATGAGTTTGGAAAGAAAATATACTGGAGCCATAGCAGAAGGTACTGGGGTAGAGTTGGACTAAAAACCATTGTGCAGAGAGAAAAACAACAGGTCAAATCCTGGGTCGTTGTAGCCTCAACCCATTTGCAAGGCAGGCTTCATCAGTGTGCCTGATCCACCAGCTCCGTGGCTCACGCCCATCCGTGTTCATCAGAGACCTCTCATGACTGTGTTACTCTCTCATCTAGGAGGAGGGTTGTTTGAACCAAACCTGGAGAATGAAGGGAGCATCTCAGGAAGTGACTCCACATTCTACAGGCAGTCGGAAGGTAAGGTCTCTTGACTGACAGCTGCCGAGAGGTGGGAAGGCTCAAAAGCTGGAATTGGCTAGCTGTGAGCTTAACCATGCTGTGATGGACCAGCGAGAGCGCTGGAATGGGAAGACAGTAATCGAGCCAGGAACCTGCGCTTCCTGTGTGAAAGTATTCCCATAAGTTACTAACATTGCATTTTATGCCAACACTCTCATCCAAGAATTACAGAACGGCATCCGAACCCTTGCTGGGACTTGGTAGCCATCCCTGTCACATACATGCACGGTCGAATGCTAGCCTGACCACTGTTTGGAAAATGCCTGAGTTCATGGACTCAGCCTGTCTACCAGGGCACCGGAGACTAGCCTAGAACCTAGGTCAGTAGAGTTACCCACTCGTGTTAGCTGACAGTGTGCAGCCTGTTACGTGAAAATGCACCGGTAGGTAAGATTTGGTTAAAGTACGTTGTATACATGTCACAACAAAATCTAGTGTTTGTACAATTAATATACACTAGTTATAAAACACTACATCAGGATTTGTGAGGCGGTTCCGTGGATGCCTGCAGCCAAGCCTGATGATCTGAGTTCATTCCCTTGGACCAATGGTAGAAGAAGAAAACCGACTCCCACAAGTTGTCCTCTGACTGCCACATATATGCTATGGCATACACACACACATAAATACATAAACACACATCACATACACATACATATACACACCTACATACATACATACACATAAATATATAAACAAACATCACATATACACACATATACACACATACATACACACACACATATACAAACACAGAATACACACAAACACCCTATACACATATACACACATAAATACATACACACATACACATATATACACATACAAATATACGAACATACTACACACATATACATTTACACACATACACCCACATGCAAACACACATATACACATACAAAACACAATGCAAATATACAAACAATACACACATATACACACACATGTACACATACAAACACACACACACAGAGATACACACATACACAGATACACAGACACACACATATACACACATTCTATATGCACACAAACATGCACACATAAATGCATACAAACACATCACATACATATACATATATACATACACACACATCACATAAACACACAAACACACATACAAACACATACTATACACATACACATGATATACACACATATGCACACATACAAACACACACACACACAGACGCACACACATTATACACACGTACATACATACATACATACATACACAGACATACATACACACACACATTTACCCATACAGACACACACAGACATGCACAGACACACAAACACACACTTAAACACATAACTTTAAATAGAATAATTTAATATATTGCTGAGTATCGTGGAGAAGCCAGTTGGGACAGAAACGGCCATCTCCATGGGACCCTTCATGCAGTGACAACTTTCACTTTACATGTTCTCCTCATGGGCTCTTCTTACTAAAGCTTACATTAAATGTGTTCAGTCAGCCAGACCTTGTTACACATACATACTCTACCTGAGTTTCCCTGACCTTAGCTGAGTTTGTTTTAGAGAATTCATTATATTTTCCAAATCCCCCATTCTGGCCACATTGGTGTCTCCGGGAGTCTAAAGAGCTCGGCTAGTGGCTAATGAACGGGTCGATGCATTCACACCTTGTCTCATTTCACAAATAACTTTCAGCAGCTCCCAGGAGACTGGCCTATGCTAATCACACGAGGCTAGATTATAAATGGCAACAGGAGATTAAAATTGGAGAAAGGGGGGCACAGGCCCCGTCCCTTCCAGCCCCGAGAGCCTGGGGCTGATGTAGCGAGGACTCTGAGGTAGTCAGTGAGCATGCAGCTGTACAGCTCTGTGATCCCAGCTACTCCAGGGCTGCAGCAGGAGGATTATGAGTTCAAAGCCAGCATAGCCAATACAGCAAGACTCTGGAGAGATGAGGGTGGGGAGAAGAGACTATTCCCGCATAGAATAGCATGTCCACTAACATTACTGATGCAGGCTCAGTTGGTAAGTACTTGCCACACAAGTGTGGGTTTCCAAATTCAGTCTCCTTCACCTACATAAAAAGCAGGTGCAGTAGTGTGTGTGTGCAGTCCAGTTTAAGAGGTCATGTGGGCTCACCTTCCTTGCCCTGAAGAATTTTCTTAGCAGTATGGAACGCCAATAGTAACCCTCTGCTGTTTGTCAGATTACCTAGCCAGTCTGAGATTCACAGATCCATGTGTGTAGTGTGACCACACGGCACCGACTGGATTACCATGGTGATTACCTATGTGAAACTCTCTGACCACAGGGTACCTCACTGGGGTACCGTGGTGGTTACCTCTGTGAACTCCCAGCTGAGTCCCAGCATATTATCTACTCAGACTTGTTACAGGTGCCGGTTTACGGCCTCACTGTTTGCTTTAAGCCATGACCACAGCCCAGTATCTCTGGGACATTTAACCATTTCTATTCGTATCATCACAGTGGTAGAGTGTGCAAAATGGGACCTATGCTGCCTAAGAACGTGGACAGAGAATCATTATTGTCTGACAGTCCCCTGGAACCATCTTGGTTACTCAACGGGAGACTGGAAGGCAGAGAAGGGAGGGGAAGACTCAGAGAACCAGGGCGCAGCATTCGAGGGATGGCGGGAGGCAGTTGTGATGTCAGTAAGGACAGTGGGCTCATGTCCTCTTCTGAGCAGCTGGAGCGTGTCCCGGAACCGCAAGGGTTGAGAGCAGAAATGTAACGCGTGGGGCAGTTGTGACCTGTCTTGTGTTCTGTCCCTTCCTAGGACACAGCATGATGGACACCTTGACTGTGGCCCTGCGGGTGGCAGAAGAGGCCATCGAGGAGGCCATTTCCAAAGCAGAATCCCATGGGGACAGCCTGGTAGGACCTCCTTCTGTGTGGTGGGAGGCCACAAGGTGGGAACATCCTGGCTATCAAGGGCGAGTGCCAATGGCTGGGGGTCATGTCACTGCAGCCTTGGCAAGGCTGTGTGTAACCCCTCTTACTGTTGCCAGGACCGCTGTGACAGTGAGCTCCATCCCCCCCCCCCCCATTCTCTTCCTTCCACAGGACAAACAGAACGAGGCCAGCTACCTGCGGGACCACAAGCAAGAGCTAACTGAGGAGCTAGCCAGCACCATCCTGCAGAGGGTAGGACCATCCAGACCAGGCCAGGGTCTCCGGGGAGCTGGAGAGGAGACTCATAGAAGGGGCCCGTTTGCTGATGCCATGACAAGAGTTAAGGGGGCATAAGTAAAGCCTTGGGCTCCATTCTGTCTTCTGCCCTTGCCCTTCTTACATGCACTGGCTTGGCAGGACTCAGGGCAAAGGCTGGAGAAGGGTATATATCCCATATGGCCCGTAGAGGCAACTGACAAAGGGCTGTCAGGAAGGTGTCTTTGTGAAACTTCAGCCTTCCGTTTCAGTCACAGCAACCCAAGCCCCATTCACACAGCAAGGACACTTCTCAGTCCTGAGGACGCCCAGAAGTGTCGTCTAACATGGGTCAAAAGACATCGATGGGGCCTTGTGCCCTTGAGCCCAGTGTAGAGTGTTAGAAGAAAGGACATAGCACAGGCCACCCTGCAGAAGGGAGGAGAATCCAGTCTGTCAACTGTCCCCAGCAATTCCAAAAGCCGGAAGTCACATACAGCTACACCCTGCCCTGAAATGGGGGCGGTGCCTTGATCAGGCCCACATCTGCACCTTGGTGGACACCTTTGTTCTTCACTGCCCTTTCCTCAAGGCTCTGTGGTCCAAAAGTCCACTGAGGACTGGACAGATCCCTCAACTTGGTAAAATGTTTGGTGTACACGCTGAGTGGTTTCTGCTTTCCATCCCAGGGGAGTGCTCGTGCGTCCCTGGGGTTCACTGATCAGCCAGCCTAGCCCCAAGTCAGCAAAATCCAGGCTCAATATGTCTGAAATAAAAAGGAGAAAGACTGAGGAAGACCCCCAAGGTTGACTTCTGGTCTCCACATATGTGTGAACACACACAAACATGCAAACAAATACTCACCAAAGAATTCTGTCTTGGTGGCTTGCCCTTTTTCTCAGCTGTCTCACCTGTAGAAGGTAGAGGCCCGGAGGAATCTCTTCCAAGAGAACCACTCACTGTACATGGCTGTACCCACATAGCTGATGGCAAAAAGGGACCTGGGGATCTGCCACTCCCCAAGGCTTCCAGGTGCTTCCTCAAGTCAAGACCTACATCCAGAGGCACCAGGGCCTATGTGCTGTGCAGCTTTAGCTGATACATGACTCTCTCTGAACCAGTGTTCTCAGCTGTCAAATGGGGAGAATGGCACTGAACATTTCTCAGAATTACCCCGAGGAATAGCAGGGACAGGGCATCCGTAGTCCCCAGCACAGAGTCTAACACAGGGTAAAAAGCTATGGGTATCAGAGAGGCTGCACAAGCCGGCCTCCATAGCCGAGGATCCAACATATGTGGGGGAAGATCTCCAGAAGGTTCCACAGAGGACAGCATGAACTTCCTGTGCCAAGCAGTGGGCGTGACCACTGTGGTCTTCCACCGTCCCGAAGCCCGAGTCCCTTCCTACACCTGTCATTTGAGCACTATCTTCCTGGTACCTCACCCGTGTACCCCCATGGTTATGCCTGTGATGGCTGCATCCTTCCTTAACGCATAGACCTTTGCCTCAGTATTGTTCCCCAAACAGTAAGCCCACTGGCTGTATTAATAACACGTGTCACATCGATTACCATAAGTGATTTGAAGATGATCTGGCACAGACTGGGAGATGCATAGTTCCTCTAAGCAAACATACCATGTTAAACCCACCTCAGGGATCATTCCTCACGCTCTGTCCATCTTGATTTTTGATATATGGTCTCTCACTGCGACCTGAGACCCACAGATTAGACTAAGTTGGCTGGCCAGTGAGCCTCGGGGATCCTCCTGTCTATGCCTACCCGGCACTAGAATTATGACTGTGAACCACTGTGCCTGGCATTTTTACAAGGGTTCTGGGGCTCAAACACAGCAAGCACTTTAGTGACGGAGGCTGATTCCCAGATCCAGTCCCCTGCAGATGGAGGAGGGTAGCTGCCTTTGTCAGAGACAGCAGCTGTAGGTCATTGAGACTATGTGCCATTCCAAGACAAGATAGAGCTGAAATATTGGAGCTGACTGAGATTCTGGGTGGCTGGAGACACATCCCAAAAGGGATTCCTCAGAACTTGTCCCCCATTTCCCCAGATTATAAGAAAGCAGAAAGATAAAGCTGAGCTGCGAGTCGAGGAGGAGGAGCCAGAGTGGCCACGGTTCCAGAGCGGCACTGTGAAGACCAGGAGTGAGGGGACCACGGCCCCTCCAGGACGACACAAAGCACGTGCCACCCTCTGGGTAAGTCACACAGCACTGCCACGACACACAGATTCTGGACACCCATGGCTCAGCCATTCTCCCACAGAAAGGGGGGAGGCACATTATGCTAACTGCAGCTGAGTGTGCTATCTGGGTCCTAGAGGAGAACTGGGAGTGTGCAAGAGGAGCAGGTGGGGCGCAGGGGAGAGCAAGAAGCTGAGAGAAAGTGCAGGCTGCTGCGGAGTTTTTACAGTGAGACCAACTTAGGAAAAATGAAGCTGTTCATAGGCTACGTGTGTGTGTGTGTGTGTGTGTGTGTGTGTGTGTGTGTGTGTGTACCTGTGTACAAGTGTGCATGTCTATGTATCTGTGTGCAATTGTACATGTATGTGTACTGTGTGCAGGTGTGAATGTGCGGGTGTGTGTACCTGTGTGCATGTGTGAATGCGTGTGTACCTGTGTGAATGTGTGTGTACCTGTGTGCATGTGTGAATGTGTGTGTACCTGTGTGCATGTGTGAATGTGTGTGTACCTATGTGCAGGTATACATGTATGTGTGAATGTGTGTATACCTGTGTGCAGGTATGCATGTGTGTGTACCTGTGTGCAGGTGTGCAGATATGTGTGTGCAGGTGTACATGTGTGTGTACCTGTGTGCAGGTGTGCAGGTGCGTGTGCAGGTGTACATGTGTGTGTACCGGTGTGCATGTGTGTGTGTGTGCAGGTGTGCATGTGTGTGTGTGCAGGTGCACGTGTGTGTACCTGTGTGCAGGTGTGCATGTGTGTGTGTGCAGGTGTATATGTGTGTGTACCTGTGTGCAGGTGTGCATGTGTGTGTGTGCAGGTGTATATATGTGTGTACCTGTGTGCAGGTGTGCATGTGTGTGTGTGCAGGTGTATATGTGTGTGTACCTGTGTGCATGTGTATGTGTAGAAGCCAGAGGTCAACCTCAGAGGTGTCGCACAGTCAACCTTGGTTTTTTAAGATGGGGTCTTCTCCCTCTAGTCTGGAATTCAAAAGTTCAGTCAAGCCAGCTGCCAACCCCCAGGGACCCTTCTGTTTCCACCTTACCAATGCTAGGATTATGAGTGTGCCCCGCTATGTCCAGCTTTTAAATGTGGGTTCTGGGAATCAAACTCAGGTCTTCACACTCTCAAGGCAAGAGCAGTCTTGCCCAGTGCACAGAGGTACTATTTGCTCACACCAGTGCAGAATTGAGACCCTTGCATTGAGGAAACGGAGCCTTCAGATAGTTAAAATCCCCCAAGGTCCCGATGCAGGAGGAGCTGACTTTGACCCCTTGTTAGCTACTGCCTACAGAGTAAAGGGGCAGTGTTCCTTCAAGTCTCTCATCTTCCAGGTCTTGCTAACATGAACATCCATGAGCTGTGGGCTCGGGCCTCCTAGGCCCACCAAGCTCTCTAACCTAGCTCCTCCAGTTGGGACCACCCTTGCATCTCCCTCAGATGCTTATATGGGTAAAAACTGAAGAAAAGAAAAAAGCAGAGGCCATGGGTGGGAAAGATTGAGCCATAGTAGTGGGAAAGCAGAATACTGAAGTAACCCCAACAGTTGCTGGTAAGGCACACGAGACCCTAAAGGTGGTTGAGTAAAGACACTGCTACAGCCGGGCAGTGGTGGCGCACGCCTTTAATCCCAACACTTGGGAGGCAGAGGCAGGTGGATTTCTGAGTTTGAGGCCAGCCTGGTCTACAGAGTGAGTTCCAGGACAGCCAGGGTTACACAGAGAAACCCTGTCTCAGAAAAAAAAAAAAAAAAAAAAAAAGCCACTGCTACAGCGCCACCTGCTGGAAACAGTTCTCATTGCAATGACTGGGGCTCTTCCTTCCTGTTGAGGCTGTAGCAAAATCACAGGTGACTACACACACACACACACACACACACACACACACACACACACACACACACACACACACACACACCACCCTATGTTGTTGATCAACATCATCAAAACTGTTCCAGATTCTAGCCACACAGACAGCAGCTCCCATGTCCTGGGGACGACGTGTGGCTGCAGGCTGTGTGACATGTGGCTGTTTAACTCTCCTCTAAGGAGGACTTTGCTGCACGGGATAGATGCCTTTTTCCATTAGCCCATCTCCCACTTTCAAGCCCGTCTTCTTACATGGCCCTCCGGGTCTTCCCGGGGAGTATTAGTGATTTCCTGTGACTGTAGCTCACTCTCGCTTTGCCTAATCCCCAGCACTAAGCCATGGCCGCCAGAGCTCTTGAGCATGCTGGGTGTGGAGCCTTTTCCGAGGCTAAGAGTCCTTTGGGGCCATGGTCACTGAGAACGGCACCCCTAGCCATGTACTTCACCCCACCACACCTTGCCAAGTTTTGCTGTCTGTTCTAAACACTCGTGCATGTGTGCGTGCCTGTGAGTGTGTGCATGCGAGTGTGTGTTTAGATGCGTGAGCGTGCGCATGTTGTATGCAAAGGACTGCCTTGGGTGTCATGCCCCAGAAGTTGTCCACATTGTGTTTTTGAGACAGATTCCGTTACTAGCCTGCTGCTCACCAGGCGAGCTAGACTTTCTGGCCAGCACACACATCACCACACTTGGCCACACCTGGCTCTTATGTGGGCTCTGGGGGTCTGAGATGGGTTTTCGTGCTTACAAAGCGAGCAGTTCTCTGACTGAGCCTTCTCCCCAGCTGTCGCACACCCTGAAGTGCACTGTGAGCACACAGTAAGAGGAAGCTTCCAGCCAAGGCTGTGGCAGAAGTTCTAGCCCCAGGACGATGACACCCGTGTTCAGCTTCAGATCATTGCCCCACATGATCCTGCTTACACATCTCTGAGAGAGACCCCATGTCTCCTTAGCTCTCCCCTGTGGTGGTAGAGGCAAAGAGAGCACTTGTCTCTGCGACAGGAGAGTGTGTGACACAGCAAGCAGGCAGGGAGATGCTGTACCTGTTCTCGTGGGTGCTTTCCACAGCTAAATGAAATGTCCTTTCTCTCATAAGCCCACCAGTGTTCAAAACAATCACCTCCCATGCTGGACCCCAGCCCCCGAGCCTTGCTGAGGAAAACAGCCTCACTGTGAAGCATCCTCTGCTTTCTGGATCATGTTCCCTCCTGAGCTGAAGACCCTCAGCCTGGGGCTGCGCTTAAAGCTCACACCTCCCTCTTTCCACAGAGGTCCCAGTCTGCATTCGCCTTCACTACTGAAGACACTCTGAAGACCTGTTCAGCAGAGGCTGCACCAGGGCAGCCCAAGGACCGTGCCCAGCGTCTGCTGGAGGAGTCTGCTCTGCCCCCCTGGAGAAGCATGGACAGACTGGACGGAACAAGTAATGTTTTTGTTGGTGGTGGTGGTGGTGTATTAGTTTGTTTGTTTGTTTGTTTTGTTTTGTTTTGAGACAATATCTCATGGAGCCCAGGCTGGCCCCCAACTCCATATATAGCCAAGGATGGCCTTGAATACTTGATCCTCCTGCCTCTGCTTCTAAATGCTGAGATTATAGGTATGCACCACCACTCCCTGGCTCCAAGTGGGCTTCACAAGTGCTGTTTGGAGTCTTGCCAGCTATTGCATGGCTGTTCAGCTCCTCTACCTGTGAGAGTGCGTGCGTGTGTGTGTGTGTGTGTGTGTGTGTGTGTGTGTGTGCGTGCGTGTGAGAGAGAGAGAGAGAGAGAGAGAGAGAGAGAGAGAGAGAGTCTCTGGTAGGCAGTTGTCTATCTCAGTATATCTTAGGATGGCATTGGGGTTCAATTGTACCTATGTGCTGCTCTTCCTGCTTACTCTAGAATGTTCTGCCTCTCCCTTACGGGCTGGAACTCACATCAGCATCCGACATAGTCTCACAAAATAGAGAGGTTGAAATGAGCTCAGCTACTTTTCTAAGCTCTCACACCACGGCTGTGGTCATGGAAACAGAAGCCAGGGGTCATGAAGCCCCGCACCGGGGGTCTGTTCCTCACATAGTAAACACATCCGGACAGCAGAACACGGACCCATATGTTGTTACATGCAGCAGCTGGTAGTGGTATTCACAAACTGCTGTAGGCCAGACCCAGATCCCTTCCCTGAATAGCAAAAGTACTTAACCACAAAATGACCACCCTAGGAGTAAACCTTTGAAGGCTAGCTGCCGTATCCTTTCTATAACTAACCAACAGTCTGTGGGCAAAATCCACCCTGTGGGAAGAACCAGAAATGTCAACTATCTGTCAACCTAAAGATTTTCCGTGAGAGGTCACGTTCCTGTGAGCCCACTAGTGCCTGATGGGGGAAGACTGGGCAGCTACAACGCTCAGCAATGACAACGCTCTGTCTGTGTGGCTTCAGGGTTTCTGTTAAGTGTCTTTTATCCCTAGATTCACCATTCAGATACCCAGATGCTCTCTTCCCCGCTTCTCCCACATCCCCCGCTTCTCCCACACCCCCTGCTTCTCCCACATCCCCCGCTTCTCCCACACCCCCCGCTTCTCCCACGTCCCCCTGCTTCTCCCACTTTCCTCTCACTTCCCTACCTCTTTTTTCTCTTCCCTCCTCTCTCCCTCTTCTCTCTTCCCTCTCCTTTCTCTTCTCTCTGTCTCTCATTTCTTTTCTTCTCTTCTCTTCACCTACCTCTCCTCTCTGTCACTGGGTCTCAGCCGATTGAATCTCATCCCTCTGTGTATTGTCTATTGGGGTAGAGGCACCGTACTTCCTGACCCACCCTGGAGCTGGGAGGTGTGTCTGCAAAGACTCCTCCTCTGCCTCCCTTTCTTTGGCTATGGGAAGCTTCACAGTCACAGGAAACAGGCTGGGTTTCTATCTGACCTGAGGCCTTCTGCTGGTAACCTGGCATCCAGGGTTCAGCCCTGGACCTGTTTCCAACATTATTTATTATTCTGGTTTTGTGTGTGTGTGCCCATGCACGCAGTACCTGTAGATGACAGTAAAGAGCATCAGATCCCCCTGGAACTGGAGTCACAGACTATTGTGAGACACAACAGTGGCACTGGGAATTGAACCTGGGTCCTCTAGAAGAGCAGCCAGAGAGGTTAACCACTGAGTCATCATCCAGCTCCAAGCCCCACTCTTGGATTTGCTCACTACCGCAGCCTGTTCACAAGAGCTGTGAGGAAAGGAGCTCTAAGAATCCATCTTGGCCTTGGGTGTGCATGCACGCGCACACACACACGAGGTGGGGGGGCTGAAGACCTAAGGCACAAACAAATGGACGACGACGTCAAAGAACAAGACCTTAGCATGGTTGCTGTCGCTCTCCCTCCCTTCCACGAGCCTTAGAACAGTGTGGGGCAGCTCTCTCAGGAGGCCGGAAAGGGACCGTGCCTCAGTCTCACCCCATCTGCGAGGCCCCCAGGGATGCTTGAGGATTCTTTGTTTTAATAATATTTTTACTCTTTAAAATTCTTTATGTATGTATTTTGATTCTATCCGCCCCAGCATCTCCTCCTAGCACCCCCCAGCACCTCTCAACCCATTTTCCTCCAATCTCATGTCAGACCATCATCATCACCATCATCCCGAGTTCAGTTAGTGCCGGGACATTAGCAACCTACCAGGCTCCACATCTCCAAAGACGGTGATGCTGCCTTGTTTGGCAGCTCTCAGCTGCCATTAGCTAGCTCCCTGCTAGGGGTGGGACCTTATGAGCCCCTCTCCCATCTGCACTGGAAATTTCACAGACTTGATACTGTGAAGGTGTCAGGCAGGGAGCCAAGGCTCCTGTAAGGTGATGTGTGCAACAGCCATGCCATGCCCAGAAGTCAGCTCTCCGCCCCATCCTCTGTCTCTTACAGCCTCTCTGTCCCCTTTCCCGTGAGCCTTGGATAGGAGAAGCTGATACTGATGATACCCGTGTATAGCTGGGTACTCTTAATGTCCTGTGAGTTGGGTGTGCGGTCCTGGCCTCCCTAAGGTGGTTGCTCCACAATCTCACAGGAGCCTCCTGGGAGATGACATGGACCTCCCAGCTTGCTCCTACAGTAATAATGGACCCCTCTGGTTTCTTTCTCACCTCTACCCCACAGATCTGGCCCCACTTTTGCAGAGCCCCGATGGTAACTGGATGACCTTGAAGGACAGTAGTAGACAGCCCCCAACCCGCCTGCTGGCCAAACTGAAGAGCGGGGCCTTTCAGGCCCTGGAGGTGGCGTCCAGTGTGACATCTGCCTATGATGAGATAGGTTCTGACAGTGAGGAAGACTTTGATTACAGCGAAGCTTTGAGTAAGCTGTGCCCACCATCCCAGGGCAAGCTCAAGCAGCCCCAGCCTCAGCCTGCACAGGCCCAGAGTTCTGGCCAAGGTCCCTTAGCCACCTCTCCCTCAAACCCTGAGGCCATGTGCTCAGATTCAGAGACATCCTCCACTGGCTCATCCCAGGAAGCTGGCTGCCGGGCTAAGCTGTCCTGGCTGCAGAGGAAGGCCCCCAAGAACCCCGCAGCGGAGAAGATGCACTTCCAGGGAGAACTGGACGTCAATTTCAACCCTCAGGCAGCCAGCGGAGAGACTTCCGACAGCAGTGATCCAGAGGAGACGCTCCGCACTGCAGAGCGACGGGCCAGGAGGTGGAGAAGGGCCCGGGGGAGCCCAGAGGAGTCAAACAGGGGGCTGCCTTCACCTGGTGCCCACCCACAGGCTCCGCACAAAGCTCAGGTAAAGAAACCTGCAAACACACATATACTTGGAAAGTTAGATAAACATTCTCCACATGTGACGCCCTAGAGAGTCTGGGTTTGGACTCTGCTGTCTGAGATTCTATTGGTCTTGCTACCAAGCAGCCGAATGACCAGAGCTAGCTCACATCAACCCTCAGTGGCTCTGTGTCCTTGCATTAGACTTTCTTATCACTGCGAACAAACACTGTCAAACACACCCTGAGTTGTCACTTGGGCTCACATTTCTGGAGGCTTATGTGTGGGTACTGTGTCTCTTGAGCTTGCCAGTACATGTGGACGGCAGAAGCAGGTGGTAGGGAGCTTCTTCAGGTCATGGTGGACAGACGAAGAGAAAGGGAACATGGGAGAGGGCCGGGGCAGGGCTGGAGAGAAAAGGGCTGTCTGTGTAAGCTTGAAGTCCTGAGTTCAGTCACCACCTACAGAAAAAGCCAAGCCCGGCGGCGGCACACACTTGCTATTCTGGTGCTGGGAAGACAGACAGGAGACTCCTTACAGTCACCACTTGGCCAGCCTGGCCTACTCAGTGAGCCCCAGGCCAGTGAGAGACCTTGTCTCAAAAAAAAAAAAAAAAAATGTGGATGCCACCTGAGGGAACAATAGCTGAGGTTAGTCTCTGGTCTCTATATTTTCAACACACACACACACACACACACAACCACACACATATACACACACACACAATCACGCACACATACGCACACACACACAACCACGCGCACATACACATACACAAGCTAGTTAATTATTAATTTTTTTAAAAACTAAGGCAAGAAATATATTTCTTAATATAGGATTCCTATTGCACGATTCAAAATGGGGGCTTCCTATTTACTACAAAGAGGCTTCAGACTCATGTGCAGGCATCGGCCTTTGAACGGCAGCTGTCGGAGTCAGCCTTTGTATTACTGTGATGAAGCACGGTGACCAAAAGCAATTTGAGAGGAAAGGTGGGGAGTTGTGTCTGCTTGCAGGCCATGCTTTGTCACTGAGAAAAGTCATGGCTGGAGCTCAGGCAGAAGAAACCTGGAGGTAGGGACTGAGGCAGAGGCCATGGAGGGGTGCTGCTTACTGGCTTGCTCCTCATGGCTTGCTCAGCCTGCTTTCTCATACAGCCTAGGACGACTGGCCCAGCAGTGGCACAGTGAGCTGGGCACACCCACGTCACTCATCAATCCAAACAATGCCCGATAGCCTTGTCCACAGGGCAGTCTAGAGAGGGATTTTCTTAAGTGAGATTCCCTCTTCCCAGATGATTCTGGCCTGTGTCAAGTTGACAAAATAAAGCCAATGTTCTGGCCTGGTGACCAGGACAGCACCAGGTAGGGAGGAGCCAGAGGCCAGCCAGAAGCTGCCTGTTCCCCTCCTTGTCTCCTCCCCGGCAAGGACCTTGAGCAAGTAGCAGTACCCTCTCATCGCCACTAGGTGGAGATGCTGCTGTGCTGGAGGGCAGTTCTCATCTCTGCCTCCTCCCAAACACACACACCCCAGGTTGAAATAAAATAAAAATTACATATTTAAACCATTGCTTCAGAAAAAATATAAAAAATTAACATAAGACAAAGCAAATGACCTACTACAATATACAAATATTAAATATATTTGTATAAATATTGTATTATAATATATATACAAAACTATAATATACAGATATTAAAGCATCCCAATGAAATTTTCTGCCGGGCCTGGTAGCACATGCCAATGATCCCAGTACTCCATAGGCAGGAGGATAATGTATTGGAGGCTAGCCTGGACTACATAATGAGTTCTGGTCTAACCTAAACTACATAATAAGACACACATCCCCATCCCAGAAAACATACAGGGCTGAAGAGATGGCTCAGCAGTTAAGAACACTTGTTTCCTTAAAGAGCACCTGGATTTAGTTCCCAGCGCCCACATCAGGCAGCAGGCAGGTGCTTATAACTCCAGTTCCAGAAGATCTGACATTCTCTTTCTCTGCACTCAGGGCACATGCACACACGTGGTGCACATATGAGGAGTCACAAATAATTTAAAATAAAACAAAAATGAACAAATTAACTCAATGTCACTCTCACCCCAAATGACGGAAGGTGTATTTTGTGTGAAGCTATTTTCTCTTTTCTTTTCTTTTTTTTTTTTTTTCTTTTGGTTTTTTAAGACAGGGTTTCTCTGGCTCAGGTTCTCAGGTCAGCCCTGGCTGTCCTGGAACTCACTCTGTAGACCAGGCTGGCCTCGAACTCAGAAATCCGCCTGCCTCTGCCTCCCAAGTGCTGGGATTAAAGGCGTGCGCCACCACTGCCCAGTGTGAGGCTGTTTTCTTAGTTTGGGTTTCTATTGCTGTGATGAAACACTGTGACCAAAAGAAAATTGGGGAGGAAAGGGTTGATTTTGCTTCCCCTTCCACATCCCTGTTCATCATTGAGGGAAGTCAGGACAGGAACTCAAACGGGGCAGGAACCTGGAGGCAGGAACTAATGCAGAGGCCATGGAGGGGTGCTGCTTACTGGCTTGCTCATATGACTTGCTCAGCCTGCTTTCTTGTAGAACCCAGGACCACCAACCCAGGGATAGCCCCACCCATGACGGGCTGGGCCCTCCCCCATCAATCACTAATTAAGAAAACACCTTACAGGCTTGCCTGCAGCCCCATGTTATGGAGGCAGTTTCTCAATCAAGGTTCCCATTTTCAAATGACCTTTGCTTATGTCAAGTAGACATAAACTATCAAGTACAACCATCTTTGTGTGTTCATATGCATGCAATAGACTTAAGACTGTAACTCAGCACGTCTGTCCGTGTCTGGCATCATGCTATCTGTCCATCTTCTTCCACTTCTAACTCTCAACCATAAGTGATACAGAGAGGTTGGCCCACACCCATCTGGGCATTCCAAGTGCAAAAGCTTTCAGGATGGTAGCATGTACCAAGAGCGGGGTACATGCTCTCCTGGAATGCAGGCAGTGAAGAATACGCCGCCTATAGAAAAGTTAAAACCAGGGTCTGGGGAGATAGTTAGTTGGTAAAGTGCTTGTCATGCACCCAAGTCTCATCCCAGAACACCCAGGCATGGTGGTGCAGGTCTGTCATCCCTTTGCTAATGGGGCAGAGACAGTTACTGGGCTCACTTGCCAGAATGCCTAGCCTGCTAGCAAGCTCCAGGCCAATGGGAGACCCTGTGTGTCTCGTGTCTCGTTCTCCCCCCCCTCACGTGCGCACACATACACAGATTAAGACAGCAATAAACACATTAAAAGTCTTTTTCCTTACGTATCATATTTGATTAGATACATATATGTGAGTGTGGGTTTGTCCATGTGAGCGCAGTGGCCAGACATGGAAGTTGGGAACCAGGTTCATGTCGTCTTGAAGAACAGGAAGCTCTTTTAATCGCTGGACATCTCTGCAGTCCCCAAAGGCTGTCTTTGTGTCAACACCTCCTGCCAACCACAGACAATTCTAAGCTACAGTGCTGGTGACCAGCAGACCGAGTGGCTTCCAACCCCCACTCGGGTGCCACTGGCTCATCCTTGTCTCACAGTGATGCATGTGCAAAGATATTACCCACACTTCCAGGCTGCAGACAGGCCCACAGAATATCACTGTGCAAACTTTAAAAGGCTGTCAGATTAAGCTCTCAGACCTCGTAGCTATTTACATAGCCACGACAGCATATGCGTGCATTTTGCGCTTGTCAACAATGTCATTGGCAGTCTGTTCAATTCATGCCAATTCCATGTGAGGGAAAAAAAAAACCAAAACCAAAACCAAAACTTTCTCAGCATTTGTGTGGTTCCCACGGAGACTGTTTCTTGCCTAGTTTTAAAACGGTTCCCATTTTTTCTCCTTGAAAAGTATACTGTTTTACCTGTCACCTCTTTCAGCTATCTATCTTATATTTTGGTTTTGAGCCTTGCCTGACCTGGAACTCACTGTGAAGACTTGGCTGGCTTCAAACTCACAGATATCCTCCTGCCTCTGCCTCTCAGATGCTGAGATTAAAGGCCTGTGCCACCATGCCTGGCTTAAGTACATTTTACATATAAACTTCTTTCTCAATCGCAATGGTTAGGTGCCATACTTCAGTTGGCAGAGTGTTTGCCTGGCCTACTTAAGGAACTGGGCTCCATCCCCAGCCCCACATAAACCAGGCATGGCAGCACACGCCTGCAATCCCAGCACTTGGTAAGTAGAGGCAGGAGGCTCAGGCGTGCGAGGTCATCCTCAGCTACATAGCGAGTTGAGTTCAAGGCCAGCCTGAACTATATGAGACCCTGCTAATTGTCTCCTTTATCATTTTACTATTCAATGCCATTAATTCTGAAGCTTATACTTCTTCGTGATGCTTTGCAGGTTTGTCTGTTCCATCGAGACCCAGATAGGTGTTGCTTGGCTGAGTGTGAAGTCAGAGCTAGCTTTTTTTCTTTCCTGAGTTATTTGTTCTAAATCATTAATAAGTCATCCACCATGTATCAGCTGGCATCGGACGCTTTCTTTACACATGAAGTTTACTTTGTTGCCATGTGTCTGTTCTTTGTTCCCTTCCTGTACAAATCTTCCTGTTTTCATTGTCAACTCCTTACAGTACATCTTGCTATCTAGTGAGCCTCCCCATCCCTCCTTCCCCTTCCCCCCTCCCATCCCTTCTCCCCTCCCCCACCTCTCGTTCCCTCCCCTCCCCCACCCTTGTTACTTTGGTTGATACATCATTTTCTAAAACTCTCTTGGCATCTCTCAAACATTTACTCGTATAATTGCTCTCTTAAAATCTGTTCAATTTGCAAAAAAGCACAAGTTGCACTGGGCTGTGCTGAGTGTATGCATATACTTAGGAATAATTTATGTCTTTGTAAATCCGAGCTTTTCCATCCAGGATTGTCCAGCGCTTGTAAAGTTTTTAGGCTTTTGTTCAAACCCCCTCATGCTTTTCCTGTTAAGTAATTTTTAATTTGCATTTTAATGATGCTGTAAGGGAGAATTTCTTCATCTGTCACGTGTTCCTATCAGCGCCTATAGAATGGCACTGACTTTGTTTATTCTGTAATAACTTAGCACTCTAATGGATCTTTTGTTAATTCTGCTAGCCTTACATGTGGTGTTCTTAGTTATTCTAATTATCTACAAATAATGAACTCATTCGTAGTAGCAAGTGCTCTGCCCCAGAGCTATCCCTCTCCTCCTCCAGTCTCCTCCCTCCTTCTCTTCCTCTGAGGAGCTTTGCTTTGGAGACAGAATCTCTTTAAGTTGCCCAGTTGGCCTTGAATTCACTGTCCACCTCAGCTTCAGCCTCGTGAGTAGCTGGAACTGCAAACCACTGGCTCGGCCCAGCAACGGTTCTGTCTTTCCTTCCATCTTGACAGTCATTCCTTTCTCCTGTCTTCCTGCGGTGGCCACAGCCTGTGCTCACTGTGAAATCACAGCCGCAGGGGGGACCTTTCTTCTTTGGTGACCGCTCTGGTGGTTCACAGTCAGGTCTGCTGCTTGCTTCCAGTTGAGCAGATCTTATCAAATCTAAGAAGCCTTCCCTAGCCCCAAATGATGTGAATCAGGAATGGGGTTTTGGTTTGATTTGGTTTCAGATGACCCAGAACTCACTAAGCGGCCCAGGCTGACCTTAACTTACAACAGTCTCTCGGCTTCAGGCTCCCGAGTGCTGTGACTCTGCGTGTGAGCCCCATGCCTGGCCAGTTTTTCTTCTAAAATCTATTGATGTTGTTAATCACATTGATATATTCCTTAATTTTGAGTTGGCTTAACATTTGTTATATATGATTTTCTGTATCGTGACTCCTGTCTGTAAGAACTGAATTCCATTTGTAGTCTACCTTGCTGACTTCAGCATCAGTCAGATGGTTTGACACAGGCCTGGAGAGAAGGCTCAGCAATTGAGTCCTTACTGCTCTTGCACAGGAAGAGTTCAGTTCCCAGTACCCACCTGGCAGCTCACAACTGCCTACAACTCCAGCTCCACTGAATCTGAAGCCCCCTCCTGGCCTCCACAGGCACTGCACTCACATGCATGTACCCACGCATAGACACACACTTAGACACATAATTAATTTCTATGTAGCATGTTGGGGAATTGAAAGTAAGGCTTATTCTCAGATGGCAAAGTACAAGATTCAGCTGTGTGTTCTGCTTGTTGGTTGCTGCTTATTTTGTATTGTGGTGTCCATTTATCTGACATTTACAGAGTCCTGCAGAGAAGAGACCAAAAATTATATACCTGGAAGGAAGAGATCGGCTGGTATCCACCAGTTCTTTTCCTGCCTATTCCTATGGGTCTTTTTTTTTTTTTTTTTAATGGAAAATTCTCCTTCTTTTACTGGCAACAGGCTGATTTCTGTTGCTCTTTGGCAGTAGAGTGCCATCCTTTTGTGGGTCTGCCTACACAGTTTTGGAAGAATATTTGGCAAGGTCGTGAGGGCTATTAGCCAAACACCACTTTAACATGGGAGCTGGCTGGTGCATTTGTAGTAATTGGAACTTGAGGGTTACAGATGGCTGCTATTTTAGCTTCCCGCAATGGTTTATTTTTGGTTATACTCATTAGTAAAGATGTTTTCTTGGGGGTAAATTTGGTTCCATCCGGTATTCTAAGTTCTAATTATTCTCTAAAAATGTGTTAAGAATGTTGGGCCTACATGATGGCTCAGCAGATAAAGGTACTTGCCACCAAGCCTGATAACCTGAGTTGGATCCCCATTGATGTGTTTATAAAAATATAATAAGATATGTGTTGTATGGGTGTAGAGGAGGAAGGTGTGGGGGAAGGGTGTGCAGGCCCAAGCCCAGGCATCCCTTCCCCGTGAGGGACCAGACACACACGAAGGTATAGTATAGAAATAGAGTTTATTTCGGGCATGGGGAGGGGAGTTAAGAGGGTAGTAGAGGCAGAGAGAGGAAGAGAGAGGAAGAGAGTAGAGAAGTAGAGAGGTGGAGGCCGGCCATGACCACGTGGAGAGAGGGGGGAAGGGAACGGGGAGAGGTAAGAGATAAGAGACGTAAGAGAGAGGCAAGAGAAAGAGATAAGAGAGGAGGGGCAAGCAGCCCCTTTTATAGTGGGCCAGGCCCACGTGGCTGTTGCCAGGCAGCTGTGGGGTGGAGTTTAGACAGAATGCTAACACCCGTGAGTTGGAAACTGACTGCCACAGGGGTCCTCTGATCTCCACATCTGTGCTGAGGCATGTAAATGTCCACATGCCTCACAAAACAAGCATACATACATACATACATACATACATACATACATACATACATACATACCTGTGAAAACAGACCTTGCATACCTGTGAAAACAGACCTTGCCATGTGAGCAGCTACTAATCTTTAGTCTCCTCTGTTAGCAGGCTGCTGGTAGGAGGGCCAGACAGGTAAGCCCGGCCTGTGGCTGTGAGTGTGGGAACACAAGAAGTCTGAGGGTGAAGAAGAATGGATTTGGGGCTGGGGAGATAGGTTAGTAGATAAAGTGCTTGTCTTACACTGCAAGGGTAGGAGTTCAACCCCAGGATTCTGAGAGAGAGAGACAGAGAGACAGAGGGACAGAGAGACAGAGAGATTGATAGATGATTGATAGATAGGAGATAGATAGATAGATAGATAGATAGATAGATAGATAGATAGATAGATAGATAGATAGATGATAGACAGACAGACAGAAGCTAGGTGTGGTGGTACATGCCTGGAATCCTGGTGCTGGAGAAACAGACATATTCCTGAGGCTTCCCTAAACTTAATGAGCTCCATACAAGTAAGAAGTGGATCCAGGAAGGCAGTCAGATCCAACCCAGGGCAGAGGGACCCAGGCTGGGATTTCCAAATCTCAGGGCAGAAGCCCTAGTCTCAGGGAAGAGAATAAAGTATTTAGGCATGTGGGGCTCCAGGCAAGTGAGAGATCCTGTCTCAAAGGCAAGCAAACAAGGTGAATTGTGACTAAGTGTGGTGGTTTGAGTAAGAATGGCCCTCGTGGGCTAATATATTTGAATGCACAGTCACCCAGGAGTGTCACTGTTTAAAAGGATTAGAAGGATTAGGAGGTATGGCCTTATTGAAGTCAGTGCCACCTTGTTGGAGGAAGTATGTCACTGGGGGGTGGGCTTTAAGGTTTCAAAAGCCTACTCACTCTCCTACATTCTCATTCTCTCTCTCTCTCTTTCTCTCTCTCTCTCTCTCTCTCTCTCTCTCTCTCTCTCTCTCTCTCTCTCTCTTTCTCTCTCTCAGTCAGGGTTTATTCAGCTTACACTTCCACACTGC
>CM052706.1:3487030-3586235 GCA_028551405.1 Uromys caudimaculatus | reverse complement strand
CAGTAAACACTCCCTCCCCCTCTCTCTCTCTCTCTCTCTCTCTCTCTCTCTCTCTCTCTCTCTCTCTTCCCCTTGAAGATCAGTATGTAGTTTTCAGTTACTTTTCAAGCACCTGCCTGCATGCTGCCATCTTCCTGCCATGACAATATATAGATTAAGCCTCTGAAACTGTAAGAAAGCCCCCAGTTAAATGCATTCTTCATGAGAGTTGCTGAGGTCATGGTGCCTCTTCACAGCAATAGGTCAACGGCTAAGACACTGTGGAATATTAGCCAAGGTTGTCCTCTGGTCTCCGTGGTTCATGTAACACACACACACACACACACACACACACACACACACACACACACACACACACACACACACTTCAAACACTACTCTAAGCCTGAGGTTCATCTACCTAAGCTCTTTAGCCAAGTACTGAATGCGTTAAAGACAGCCAAGGTAAAGTGGAAATCAAGTCAGGAAAGATTTGCTGTTGCCCTGGGCTTCCTTCCTTGGAGGCTCCTGGGGACAACTGCGGCCCACTCAGCATTGAGATTCCTTCATTCCAGAGATAAAGGTTCTTACCTCCTGGTTCTGACTCCCTACAGGTGTCAGACAACTTGTCAGAGACTGACATCAGCAATGAGGCTCAGAATTCCCGGTCCAGCACAGACTCTGCAGAGGAGAAGCTGAGAAACAGACTGTATGAGTTAGCCATGAAAATGAGCGAAAAGGAGACTTCTTCTGGGGAGGACCAGGAGTCCGAGTCCAAGACCGAACCTAAGACCCAGAAGGGAAGTCTCTCTTCTGAGGAGAACAACCAGGGTGTCCGGGAGGAGCTGAAGAAGGTAAGGGCCAGGAGACGCCTGCAGACGGTGACACCTACTGCAGCTGCAGTATGTGTGTGGGTGAGGGGTGCAGATACTCCCTGAGCTCCAGAAAGCTTCCCCCTCAATGCTCAGCCTAAGTACTTGGGAGAAAAGAAGAAAACTCTCTCAGTCATTGCCAAGGACAATCAAGGAAGGGACCCTACTATCCTTGGACATTGTCCCATCATGGTCCTGTGGTCCCTCGTCTCTGAGTCATCCATTCCCCGGCCTTCCCACGTTGTTATCTGACTCCTTTCCTTTTGCCCATGGTTTGGAATTATACCCTAACTGCTCTTGAAAGCAGTGGAAAGGCTTTGGTGTATGATATGGAAGCTTCGTGTTGAAAGTGGCAATCTGGACGCTTCGGCTGGGCCACTTTCAGTTTGTTTATTTCAGCCTGAGATTCCCTTTCAAACCAGTTTTACAGGGATCCCAGTGTTTCAAACAGGTCAGGTCTGCTTTCAGAATCGCAAAACAGTGAATCTGTAGCCCCACACTCCTTCCCTCCTTTACAGGCCCTTCCTTACAAGCAAACCCCTGAGCTCCTAGGTACAGGGTTTGAACAGCATGAAAGACACATCAACCCCCAGCAGAGAGGGTCACAGATGCCTCTGCACCCTGCCTCTGCCTGCCCACTGTGCTGGCTTTCCCTCTATGGCTTCTCAAGACATGTTTATCCTGTGTATACCTGTCTGCCACCAATGAAGGGAAGAGAGTGACAGGTTGAAAGTGTCTTTGACATGTTGTAGATAGATATAGAGATGATAGGTAGGTAGGTAGATGATAGATAGATTGGTGGTAGATAAATGATAGACAAGAGAGAATAGACAATGGACAGATAGATGATAGATAGAGGTTAGATATATAGATATATGATAGATATATACATAGTATATGATAAATGACAGATTGATAGATGATAGCTAGAAGATAGATTGGTGAATAATAGAGAGATAGATAGATAATAAACTGATAGATTATATATTGATTGACAGACTATAGACAAATGGATAGATAGACATATAGACAGACAGACAGATAATTGTGGGGGGCCTCTTCAATCACCATGCCCAGTAGAGAAAGATCCACATGAAGCAAGAAGGAAATCTGGTTCAGGATGACCCAGTAGCTGGTGCTGGTTCAAACTTCTAGAGTCTGACCCCAAGCAGTATTTTAGACACATTTTAGACAGTATTTAAGCACAACATAATTTTGTAAAAGAGTTTCCTGGTAGTAATGAACTCGATCCCATATATACATAAGACATGTTTACACTGAAACTCTTTACGAAGTACACACACACAGTCTCTTCCATAAAGACGGATTCTGTTGACTGAGAAAACATGCTCAAGATAAGAGTCAAGAATGACTGAGATAAACCTGTGAGTCAGGTGTGGCCTGGCCCTACAGGTAACACAGAGGTCACTGTAAAGTACATGTGACATCTCACATAAAGATAGATTCTAGACTGAGAAGCAACGTTCAAGATTAAGGTACGGGAGGAAGAGTCTGGGATAAGCATAGTAGTCTGGGGATTCGGGTAGTTTTGGCTCTACAGATAGCCCAAGTCACCAGACTGTTAGCTACATCCGCTCCCAGCCTTCCAGGTGGAAAACAGATTAGACACCTCTTCTGTTGAAGAGACAGCATTGCTTGCTTAACATTCCTGGTTTCCCTCGTGCTTAGCTGTGAGCGCAAAGGCCTAGTGCCTTCTACAGATAATAGATTGATAATAATGATATATTGATAGATGATAGACTTATAGATAATAGGTTGATAGGTGATAGAGGATAGATAGATAGATAGATAATAGATAGATGCCAGTCGAGCTCATTAAAGTAACCCTTTAATATAGTTGCAGATTATTCAGATGGGGAAACTGAGTCTGGGTTATCAAGGCCTGCAGCTAGTGTAAGAGCTGAGCATGCCTTACAAACCTTGACCTCAAATCATTAGCTGCCCTCTTTGTAACAGGCCACCCCTTCACTAGCTCCAACAGGACTTCATTCCCCAGCACCTTAGGCTCCTGTTGATTGTGATACATTTACTAAAGGTTGGGTTTCACATTTGACAGATGGTCCTAATAGAGGCTTGCTTCTCGGGTCTTTTCCCCATTCTGCTGTCACACCATGGTTCCTGCTGAACCAATGCTATAGGGGAGAAAAGTCCACGCTGATGACACCATGTGATGTCTGTCTAACAGCGGTCAACATAGGCCCTGGGGGAAGTGGAGACTGTCCTGTGACATCTGTCTAACATTGGCCTGTTGGCTTTGCTGCCTAGTGGTCCCAAATCTCTAAGAAAAACTCATGTCGGACAGTGGCAAGGCATGCTGGGATAAGATATGTGCCACGCCCTTCTGCAACCAGTGGGGATCACCTCCTCCGAGCATACCCACCTGTCTGCTGGATGCACTCCCAGGAATAAGGTGCAGGATAGGAGAGTCACTGGGGGAAGCAGCAAGGCCCTCCCACACCCATACTTAGCCTTAGACTCCCAAGTGTGTCCGTTCCTCAGAGTTAAAGTCCGTCCCCTAGTTTACCACAAGTCCATGAAGACTTGACCAGGTATCATTCTTCGTAAGTTAAAAAAAAATCAATGTCTAAAAACAACAAAGAATACATCCCGCCCCCAACCCTCGCCAAAACAGGCAAGACAGCTGGAAAGCAGAAATACAGAATTACAGACTGAATATTAGCAAGCAGAGAGATGCGCTCTACAGAGACGGGTTTTAGGCTTTGAGTGTTTGTCTCATTGTTTTGCGAACTCTGGACTTAGGCTGACGTCTTAACTCTTACTGCTGCTTACACATCGTCCTTTCTTACCTTCACACCCACTCTGGTCTCCTTATGGCTTCTGGCCCTTCCTGGACCCTCAGTGAGCCTGTTCTCATAGCACGCTTGTTCTCAGCATGCCGACAAGCCTGCCTGCCTGCCTGCCTATCTGTCTGTCTGTCTGTCTTATCTCTAACTTGATCCCTAGGTTTTTATTGTCGATTGAATAAACACATCTTGCCCTCTCATGGAGAACAGGGATAATCAGACCGCCTTTCAGAATTGTGAGACTTGAATTATGCAGTGTAAGCTTCATGCACAGCAGGAGCCCAGAAAATGTTAATTAGCATACACCCTGTAACAAGCTCCAGAAAAATCAACTTTACAAAATACTGTCCATCTGCTGGTGCCAAGTACAGGGAGTTCAGTGCCTTGCGGCGTACAGACACAGATCTGTGTCCACAGCTGGTGCCCTTCACACTGTGCAGAATGTCAGTGAGAGGCACTGCACGGGACTGAACCCAAGTTCTATCTTTAAGGTCAAAGTAGCTGGGACATCTCCCATGATCCAGCCACTACAAGTTTATATAACGGGGGGGGGGGGAGAAAAAGAGAGAGAGAGAGAAAGAGAGACTTGTCTCTGCTTCCGGGGAGCTGACATGCAAGTGCATGCAAGACTGTGATACTAGAGTCAGTTTGGTAACTTTAATGCAACTTTTTCTCTGGAATGCGGGGTTTCCGGATCCTGCCCCTTCAGAAGAATGGTTTTTTCCTTGTTTGGAGGCAGACCCTGGATGTAGGCAGACTTACCCCTCAGCTGGCCTGAATGGTTCACTTTGGCTGGATGTAAGTGGACCAGAGATGACTGGGAAACTGCAAAGAATGAGCTTGTAGAGCCCTCTCTTGTACGTCTGTCCTAAAAACTGGAGGCAATTAGTTATGCAAAAGAGTCTTGTTTCTTCTTTAGGTGACTGCTCTTGTCCCTTAGACCCAATGGTCAGCCTTCTAAACTCTGGTCCTCAGAATGTAGAAATGAACACTGGCTTTTCCAGCTCTAGGTTGGACCCATCCCAGCACTTCTAGGAGAACGTCCTGGTCGAGTGGCTAACTTAGCCCTCGGCTGTCACACTCCTGGAGAGGGATGTGAGGGGCCAGCGACTGGCCTGAGTCTGGCAGCAGCATTTCAGTAGCCAGTTCTCCACACATGCCCTACTGTGCCCACCTCTAGAGCAGCTGCCTTCTGGATCCCCCTGATTCCAGAATTCTGTTCCTCTAGATGTGTCATGAGACAAGTTATCATGGACAGAGGCATTGTCCCTTGTTTCTTGATAGAAATACTATTTACAACCCTGCTTCTTGGAGACCCAAGTTAGGAAACTCTTGCATTAGAGACCGATTTGTATATCCATTACCCTGGAACATTTTAATTTAAAGCATCTTGGTTGGTGTGTTTTATTTTTATGAGGTCATAGCCCCGCAGAGCTCCACCACCTTGTCTTCTGACACTGAGTAGAGGAATGAAGATTTCAAGCTTGTAAAAGGGGCTATTGGCTGGGGAGTGGGAGAGTGAAACGTTGGCGAAATAGGAAGGTCTCCGGGGCAGCGCCGAGCTCTTGGGTAGGAGCAAGTGGCAAACCTTCCCATGAAGTACACCGGAGAGAACACGACAACCCTGAACTCAGATGAATACAGATGGCAAATCCTTCATGTCCAAAGGAACCACACCACACCCTTTATGTAACTACCCAGCAGGCCCAGGTGGCTTGGGGACTCAAGTAGAGCCCCATTTCAGGAGTGTCTAATGACTCCATGAATTTTCTGTGAGCTAAAGATTACATATGAATCTCAGACGGGATCAGGGGGATGGAGGGGTGGGAAGGAGGCCGATTCCAACCATAATAAGAACAAGGAAAAAGTATAAAGTTAAAACTTATCAAGAAAACTGCTGATCTCCAAGAAATGGGGCTATGTGCTGGAAGGAGAGGCAGCAGAGAGATCACTTCTTCCAAAATTAGGTTAGAAGTTTAATGCAATTCAGAACAGGAACTCAAACCAGATGTCAGTACCCGAGAAAGCTTCCCAACATCAAAATCATCTGATGGAACAAAGTCAGGAATAGCGTCGAAATGTTTAGAAAGATTAAGGAAGGACTGGAAAGGATCTGTTTAGTAAGACATTGTTCATGTGCTTCAAAGTCACAGTAACTGAATTCATGAGCTGTTGACACAGATGTTAGGAAGCAATCCAGAGGTAAAGCCTGAGTGTTTGTCTCCTGATTCCTGCTCATTCCCCACCCCTAACAGGGGAGAGCTGTGGGGGCTTTTTAACATGCAGTGAGTGTATGTGCGTGCGTGTGTGTGTGTGTATGTGTGTGTGTGCGAGAGAGAGAGAGACTGTGTATGTTGTGTATATATATATATATATATATATATATATATTGAGTATGTGTGTGTATGTATGTGTGTATATGTGAGTGTGTATGTATGTATATTATATATATGTATTGAGTATGTGAGTGTGTATGTGTGTGTATATATGTATGTATGTGAATGTGTATGAGTGTGTGTGTGTATGCATATATGTATTGAATATGTGAGTGCATGTATGTATGTGAGTGTGTATGTGTGTGAACATGTATGTATGTGTGTGCGTGTATGTATATGAGTGTGTATATGCATGTATGTATGTATGTAAGTGTGCATGTGTATTTGAGTATGAGTGTGTGTGTGTGTGAGTGTATGAATGTGTATATGTATGTGAGTTTGTGAGTGTGTGTGTGTGCCCATGTGCCATGGCACACACATGGAGATAAACTTGCAGGAGTCAGTTCTGTCTTTCCACTGTGTGAGTCCCAAGGAATAAACTTGAGTCACCAGGTTTAGCGAGTCCCATACTGCGAGCCATCACACTGGACTGAGTCTGTAACGTGATTTTTGTTTGCTTGATTTTGGTGAGTGATTATCGGACCACGCTTTACTGCTTGTTTAGGAAGGCACTCGAGGAGAACACATTCACAAACCATGATAAAGAGTGAACAGGCAACCCATTTTGCAGACCCCAGTGGCTGCCTCCACAAAAAAGAGATGGCCAATTTCTCCTATGAGGAGTGGGGTTACAAAGTTGGGAGTTCAATCCCCACCTGTGTGCATTTGTTCAGCGAATAATTAGTGGGCTGATCTAGGGGCTGTGGTGCACTGGGAGTAAAGAGAACTGCTTCCTGCTCAGTGGACTGACCTGACCTTCGGGGAGGGGTCTCTGATACCCAGGCCCACACTGGTGTGTTTCCGTGAGGGAGCTGTTGAATTGAGATGAGGACGATTAGACAGGAAGTCGTTAGGATGGGTGATGGACATCTGGGAACCTCTGGCTAAGTGGGTAGAACTAAGCCAGGGATAAGCAAAGAAAAGGTTGGACAAAGGCTGGGCAGTGGTGGCACACGCCTTTAATCCCAGCACTTGGGAGGCAGAGGCAGGTGGATTCCTGAGTTCTAGGCCAGCCTGGTCTACAGTGTGAGTTCCAGGACAGCCAGGGCTACACAGAGAAACCCTGTCTTGACAAACCAAAAAAAAAAAAAAAAAAGGTTGGACAAAGATACCCAGCAAGGGTTGGGTTGAAAAGTAACAAGGTCACACAGGCTGCCTGGCCTGCTCCTTACCCAGTAAATACAGAGGGTGACTTTTTTAGTATCCCTTGCCTTCTGCATACACCTTGGTAGTAGTCTGGCTACTGTGAGCGATGCCAAAGTCTTAGCAATCAATATCATCACCAGTGACTGAGAGCAGCCATCACATGCAAGCAAAACAGATCAACAGTCGCCTCCTGGGCCAGGGAAGAAATTCCTGCGTGCTGTGCACCTGCCGGGGGTAACTGGGTTAAGGCAACAGCCCCAGCATTGGCCTCCTCCATCGCTCTGGTGTGCCTTCAAGGGGCACCATAAATCAAGCAATGCTGGACACTACCCAGGAAATACAGCGATCTAAATTTGATCCCTAGTTCCCCCACAAAAAAGCCAGACATGGTGGCACATCCTTCTCACCCCATCACTGGGGAAGCTGACACAAGCAGATCTCTGAGGCTCGCTGGCCAGACAGCATAGCCTACCTGTCAATTTCAGGGCAGCCAGAAATCCTGTACACAGAAAACCTGGGAGCTGGAGAGATGGCCCCAGGGTTGAGAATGGTGTGTACTGCTCTTGAGAAGGGCCTGAGTCTGTTTCCCAGGACACCATTTGGTGGCTCACAAGTGCCTGGAATTCAAACTCAGCAGATCTGATGTCCTCTTGCGGATTCCACAGGCACCTGAACTTCTGTACACACACACAAACACACACACTTAAAAATACATCTTTTTAATTTTTTAAAAAGAACAAACTGGCTAGTTCTTGAGGAATTCCAGCTAAGGTTTTCCTCTGGCCTACACACACACACACACACACACACACACACACACACACACACACGCACCTGTATACACATGCACACATCCCTCAGTCTTTCCTAGAGGTCATCTCTCCTCTGATCTCTGATATGTGTGTTGTATCTGTTTATTACATATGCTAATTTATTAAGATCATGCCCCAACTTCTTCACACAGTTCTGTACTCCGTCTTTCACGAAGTCGCTCTTCAGAGGCGTGAGTCTGTTGGAGAGTGTATTTGGTGAGCATTGGAGGTGCCACCAACGGCCTTATGTTCATGAGAACTAAACAACTTGGACTATTTTCCTTGCAGATTTCTGTCAGCTCTTTGTGGGGACATATGGAGTGTCTTTTCTTACCTTTAAAAAGGAGACAAATCCGTGAAATTCAGGCATTTGGGGACCAGTTTCCTTGCTTGTTGCTCTGCTAATTGGAAGCATCTGTAGTTTAGGAGAGAAAGCGGTGGGCTGACCATGGGTCTGGGCTCTGCTATGGTGGTAGGTATTCTTTCTCACTGAGGTGAGTGTGTGCCACCCAGTCCTGGGGGGCTCAGATCAGGAGTGCATCCCTGGGTAGCTCTCAGCTGGGTCGTGTTGCTTGGCCTCACCCTGGCCTTGGCATCAAGCTATTACTGAGACTTGTTGGCGGCTGTGGAGTGACGGGCGGATCCCTCTCACACCTTCTTCCATTCATCCTTTGCTCACTGACCTGTTTGCCCTTCGGGGTTTTTTTTTTTTTTATTAATTTTTATGTGCATGTGTGAGTGGCTACATGTATGTATGTGTACCACATGTGTCTGGTACCCATGGAGGCCAGAGGAGGGTGTTGGATGGCATGGGACGGATGTTGCGGGTGGTGATGAGTCACTGATTGGATGCTGGACCTCAGCAGGCTTCCTAACTGCTGAGTGGTGAGCCACCTCTCCATCCCTGCCCCGGAGACTTTTTTTTTTTTGAGCATCACTTTCTGCAAACATTGGGCCCAGGGACCTCTACCCATGGATGCAGGAATGATGGGGTAGTGGGAAGGACATAGGCCTTGGGGACCAAGATCTTTAGGCTCACATCCCTCCTCTCTACCTTCATCTTTAAATATGGGATGGAAATATCAGGTATATTGGATGAAGACTGCAGGTGGACACGCTGACTAGGCTGTTCTGAATTCTGATATCATGACAGTCACATTTGATTCATCTTACAATGAATGTCTGGAGAAATGTAGGTGACCTTAATGACGTACCCTCTCTGGGCACTCAAATCCTGCCTTTGTTGTCTCGTTCAGTCCATTGCCCCAGAGTTTTGTACAACAGAAACTAAAGAAGTCTTTAGCCTCTTATTTCTGCTGAAAATGGGGCTCCCTGCCAGCCACCTGGAAATGTCGATATCTCCTTATCAATAGCCCTCTGCAGCACTAATTATAACTTCATATCAAACTTTTGGAGGGACATCTTGACCGTTTACACTAGACAAGGAGAGGCTAGTCACACAAGGAGCAGAGTTAGCTGTGGAAGTCCCCTGGTGGCTCTGGCTGAGCCAGTGAGTGATTAGGGCATTGGGTCAGGTGTCCTGCTCCTCTCACTAAGGATAGCTCATTAAGTCCTGTTAGCTCAACTTTTCCACCCCCACCCCAGGTCAAGTAAACTGGCCACTTCTAGGTGATCCACAGAGAAACTGTACAACGATCCAGTTTGTACTTCCCAGTGGGCATTAACTGAGACTCCAAACAGCAGAAGACTTCTTTCTTTCTTGGTTTTTGTTGTTGTTGTTTGTTTGTTTGTTTGTTTGTTTGTTTTTTGAGTTTAAGAATGTAAAAGTTTTCAGTCAGTTTATTTTCTACAATTTGTATGTATAAAACAAATCAAAATATACATGGTGTATTGAAAGGAAAAGTCCTATATAAACATATCTAATCTTCCAAATCACTAACAGATGTATCAGATTCAATGAATGACAGTAGGCACTCTGTCAAAATTTAGCATTTGCTAGAGACCATCTCCTACTACATATGGATGACATATAATTCTATATAAGATTGAAAACTTATGTTCTTGTTACTGTTAGTTTTGGTGTGATGGTCATTTTCCTTTTGGCGTGGTCCAGGCCCTCAAACCCTTGACCTGGCAAGTGAAACATGAGACTTCTCCCTCCACAGAGGAAACCCACCTCAGATTGCATGGCAAGTCCATCTACCCTCAAGGACCACGACAGAGTGTATGTGACAGGCTGTAAGAGTAGGGTCAAGGCCATGAGGCAAGGATTGCTCTGCTTCGTTCCCAGCCTCACCCCTTCACTCATCTCTGAACCCTGCGATCTCTGTTGATGGGGGGTGTTGCCTGAAGCCTCCTTCAATGAGACAGAACCAGTAGAAGCCACTCCAAGGAGCAAGCCGTAGGGCTCAGGGATTGCTCAGTGGTTAAAACCCTTGCCACAGGATCAGCAAGCATGAGGACTGGGGTTTGAGTCCACAGAGCCTGTGTTCATGCCCATGGACAGCTTTCAGAAGCTAGAGACAAGGAATCTCCAGAGCAATCGAGGTAGTGAGACAAGTGCTGTCAGAAAGCTCAGGGTTTGACTGGGAGACACTGCCTCAGCGCATGAGGTGAAAAACAAGTGATGAAGAAAGATTCCCGGTGTCAACCCTGGGGCTCTCCACACCTGTACACACACATGCACCTACAGATACGCACACCTTAAACATACACATGAAAATAAACAGAAAAGAACTTTTATAGAAAATAGTTGGCTTACTCAATGATCTGTCACAGGACCAGCCCTAGCTGCAAGAGAGGCTAGCACATGTTACTTCCTGTTTAGAGAGGAAAACAAAGGAGACTAGCTTAAGATCTATGTGAGCTAGCACACAGTGTTTGCCAAGTCCCAGAAGAGTTCTTTGCCAGAACCCTCATGTATGTTTGATAGAGTAAGTTCTAGAAGTGAGGAGCAGCCTGGATAAGGTCCCATCATAGACAAAGCTAGAGTCCCACCAGGTCTTCTAACTCCTCATACAGAAACCACCCTCAGGACCACACCACAGATACCGTTTCACACGTCTGTGAATGAAATGATATTGAGAAAATAAAATATCATCTAGGAAATAAAGTAATTGATAATAAACACAAAACACAGAGAGTTCACCTCAAGCTCTGCTTCCTCCCTCCATCCCTGCGACCTGGAGTCACTCACTGAGTCACCAAACTGAAACCAAGTCACACCAGCCCTCCTCTGGCTTCCCTGCTGCTGCTGCTGCTGCTGCTGGGGTGTTTGTGTGTGTGTGTGTGTGTGTGTGTGTGTGTGTGTGTGAAGTGTGTTGTGATATGTGAGTGTGTGTAAGTGGGTATGTGTGTGTGTGAGAGTATGTGTGTGTGTATGGTGTGCATGTGAGAGTGTGTGTAAGTGTGTGTGGTGTTTGTGTGTGTAGTGTGTGTGTATGAATGTGTGTGGTATGAGTGTGTATGAGTGTGGGTGTGAGTGTATATGGAATGTGTGGTATGTGTGTGAGTGTTTGTGGTGTATGTGAATGTGTGTGGTGTGTGAGTGTGTGGTGTGTGTGTTTGTGGTGTGTGAGTGTGTGTGATATGTGTGTTTGTGGTGTGTGTGAATGTGTGTGTGTTTGTGGGGTGTGGGGTGTGTGAGTATTTGTGGTGTGTGTGGTATGTGCGTGTGTGAGTGTGTGTATATGTGTGTATATGTGTGTGTGATCACAGAGCTAACCTCATGATGGGTGCCAGGATATTGTAGGATTCCCATGTCCTTGTTAATGTGCTGCTCTTGTCTTCTGTCCCCTTCTGTTATTGGGCCAAACAGAAGTGTTCTGCTGTTTCTCTCTGCAACATCTCCACAGAAGTCCTGAAGGTCATCAATGCTACCGAGGAGTTGATCGCAGAGTCTGCAGGGCCCTGGGAGATCCCCCCAGTCCCCACTGACAGAGAAAATGGCATATTTCCTCTTGGGACAGATCAAGTGAGACTGGACAAGCAGCTGACGTCCTTGGAAGAAAACGTAAGAGAGTGTGAATGTGCCCAGCTGAGGGCGAGCGTATGTGAGGCGAGAGAGAATTGTAGCTCATCCCAAATCATGCAAGGACAAACACCATCCCCACCACCACCACACCTGGCGTGTTCTCGGGAAGGGGTTAATCCAATAACTATTGAGAAGGAGATGGGGAAGGGAGCCAAGTCTGGAGGAAGTCATTTGCTTTTCTGTTATCAATTCCCTAGTTGTGACACTTCATCTACAGTGTGGCCCCAAAGGTGGCTTTTGTGTGAGGAGTTAGGAGGCCTGCTGAGACTCCAGCTTTGTCTAGTTAGACAGTGGCCAGGCCACTTCCTCTCCCTCAAGGAAGACCTGGGGGGGGGGGGGACCAAGCATGGCTTTGATCTCAGAGTACCTTCATCCTGCAGAGACCTCACGGGGAAAGTTGCATCTTGGACCTGGACTTCTCTACAGCCAGCAGATGCTTCAGTCCTACTGTGTGCAGGTTGAATGTCCTGAGATGTAGGGAATCAGCGCCTTGTGAGGCTTTGAGGAAAGGGAGAATGGTAAAGAAAAAAGTCAGGAGGTGGGAGCTGGATCAGTGGCTGAGGGGCTTGTCACACAAATGTGAGGACTAAAGTTTACATCCCCAGAAACCCACAAAAAATGCCAGGTAGATGCAGTGGCATGTACATAATTCCAGCCCGTAATTCAGAAGCAGAGACGGGAGTCCCCGGAGTGAGGTGGCTAGTCAAACTAGCTATCTTGACTCATTCTGGCTTTGGCTGAGAGACTCTGCCTCAGTAATAAGGTAGAAAAGTGATGGAGGGGTGTGTGTTAGTCAGTGTTTTACTGCTGTGAACAGATGTCATGGCCTTTAAGGACAACATTTAGTTGGGGCTGGCTTACAGGTTCAGAGGTTCGGTCCATTATCATCAAGGCAGGAACATGGCAGCATCCAGGCAGGCATGGTGCAGGAGGAGCTGAGAGTTCTACATCTTCATCTGAAGGCTGCTAGCAGAATACTGACTTCCAGGCAGCTAGGGTGAGGGTCTCAAAGGCCACACCCACAGTGACACACCTACGCCAACAAGGCCACACCCCCTAATAGTGCCACTCCCTGTGGCCAAGCATATACAGACCATCACAGGATGGTTTCTGACATCAACCTTGGGCTTGCACTTACATGGGCATTCACAGGTAAAACACATGTGCAGGTGCACAAGCACACACAGAGAGAGACAGAGACAGAGAGAAGAAGATTCAGTGGTGTGTGCTACACAGAGCCAGGCTTTCTTCAGGACTGTTGGGATGGGGCGGCACAGAGACCTTGGTAGTGGGGCCTTGTACTGGGAAGAGATTGAGCTCGGCTCCTGATATGACCTGGGAGATCGGAAGTTGATAGCTGAGGAGCAGAGACGGGGGAGGAGGTAGATTTCCCAACCGACCTTAAGAGGTCAGGACAAACAAACCTAACCAGAGTCCTGCTGAAGACAGGCCAGGGTGGTGCAGCCATCATTTGGGGACAAGTGGGGACAGAAACCTAATCAAATATGAATGGTCCTCTATCAGGACTGAGGCTCTGGCCAGAGTGACTGGGCAAGATTATACTAGATAATACTTCATCTAAAAGTTCCACGGGTGAGCCCAAAAGATGATGGTTCCGCCCGAACTAAAGTTCAGGCAACCAAGAGTCTTTGTTGGGGGGAGTATGTGGAAAACAAGATTGACTCAGTGGAGAGTCACAGAGCCCTTCCGCTGCTGGCATGAGGGTAGCTGATGAAAGGACCTCGGTTCCGGGCTGGGGGATAGCTCAGTGGGTAAAGTGTTTACCATGCAATCATAAGGGCCTGAGTTCCAGAATTCACATAGAAAAGCCAGACGTGGTGGAATGTGCTTGTCTCCAGGGCCGGGGAAGCAGAGACCTGGAGCTTTCTAGTTGGTAAGCCTCCCTGGCTAAGCGCCAGGTCAGAGACGTGGACTCAGAAGGCACCTGAGGAGTAGCACTCCTGATACCCTCTTACATGCACACACGCATGTGCACACACGTGTGTATGCCATCTCATAAACACACTAACAGAGGTCAGTTTTTTCATACCTGTCTGCCAAAACCGTATTGAGACTGAGTCCTTGTGTACATTTATAGCATAGGATGATTGTGTGGTTATTTTGTGGAGTTGGGCGCAGGGTCATTACTATTTTCAATTCAAAACACACCCACTTATCTACTGATGCAAGATATCAGAAGCCCCAGTATGGACACGTGGTTTCCAGGCTGGGGCAGCTAATTGGTGCCCTCTTCAACCTCTCCCTTCCCCCTCTAGCCCTGTCCCGTTCTCCAGGGAATGCCTTCGAATGGCTGCAGGCCTCTCTTTCCCTCCCTCTTTCTCCAGCTTTTTACTTCAGAAGAGAAGGCACCATGCGCCTTTGAATTCTGCAAAGCGTTGAGTAAGAGTGGGAAAGATTTTTTTTTTTTCACCTCAGCTTTCTAATCCAGCAGATCCTAGAGCCCTGGGCAGCTGGGCTCCCCCTGCTGTGCCCTGGATGGAATGCAGCTGAGCAGCAGGAAAAGACAGGGCCGGCTCTGAAAGAAGCCCCTGGCTACTGCTGGTTTAATTAAATCATGGCTTTTGTTGGTCTGCACTGTAAAAAGTGCATTTCATCCTCTATTCTCCACCCCCACCCCGCTTGCCTTTGTGCTGGGAACCAAATCTTACCATCTTCTCTTTCCTTCTCAATATGGTTGCGGTGAGCCAGGACTCTCAGATAAACGAGAATATTCTATTTTGAATACTAGCCCTTGGAAATGCTTCTGAGGCTGTGGGGGCTACACCAGACAGAACAAAGAAACCTTTTTATAAATGGCTTGTTAACTTGGTTAGAGGCGAGCCCGGGAAATTCAGAGGCTCACAGTCCCTATTGCATTAGCTCTGTAAGATTGGCTATTATCTCCCCTACAGTCTCGCACACTCTGGACTCCTCTCACCCTCCCTAGCATCACACAGTGAGAGTTCAGTTCCTTGGGCAGAAAACCTGGGTTTCTCAGATTTCAAATTCCCTCTGAGAAGAGTCCAGTTGTGTCTACTGGGGTCTAGCTGGAAGGTAAGAGGTTTGTAAGGAAACTTTTAACTAAGGTGTGGGCAAAGCTCTCTTGTACAGTCTGCCTAGGGAGTGGTGCCACCCACAGTGGGCAGGTCTTCCTACTAATCAAGATAATCCCCACAAACCAACCCAATCTAGACAACCCCTCATTAAGACTCCCTTCCCAAGTCATTCTGGATTGTTTTAAGTTGACAATTAAAACCAACCATCAGGGCCTGGATAGAGGACTTAGTAGTTAAAAGCACTGGCTGTTCTTCCAGAGGACCTGAGTTCTATTCCCAGCACCCATGTGACAATTCACAACTTCCTATAAGCCTAGTTCCAAGGAATCTGACTCCCTCTTCTGTCCCCCAAAGTTACTGCATATACATAGTACACTTACATGTATGCAGGCAAAACATGTATACACATAAAATAAAAATAAATAAATCTTAAAAAAAACACGAGTCATCACATGAAGTCAGGTAAACAGGAGACGTCAGGACAGTGAAGGATAGAGATGGACCTGAAAGGATCAGCACAGCCGTTCTCACACCCAGAGTGTGAACAACAGGATGAGCTGCCTCAGGATTTACTCGGGAGTAAAAGGAAGAGATGACTAAGGGAGGAGTCGACCCTGTCCCCTCCTACGCCCATCTGAGGACCTGTCTCATCTATTTTGCTTGAAGACAATGTCAATGTGTGCTAACCTATGATTACACACACTCACACACTCACACACATTCACACACACTGATACACACACACACACACACACACACACACACACACAAATTTTCTTTTAGCTTCAGTTCTTGTTGCCTGTGTTCTTTACAACCAGTGACCGCAGGCACATTGGGAACGCCTGTCCACAGGAAGAAGCAGAGGACATCAGTCCTTCCCAAGATTCTCTTGCTGTCCCAAAGCTCCAGAAAGGAGGTGGATCCAAAACTCATGGCCGTGGCCATGGTCACTTTAGTAGCTAGCTGCCCTTTGTGAGCATGGGAAAAAATACTACCATCTACTGTTCCTCTAAGGTATATTTTATGGACACTGCATCTAAGAAGATGCTAAAAGGTCCACTCTGTCCTGAATGTTTGTTCTTTCTGTAAAAATTGAGATCCATGCCTGAGAGACTCCTAGACATGGAGCTGGGGTAACGGTGGGGGCTGGGGTAACAGTTTGGGGCTGGGATGGTCGTGTGGCTGAGGTGACAGTGAGGGGTGAACTAACAGGGTGAACTCACTGGGGTGGTAGCTCAGTAGGATAAATGTTAACCCCTTGAATGAGAGTAAAGACCACCACCCAAATTAACCAAATTTATAGCAAGTTTGAATACAGCTGATCTAGCAACTGCCTCTCCCTAAACTTGGGATTTGAGAGGTCAGCCCTGAACATAGGAGCAGTGGGGTTTTTAAAGTCCCCAAACTGTAAGGCTAGAGACTTTCCAAGGATCTGGGAATTTGCGGTTATGTGGGAAGATGGCTGAACATCTCAAACGTATTTGGCAGAACATCTTATCGGTCAGGATATAGTCAGAGTAGTGGGTGTGGACATGTCAGACTCCAGAAAATGGGTCAAGACATGGCCAAACAAGTTTTACAGAAAACAGGAATGAACTTATTTCAACCTTATAACAAGATGGCCTCTAGTCTTAAAATGGAGTCCAGCTGGTCCATTGTAAGTGCATGCCTTGCAAACCTGAGGACCTGAATTCCATCTCCAGTACTGCGAGGCAGAGTCAAGCATGTCTGGGGGCCACTGGCCAGCCAGTCTATCCAATGAGAGTCACTGTCTCAACAATCAAGATGGACAGAGACTGGGAAACAGCAGCAAGATTGATCTCTGACCTCCCCATGTATACAGACATGTATACATGTACACACACACACACACACACACACACACACACACACACACACTTCCTAGAATCTTGCAGTAAAGAGATCTATGCAGTGCTTTTTGTCCTGGGACTTCGACTTCAGAGCCCTTCCTTAATGAACACCTGTCCCCATCTCTCAGCCACTCTTAGAATCTCCCTGAACTAGCAAGCAGACAGGAAGGGAGGTCACAGGCATTGATAACCAGTTTGAACAGGACACAGAAAATGCAAAGTAACTATTTTTTTGTTTGTTTGTTTGTTTTGTTTTTTGAGACAGGGTTTCTCTGTATAGCCCTGGCTGTCCTGGAACTCACTCTGTAGACCAGAACTGGCCTCGAACTCAGAAATCCGCCTGTCTCTGCCTCCCAAGTGCTGGGATTAAAGGCGTGCGCCACCACTGCCCGGCATAAATGAGATTCTAAATGATAAGTCATATGAATCTCCTGCCGTGGTTCCTGGTCGATAAGCATGTCACCACTCCTCCCTCCTCTAGCCCTCCGGGGGTAGGTTCTTATTCAGCTGGGAGCAGTGGCAAACCTCTGCATCCCCTCCCTGCAGAGCCAGGAAAACAGGCTTTCAGAAAACACAAAGTAAAAACCTGAGCATCCGACTGTACTCAGGGCTCCAATCTGTTTCCTGTTGCTTTGTCTTGGCTCTGAAAAAAATAAATACATTTTTTAAAAAAAAGAGAGGAACATGAACAGATAACAGGGTGGGAAGTGTAAATAATAGTTTGGGGCGGATACAGCCCTGATAAAAATGGCTGATGGCAGGCACATCACTGTCACCACCACTTCCAATTTACCCGGTAATGTTTGTCTGTTGCCATCCTCAAACAGGCCATTTCATGTAAATGACTCCAAAACAACCCCATCATGAATGCTTCAGTGTTTTAAGGGGAAGAGAGATGTCAAAGGCTTTCTGCCTGCCCCCATCCAAGTGTGAAGAGTGTTGATAAGTAGGGGCTCCCAGTTCCCCCCCTAATATTGAACCCAGTTTTCTGGTGCCCCTTCAAAGAATCTGGCCAGTCCCAGTCCACTGGGCTCAGAGCTGTGCTGTCTCTACAGGTGTACCTGGCAGCGGGCACAGTGTACGGGCTGGAGGGCCAGCTGAGTGAGCTAGAAGATGCTGCCCGCTGCATCCACAGCAGCACAGGCGAGACGGAGCTGGCAGATCTGGAGGACCAGGTGGCTGCAGCTGCAGCCCAGGTACACCACGCCGAGCTCCAGGTGAGCCCCCTCCTCTCTGTTCAGGTTGAAATAGGAAGCTCCCACCTCATAGATCCATTTCAAAGTCATGGTGCCTCTCAAGGACCGTCATCTCCAGTGGACTTGCACAGAGCTGGCCTTCTATAGCAAAGGACTGGATCAAACTCTTTCTTTCTTTAAATGTTTTTTTATGTGTGACTGATTCTTCCTGCATGTATTTTTAATTTTTAAAAAGTGGGAGGTCCTTATGTTTCTCTAGATTAAGAAACAGCAGGTGGACTAGCAACATGGTTCGGCAGACAAAGGCAATTACCACACAAGCCTGGAAACATGGCTATCTCCCTCCCCACCCCACCCCCCGCCCTGGAACCCCTTGTAAAGACAGAAGGAAGGAACCAGAGAAACAATTCCACAAAGTTGTTCTCTCACTTATGCATGTGTGCCGTGGCATGGTGTGTGCACCACCCCAACACACGCACACTTTATAAATACATAAATATTAAAAAATAAATAAACAGCAGGAGTTCAATATAAATCCCTTATGTTGCTACTGTCCTTGCATCTTAAAACTGCGTCCTGGCCAGGTCTGAGGAGATGGCGCCGTTGGCAAAGTGCTTGCCTTGCAGGCATGAAGACCTGATTTCCATCCCCAGATCCCACATTTTAAAAACGGGAAAAATTAGACTTGTACTCCCACTACTACGGAGAAAGAGGCAGGCTGATCACTGGGGCTCGCTGGCCAGCCTACCTACCTGAACTGTCTAGTTCCAAGCCAGTGAGAGAGGCTGCCTCATAAAACAAGCAAGCCAGAGATTGCTCTTAAACTCTTCCCACCCCTGCTTCTGCACCTTGGCCAGTTGTTAAGTCTCGTATTAGCCACTGAGCACTACCACCGGAAGCTTCTTTGATGGCAAATGGAAGCTGCATTAAGCTACAGATATAAAAACGTAAGTATTCAGAAGGCAGGTTGAAGCTCTGTCTATTTAGCAAAAAAAGGACAGGCTCTTCTTTCCTGGGGCCTGTGATCTCTGCAACCATGGGTGTCTGGCCAGGTTTATAAAACCAGGCATGAGTTCCCTCTGTGAAACAGGCCTTAAATCCACTCAGGAAGCAGTTGGTTACTCCCGTACCAACCCTGCCACTATAACACCAATGTAGGTCTCGCTCTTTGACGTTTTTATGACCTCAGCAGCACGTCCCCGAGGACCAAGGTTCCAGTTCCTTTTCAGAGCAAACCAGAACCTTACTCGAGCCCTAACAGACTTCACTTGGACGTAGGTGGCTCTGGACTAGCTTTCCCATAGTGCTCCAGGCCTTCGACCTGTCCCTGTGCATACTCTGACAGGGCTGCTGACACATTCAAGAGCTATGAAACCAGAAACTTACAAGTATGCCTTTCCTATGTTTCATCTTTTCCTTACAGTCACTGGATAGACCAGTCACTGGTAGAATTGAAACGAATGAAAAAGGCAGGTGTTGTGGCACACACATGTAATTCCAGCACTTAGGAGGTAGAGGCAGAAGGATGGGGAGTTCAAGACCATCCTCAGCTACATAGCAAGTTTCAGGCCAGCCTGGGCTACATGAGATTCTGTCTGAAAAACAAAAACAGAAATGAGTGAATGAATGAGCAAACATGAAAACAGATTCGTTCTTTCTTTATAGTTCATAACATTTTAAACCAAGATTCTCCCCATCGGTATTTACTGAACCTGTCTTTCTGTTGCATGAAGATTTCTGACATCGAGAGCCGAATTTCAGCCCTGACCATCGCTGGCTTAAACATAGCGCCGTGTGTGCGTCTCACAAGAAGACGGGATCAGAAGCAAAGAAGTCAGGTGCCTCTGCCTTTCACCCCCTCCCCCCATTAGAATATCACATGACCTGGAAAGTGCCACATGTCCAGTATCTACAGAGCTATACTGACAGCCATGTTTCTTTGTAGGTACAAACTATAGACACGTCGAGGCAGCAGAGGAGGAAGCTACCTGCCCCTCCTGTGAAAGGTGTGTTGCACTTAAAACACCAAGCTAGGGTTGTTGGAAGAACCCAGGGCCATGAGTGTGAAAAAGTGTGAGGGCCAGATCCAGTGTGCCTCTCCCCAAAGATTGTGCTAATCTGTCCTACTCGTGAGTGTGTGAGTGGGTGTGCATGAGGATGAGTGAGCACAAGTGGGTGTGTGTAAAACAGATTCTAATATCCTAGCCAGCCCATATAAAAGACACATAATCCCGGTACTTTATTTACAAGCTATACGCCTAGGTTGCGCAGGTTGTGAGCTATTCTAGCTGACATCCCAGCCACATGTCCCTTGTTACTTGCAGTTTCTCCCGGCCACGAGCTCATGGGCCATCCCTTCTCATGGTGACCTCCGACCCTCTTGTGTCCTGTTCCTTCTCCCTTGTGGTCCCTACCTGTGACCCATCATTCAATCCTCTAGTCCCGCCTCTTTCTCTCTACTGACCAATCATAAGTTCTAGCCTTTTATTAACCAGTTAACTTTAAGTTAAGCTGGGGAGCAGGGTTTGCATAGCATCACTTGGTGTACGTGAGGATCTCCTCGTTGGGGACAACCAGATCTTGGGGGCTGGTATTTAGCATTTGGATACCTGGCAGCACCAGACCAACCCCCAACAGGTGTGAGAACGATGGCGTATGTCAGTGTGTGCCTGTGAGCACGTGTGTGTGTGAAAGTGTGGGAGTCTGGGAGTGTGAGGTGTGAGTGTGCACAGGTGAGTTGTGTTAGTGAGAGTCTGTGTGTGAAGGTGGTGTGGTGTGTGTGTATGTGAGGACATGAGGCTGGTGTGAGTGCATGTGAGGGTGTGAGGCTGAGTGTGCAACTGAGTGTGTGTGTGTGTGTGTGTGTGATCGTCTTAGTGTATTGTGAGAGTATGGGTGTGAGTTCATGTGTGAATGTGTGAGGGTGAATGTGTGTGAGAGTTTGAGTGTGTCTGTATGGTGTGTAAGAGAATATGAGGTGTGAGTGGGGGGATATGGGTGTGAGTCTGAGAGTGTTTGAGTGTGCGCACGTGTGAGTACACGCATTGTGAATGTGTCTGAACGTGTATGGGATGAATGAGTCCAGGAATGTGCGAGATTGTATGCTTGTGTTTTGTAAATGTGTGAGTGTGAGTTTGTGAAGCCGCATGTAAGTGACTGTGTGTGTTTAAGTGTGTTGGCCACATGAGTATGGAGGTATGTCGGTGTGTATCATGTGGGCGTGTATGCATGTGGGTGTGTATGTGTGTCTGAGTGTGGGCATGGACTTGGTGTGTAACAGTGTGTGCGTAAGCATGAATATGTTGCCATATGTCAGTATGTGAGAAACGTGTGAGAGAATATTGAGTGAGTGTGTGATTTGTTGGTGTATTAATGTGGGAGTGTCTGCCACTTCGAGTGTGAGGCTGTAAAAGTGAGCTTATGGGTATAAGTGTGTTTCTGAATGTTTTGAGTGTGTATGCGTATATGTCTGTGCACATGTGTGAGTCTAAATTTAAGGTTGTGTGCACAAGTGGGGGGTGAATATATGTTCAAGTTTGTGTGTGAGACTGTGTATATATGTGTGTAGTATGTTGATGTGTGTGTCCATGTGTTTGAGTGTGTATATGAGTGTGAGGGTACATACATGGATTGTGTGTGAGCGTGTGTGAGATTGCATGTGTGTTCATGTGTGTGAGAGTGTGTGTGGAGCTAGACTGGTGGCCAGTCACCCCAGCGGCCCTCCTGGATTACAAGCTATTTTACTTGGTACTAGGATCCAAGCTCTGACATTTCTAGCCTTCCTCCCTCCCGAGCCATCTGTCCAGATGTTCTTACCTGTCTCAACCTGGGTCCCCCAGAAGCAGACGGTGGATCACAGATGAGTGTGAGGCAGTTTCTGAGGAGATGCAGGAAGGGCTGAGGGGAGTGGAGGCAGGTCAGGTCTTAATTACCAAGCTCCTCCTTCAGGAAGATGAAGCCAAATCCCCCCAGCTGAGCACCTCGCTGACACCTAGTTCTTATTCATTGTTTCCTTTTTAGCTGAAAAAATTGAAGCATCTTCTGTGACCCCCATTAAGACATTTAACCGAAACTTCCTTCTCCAAGGCTCCTCCACAAACAGGCCCACGGCAAGTACCAGTGACACCAAGGACTTAATGGTAAGTATCTCTGTGCCCATTACGGTCCCCCATCCCCCACGCACCCCAATCCTGCAGCCTTTTCCTTCATTCCTTCTACCTCAGCAGAGCTCCAAGAGGCAACCTTCCTCTCTGGTCCCCTGACCTGCCTTAGATTTGAGAGAGGTGTCTGGAAAGGGTGTGTGCCACCCTGGGTGGCATTGCTGACCTCTTTAACCTGAGTATGTCATCTCTGCTGTACCTCTGTGTAGCTCTTTTTTAGGAACCAGCTGTAATCAGAGAGAAAAGAAAGAGTGCCAAGTCTGGTGGATGGATAGGGCTTTTATTCTGGAATGATACATATGTGCTTGTAAGTTTGTTAGCCATGAATGCCTTTTCCTAAGCAGAGTTGACAGCTGCCCCTAAATGTGACAAGGGACCTGGCAGAGAGTGATGTTCCGGACTCTGGGAATCACACAGGGTGAGGTAAGGGAGTGTCACTACAAGAACAATTGTAGCTTATCCAGTAGGTCATACTGTAATCTCATCCTAATGGAGGCTAAGGCAGGAGGATTGCTGCAAATTGGGGGCCAGTCAGGGCTGCATGGTGAGGTCCCATTGAACCACAGTTACATAGCAAGACACTGTCACCGGAGACATGGCTCACAGGGTGTCTTAGTTAGGTTTACTATTGCTGTGATGAAACACCATGACCAAAAGCAACTTGAGAAAAAAAGGGTTATGTGGCTTATATATCCTGAGACACAGACCACTGAGGGAAACAAAGGCAGAAACTCAAACAGAGCAGGATCCTGGAGGCAGGAGCTGATGCAGAGGCCATGGGGGGATCGCTTACTGCCTTGGTCCCCATGGCTTGCTCAGCCTGCTTTCTTTCAGAACCCATGACCACCAGCCCCGGGATGGCCCCACCCACAACGGGCTGGGCCCTCCCCATCAGTCACTACTAAGAAAATGCCCTACAGGCTTGCCTGCAGCAGAATCTCACGAGTGTCTTCTCGATTGAGGCCCCCTCCTCTCAGAAGGCTCTAGCTTGTGTCAAGTTGACATAAAACTGTCCAGCACGGGTAAAAGCACTCGCTGCACACACCTACCAACCTGGTTTGGTCTCCAGATCCCCACAGTGGAACGAGAGAACAAACTCCTAAAAGTTCTCTGACCTCCACTCAGGTAGATACACTCACGCGTGTGCACACATACACACACACACACCCCACACACACATGCACACTCTCACACACCATATACACACATACCTGTCTGCATGCACACACACACACTCACATGCACTCACACACCATACACACATGCATACTCCCACACCATACACACATGTGCACACACTCACGCACATGTGCACACACCATACGCACATGCACACATGTACACCCCCCACACACACACATGTGCACACACATGCATACATCATATATACATACACACACAGTCACACACCGTACACACACATACACACACACACCATATACACACACGTGCGCACATGTACATACCACAAACTCTATAAGTTAAATACCCAATTTGTCAATGAATATCAAAACAATCTGCAAGCTGAGTTATGGTGGCTTAGGTCTGCAGTCTCAACATGAGGGAGGCTGACACAGAGGATTGCTGCAAACTCAAGACTAGCCTGGGCTACACAGTGAATGCCAGGCCTGCAAGACACTGTCTTGAAACAGTGCGCAGCAATGTGTGTGTCAGAATTCCGGAGAACACTCAGCACAGTGCATTAGAAGAGAGATCTGACCATCCACAGTACATGTGCCATGCTGATGGCGGACTGTGTGTGCAGTGGCTGGAAGGACACACAGACATACCCAGATGCAGCAATATCATCACCGTCTACCTCACCCTTCTTCCTCATTCCACTCCTGGTCCTCTCTGAGAGCAAAAGCACCAGACAATGCATAATGTGGGGTCCAGCCTTTGAACCATGCATTACTGTCTTGAGTGTCACGAGGACCTCAGTCTCTCAGCACTTTTCCTTCACTGGTCAGCTGTGACCCTTGACCTTTCAATGTCCAATTATCATGCTAGGTCAGGGAAGAAGCGGGTCATATATGAGATGATTAAATCGACGTCCATAGCAACAGAACATGCACGGGTCACGAGGGCTCATGGGACTACTCATCCCATTGCCGTAACTAAATACCTGCTCAGAAGCAGGTGAAGAGAACAAGGAGTTACCTCAGCTCCCTTTCGCAGCTGGGAAGGCAAGGCGGCATCCATAGTACAGGACTGTCCCCTGCCCATGGCAGGTGGGAGCCTGAGGTGGCTTGGTCACGTTTCAGAGAGTCAGAAAGCAGAGTGAGCACAGGCCAGGCTGAGGAGGAAGGAGTCCATAACCCTAAGCCCCCAGTGTGACCTCGCTATCCAGCCTTGCAGACTGCCACCAGATAGAGAAGCAGCATGTAAACACAGGTGCTTTCCACCCTCAACCCCCACAAAACTGGACGGTGAGGCCTTCCAACCCTGAGGAGACGCTGTGTGCGCGTGTCATGCAGGTTTCTCTGCAATAAGTTCTTTTTAGTGAGATGAAAATCACCCAAGAGAGCTGATGGCGTGGCTCAGAGCACTGCTTACCATGCAAGGGGCCCTAAGCTCAATCCCTAGCACCTCAAAAACAAGTAAATGAGTAGATAAATCACCTTAAAATAACAGAGGGGTTAAAAACAAAAGGCACAGGATGCTGGGAACATGGCCCAGGGGCAAGTGCACTGGCCACGCTCCCAGCAGACCTGGCTTTGGTTCCCAGCACCCACGTGGTGGCTCACAATCATCTGTAATTCCAGTTCCAGGAGAGATGACGCTCTCTTCTGGCCTCCCCGGGTACCAGGCACACATGTGGTATACAGACATACAGACAGACAAAATAGTCATACATGTAAAAAAAAAAAATATATATATATATATATATATATATATATATATACTTTTTTTTATTTTAAAAAGAAAAAAATGAGCATATGTACTAAAATACCAAAAGTAGGGCAGCAATACTTTTTTCAGAAAAAAGTAGATTTCAAGACAAGCGTTCAGAGACAGCAGAAGGGCAGGGTTTTCATTTGGCTGAAGTAGGCAAGTCTGGAGCCTGCCTGAGGGTGCAGAAACACTGCGCTGGGTTTGATTGGTGGGTTAAGAGCTCCCTTATCAGCCTTTCCCGAAACAAATGCCAATTTGTTTGTGAGCCTGTAATGTGAGCATTAGAGTTTGGTTAAGATGCTTAAACTACACATAGCAGAAAATATCCAACCACACATAACAGAAAACCTGTTTCCTAAGATCAGCAGGCTGTTTTCAAACAGGGATCTCTATCCCAACCTACCTGGAAAACCTCAGCACATCCCCAGCAGGGAGAAAGTGTCCAGTCATTCCCTGTGACCACGCTGCAAGACACAAACAGTTTAGTTGGTCAGGAGTTGCTGACAGTGTTCGTCTTGCTTTCCTCCCTCAGGAGCCTGTTCTGGAGTCAGCTGTGATGTACTAAAGCACGAACTTCACGCACAGCCAGTGACCCACTGCCTCCGGCCGTACACAACAGTGCCTTGACCCAACAGCCATCGAGTACTGTGTGGATTTCCACTGAGGCGAGGGCCCGGGGGGGGGGAGGGGGGGGGGAGGGACACGGACGGGGAGCTGCAGTGCACTGCTGCACTGGGCTGTCCTGATACCTCACCCAGAAAGCCGTCTCAGTCCGCAACACTGAGGTCTCGCCCACTCTCTGCCTTAGGCTCCCAGGGGAATCTGAGACCCAATATCTAGACCGCCGGCTTCCAATAGCAGAGCTCTGTGTTCGGAAGATGCATTGTGCCTGTTTAATTTGCTTCCATGTGCTGTCTTTACCAGCCCTATGTGTTCTTAATCCCAATAGAAAACTGCTGGAGAGGAGCTGAGGGCTAGGAAGGTGGGGGTTATTACCATCGCTTAGTATGCTTGTCACCTCCTATCATGCTAAGAGCAGGGGGCACTAGAAACAGTCTCATCGGAAAATGCTTAGCCACCCCCAGCTAAGCTCCCAGCCCTCAGCCCCACGCCTCTGTCCTCCCTGTTGCTTGGTAGTCAGCAGCCATACTGGTCTACTGGTGCCATACCCAGGTCTCCCCGAAACCATGTCTCATCTGAATTTGGGGTTCTTGCATGGATTTACTCAGGGGGGAAAGGGGCCTAAGGGATGACGTCACTATTAGTCTAACTTAAAGGACACTGTTCAGAGTCAACGTGGTGTGGCTCAGTCATGACTGGGCTACTGTAAAATAGAGCTGCACAAGAGAAGTGGTCCGTCCTCCAAAATATAGCTCCTGCCAAATTCAACAAGATTCAGAACGACAGCAATGGTGGTGATGGTCAGCAAACCCCCTTAGAGAGAAGCAGTGTAGACAGATGGTGAGGGATGCAGAGGTGACCCTTACCCCAAGTTTACCCCAAGTCTGTTTCAGGGTGGGGCTGGAATAAATGCATGAGTGTCTAAAGTGTGTTAATGCACACAAATAGGACTGCCCTGGGCTGGACTCGCTGGGTGCCTGCAGCATGTTTTTAACGTTGGCTTCTGGGATTTTCTGAATCCTCGGGTGGGGTGAGGAGAGGGCAAAGGAGGGAGATGAGGGAGTGGCCATTAAGTGCTAGCTCTGGAGGACACGGTGTGCACAGTTTTGTCTAGTGTCTCTCTTAAGGCTTTCCAGAATCCATAACTAAAGGTCAGACCAGTGAACTTGCTGAAGCCGTACGTGTGAGCTGGTTCTAACTGGAATCCCCCATGCCCAGAAGCCCAGCCCTGTCTTCACTTCCGAGTTCTCTAGTGCTCCCATGCATCCCCAGACTTGATTGAACTGTCCTCCCTGTGTTGTGTGCCATTGCTGCTGATGGGGCTCTTGCGTCTTCCCATAATGCTCCTGCCAATGTCTGTGTCACCCCAGAGAATGGACTCCATGGAAAAAGTAAACCTTTGGCGTTTTATCCAGTGGGTGTGGTTCACACTAAAACAAAATTTAAAAAACAACAGAAAGATCTGACTTCCAAACCGGACGTTTTCCCTTAGGAGGCACGAGGCTGCCTTTGTGCTAACAGTGTTAAAATACTCAGTTTTCTTTTGACAAAGCGTGTACTGTGTAAGCCTTGCAAAAAATAATAATAACAACAACAAAGGAAACGCCTGTTCTATGGCATTCGAACTTTTATAAAAGGTTTCCTTGTGCCAAATAAGTACAAAGATTTAATTTACTATTTAAACCATAAACAGGCTATAGCTCCAGAAATTATTTTGTCATCAGTGGTTTTGATCTTTAGTGTCGATATTTATATTTAGATTAATTTTTATAAATGAAATATTTTGATGGTTTAAGAAAATGAGGACAGGAAGGATACGATCTCTGATGGCGTCTCAATGCCTTCATGTCTCACACACTCGGCCAAGAATCACTGTCAAGAGAAACGACCACGGCCAAGCAGTAAAGTCACCTATGAAAACAGTCTGCGTGTTCGTGGTATTTTTATCTATCTATCTATCTATCTATCTATCTATCTATCTATCTATCTATCTATCTGCTTATTTTGGTGAGAAGAGTCTAGGAGTCTCTGTCTCTGCCTGCCTTCTAGTTTTACTACACACAAGTCTGTTCTCTTTCTCTAGTGAAATAAGGCAGTTTCCCAACGACCCATCCTCTCCGGAGGTAGGACCAGCAGCTCTGAAGGTGAGGAGGTTGGTTCTGATTTTGCCCTTGCCCCTACCTTAGAGATATCTAGATGACATCTGGCCTCTCTGTCTCTCCATCTGTCTGTCTATACTATATATCTGTCTATAGATGTGTGTGCGTGTGCACATGCACACACGCGTGTGTATGTACGTACACCTACGTGTGGAGGTCAGAGGCTAATGTCAGTGTCTTCATCAGTCACATTCCACCTTACTTTTTGAGGTAGGGTCTCCCAGTGAACCTGGAACTCCCTGATTTGGCTAGACTGGCTGACAAGCAAACTCCAGGAAATCTACCTACCTGTTTCTCTGTATTCCCCAGTTCTGGGATTAGAGGTGTGAACCTACACATTGGCTTTTTGCCTTTCTTACTTGGGTGTTGGGAATCTGGACTTGGATTCTCATACCTGTACATGTAGTTTGCTGACACATCCACCTCCCCAGAAGATTCTGCTACTCATAGCTGGGATAGCACCAAGCATCATACACTGCACAGGGTAACACCCACAGCAAAGAACAGTCTCCCCCAGACTGCTCACACTGCTGAGAATAAGAACCCTGAGTTGGTTAGACCCTGGAGGTTAACCTGGATGTCAGTAGGAAGTTCCTTGCCTGCCTCTGTTGGCACTGTGAATAGTCATTCCTCCGGCCATTTTGCAGGCTTAGGAGGTTGGTCACATCCTGGTATGCCCAGAGCACTCCTGCCACCCACAAATGGGAGTAGAAACCCCTCTACTAATCTGGAATAAGCAAGTGTATGGAAAAACAAAAGCCAACAGCCTCGTCCGTCTAGAGCTGAGATTTTAATGGCACTTGGGCAAACAGACCTTTCCTCTGCACACCTAATTGCACGAATAGGCAAAGAAGAATTGTAAAGAAAATGTATCCTTCACAGGCCACCCACCCAGGCAGGCCCTTGTCTCTGCACCCTCCCATTAATGCAGGTAACATTTCGTTCAGACTTGAGACAGCAGTGTCACGAAGTACGTGGTTAAATTAGATGCCTTAGATGTTGTGGGTGGCAAAGTCGATGAAGCAGAGCCAAGGGCGTTCTACCAAAGCTTACGAGGCGGATGCTACTGGAGTAGAGCTGCAGGGCACCAGTCCCACCAAGTCACACCCAGGTTGTGCTGTCAGCTTGACACAACTAGAGTTGTCTGGGAAGAAAGAAACTCAACTGAGACTCCAGCGGGGGAGGGGGCGGCGGGGGGCACACGCCTTTAATCCCAGCACTTGGGAGGTAGAGGCAGGAGGATCTATGAGTTTGAGGCCAGCCTGGTCTACAGAGTGGCTACACAGAGAAATCCTAGAGAGGAGGGGAAGATGCCTCCATCAGATTGGCCTGTGGAGGAATTCTTTTGATTAATGGGTGATGTGGGAGGGGCTCAGCCCACTGTGGGTGGTGCCTCTGCTGAGCAGGTGGTCCTGGGTGATCAAGCAAACCAGTGAGCAGCTCCCCTCCATGGTTCCTGCCCTGACTTCCCTCACTGATGGACTGCAACTGGGATATGTAAGCCAAATAAACCAGGATGCGTTTTGGGTCATGGTGTTTATCACAGTGACAGAGAGCACACTAGAACTCAGCTTGCCGTCTGTGCAGGTGGGACAGACACCCGCAAATGTAAGCCCAAGGGACTTGGATGGTCCTGGGTTTATGGTTCCAGTTATAGGCATAGGACAAGGCTGGGCAGGGAGTCCATTGATGAGTGTCATAGGGACGGCGAGATCTGTCACTAAATGTGGCTGAGTCTTCACATCACCATCAATGAATCTTTACAACAGTGAGGGAGGCAGTGACACCATTCAGTATGAGGAAGATGGAGAGGCCAAGGACAGGCACTGGGCTGTGCTGGGGAACAACATGGTGCTTCCCAGGCTAGGGAAGTCTCCTAGATCAGATCATGGGTCATCTCCATGCCAGAGAAATGAGGCTTTTACCTGAGACAGCATCTCACTGTGCAGCCCTGGCTGGCCTGGCACTCACTATGTAAACCAGGCTGACTTTAACGGACAAAGATCTGCCACCTTCTGTCCTCCGAGTGCTGGCTGGGATTATAGGTATATGTCATTGTGCCTGGCTTCTTAATATATACAAATGTAGAAAAATGTCAATAGTGGTTAATACATGGGGACAGGGCTGGAGGATGGCACCTTACGAATACCAGGACTCAAGTTCTCAGAACACACATAAAAATGCCAGGCGTGGAGGCACATGCTTCTAATCCAACTCTGCGAGGCTAGAAATGGGCAGTTTCCTGGGCTCATGGCCAGTCAGCATAGCGGGACCTGCCTCAGAAGATGTGGATGCTATTCCTAAGATGACACCTGTAGCTGCCCCCCAGCTTCCTTACACACACACACACACACATGGACGGACGGACGGACGGACAGACACACAGACACACACACACTTAGGAAGAAAAAGAAGGAAGGTAGATGTTGACGAGGGATTCCCTCTTCTAGTGAACTTCATCAGCCCCTCTGAGCCCTCATCTTGAATGGGTCTTGTCTTTGTCCTGCCAACCCCTGTATGCTGGTGAATTCTCTGTCTCCTGGGGTCATCTAGGAAGAAACCCCTCTGAGAAAACACCCCCGTAAGATGGCCTGCAGGCACGTCTGTGGGGCATTCTTTTGATTAACGATTGATGGGGACGGGCACAGCCCACCAGGGCTGGTGGGCCCAGGTTGTATAAGAAAGAAAACTGAGCAAACCGTGAGGAGGCAGCGAACAGCACTTGGCTTCTGCTTCCGTCCCTCCCTCCAGGTTCCTGCCTTGAGCTCCTGTCCTGACTCCCTTCAAAATGGACAGTAAACTGTGAGATAAAATAAACCCTTTCCTCCCAAAGCCTTGTCATTGAGAGTTTTGATAAATCACTGCCTTGCTGGAGCATTTGGCCCCTTTAAAAATAGCTCTCCCTGACAGCCGCTCTACTTTCTCCCAGGGGAAGTGTTTCCCCGTACGAAATTTGCATTTTGCAGAACAGTTGGCCATGAGAGCCTTCTGTCTCAGTGACTGAGCTGGGATTATGGTAGAGCAGAGGTAAACAGGACTACACCTTATGCAGCTTTCCAGGAGGCCGGAAAACGTGAAGATTCACTTCATGCTTTGGACATTTCAAAGAAGTTATCCAAAGGGTCCATTTGGTAAAGCTGAGTCTTTAAATACAAGGGGGTAAAGGCATTTCCTATCAGAGTCGTCTGGTAAAGATGAAACTCATGCTCAAACGTGCTAATTTCAGGTCTCAGGTGTGACCTGAGATGCCAGGCTCTACCCAGCTCCCGGGCTGTGTCAGTGCTGCTGGCTACACTTAGAGCATTGGGTTCTATAGAGTTCTTCAGGGGCCTCCAGGAAATGATCTGTTCTGCCAGTGGCTCTGTGGTGATTTTTGGCTTTCTTCCCTAAGAGGAGTCCTGAGATTGCTTGCATGTGTTTGTTCATACTGCTTTTTCTTGCACTGGCCCCAGATCTTGAGGGGCTAGATTCCATTGTCCTTTGTGGACATTAGAGAGAGTGTGGAAACTGGGGTGGACTGTGGTGACTTTGGCTCTAGCCTGGGGTTACTTCTGGCCTTGTAACTAGACTGACAGCTGTGCAGAACAAGGGATCAGCCCTCTCCCTGGGCCTCCTGGGATTAAAAGAACAAGTGACTATAAGATGGTCTTTTGTTTTTTTCTTTTCATTACTGTAACAAATTGGCTGAGGCAGTGAAGTTAGCTCTGCAGGTAAAGTGCTTTCCATACAAGCATGAGAATCTGGGTTTGATCTCCAGCATTCGGTTTAAAAAACCAGACATGATGGTACATGTCTGTATTCCCAGACATGCTGGGGAGGTAGAGTCAGGTCCCTGGGGCTTGTTGGCTAGTCTGTCCTAATCAGCAAGCTCAGGTTCCATGAGAGACTCCATCTCAAAAAATAAGGATTCAGTTCCCAGCACCCGCATCAGAGCCTCACGACCACCTGAGATTTCATTTCTAGAAAACCCCTCATCCTCTTCTGAGCTTCACGGGCGCCTGCATGTACATGGTGCACACACATACATTTTCAGAAAATTCTGTGTTTAAAAATAAGACAGAGAGGGTCTGGAGAGATGGCTCAGCGGTTAAGAGCACTGACTGCTCTTCCAGAGGTCCTGAGTTCAATTGCCAGCATGGTGTGATACGACGCCCTCTTCTGGTGTGTTGGGGACAGCAACAGTGTACTCACGTATATTAAATAAATCTTTTTTAAAAGATGGAGAGCAACTGAAGAAGACAGGAGACAAATCCGCTGGTCTCCATTCACATTCACGAATTCACAGGGCTGGGGTGGGGCTTGGCTCCTGTGAGGGCCTCAGGGATGATGGCATCACAGTGTAGCGGTGTAGACTGAGACCCTTCTTTCCCTTCAAATGAAGCTGCCACTGTGTGTCCCACGTCCAGAGCAAGTCTTCCTCTTCTTTCCAAATGTTGGGATGCTGACTGTGTAGACACAGTCCCTGCTGTTGCTGATGTCACTTGGGCCTTCATCAGCTTGGTGCCTGTGGGTTATCGAACTGTCTAAAGATGAGAGCATCAGTCCTTCTTTTAGATTTGAAGCATCAGGATTCTGTTCTCCTGGCCTCCACTCCGACCTTGACAGCAGGGTAAATGGACTTTTTGGCTAACGCTAAAGACACGCATCTAACTGGCTGGAGCAGGTGCTCCAAACACTGGGAAAGTGGGCTTTGGCACCATAGTGTTTTCGGTGGCTTCCTCTGGCAGAACCCCTTCACCAACAAACCATTCAACCCTGCATCCTCCCAAGGTACCCTAAGTCCTGAAATGACTTCGTGTAGCACTGAAAATCTCTGCTCATTTTTCTGTGGTTTGGTTTGGTTTTGAGACAGGGTCTCTCTGTGTAGCTATGGCCGTCCTGCTTTCTAAGTAGACCAGGTTGGCCTTGAACTCATAGAGTTCGGCCTGCCTCTATATCCGACATGCTAGGACTAAGGGCGTGTGTCACTGCATCCAGCTCCTTCTCGTCTTTTACAGATGTCACCTCCCCTGCATTGTCCTGAAGTCTGTCCTAGCCTAGGAGATTCCATGAGTATCCCTAATAATGGGGGGGGGGGGGGGAGGGCGAGTCTCCAAGCCACTCAAAGTCCAGATTCAAATCTGCTGTGGTTGAAACTCCAAGTTCTACTTCCCGTGGAGCCCTGAGCCTTCCCAGACCTCTGTGGAGTCGTGCCAATGCATAGGAGTTCCAGTCTTTACTCCTCGTTACAGTCTCAGGAAATGCCAACATTTCATACTGTGATACAAAGACATCAGAGAAACCAGGTACTGTCAATGGTGGCCACCCCACTGAGGGGCAGGTCTCACAGCCCTGGGCACCAGAGAAGAGAGGAACACAGGTGCTTCTGGGGCTGTTCTCGCTACTGTAACAAAACACCTCCGTCTTCTGTAGCTGGTGGTATTGTGGAAGGTTGTAGAAGCTATGTAAGGTGAAGTATAGCTGGAGGAAGAAGATCCGGAGGCGGATCCTTGGGGGGATGTCTTAAGTCTCACCCTTTGCTCTCTCTCTCCACATCTTCTTCCTCATGCATCCACCACATGCTGCCTAAGCACATGGTGCTAAGCAATCACGGACAAGCTCTCAAAAACTGCGGGCCAAAATAGGTCTTGTCATTCACAGCAACACAAGAGTGACTAGCAAGAGGGGCAAAATGAGAGTTTTAAATAAGTAAGTAAGTAAGTAAATAAATAAATAAATAAATAAGGTATGAGGTATGCTCAGATGCCTGGCCAGTACCACAGAGAACACGTTCGTTCTACCTGCCGAACTGAAGGGTAAGGATTTCCGTTTCTGACGGGTTTGAACTAAGATTTCTGGGAGGATGATGTGGCCTAGGAAGAAGCTGGGTCTACCTGGGGAGGGGGGAGGAGGGAGGGACGGAGGGAGGGAGAGAGAGAGAGAGAGAGAGAGAGAGAGAGAGAGAGAGAGAGCTCTGCATTGAAGATCTATGGGTGAAACTAAACACACAGCTGAAGTTGCTAAGAGAATATACATGAGGAAGAGAAGAACTGAGAGCCTCTGTGTGTGTGTGTGTGTGTGTGTGTGTGTGTGTGTGTGTGCGTGTGCGTGTGCGTGTGCGTGTGCGTGTGTGTGTGTGTGGTAGTTTGAAGGAGAAGTTCCCTCACGGGCTCTCCAGCCAGTCCCTGATTGGCAATGCCATTTGGGAGGTGGTGGGGCCTCGCTGGAGAAAGAACATCACAGAAGAAGGCTGTGGAGAGTAGCCTCACTCCACCTCCAGTTTGCTCTCTGCTTCATGTCTGCTTTGAAGATGTGGTCTCTCAGCTTCCTGCTCCGTCTCCCTGCCACCACGCCTCCTCACCATCATGGACTCTCTGTCTAGAACTGTCAGTCAAATGAGCCCTCCCCTCCATGGGTTGCCTTTGCTATGGTGTTTTAGCACGGGGGGGGGGGGGGGTTGGAAACTAATGAAACTGCATAAGGAGGGGGGAAGACAGACAGGAGAGAGGGAGAGAAAGAGGGAGAGAGAAGGCAGAGGGAGGAGAGATAATAAAGGAGGAGTGTCTCGGGTACAAGGAAGTGAAAGGAAAGGAAGGGAAAAGTGTCCAGTAGCATAAAGAACAGAAACCACCAAGGAGCGGCGGCATGGTCGTCCCACCAGTCAAAGAAGTCCGTAGAAGATGACAGAGGTGATGCAGAGTGCTCCCGGGACGCCTGACAGACATGTCCCTGCACACATTACAACCAGCTGTTCATTCATTGAATTCAGCCATGTGCTTAGTGCCCACGAAACATGATTCCTGCCACTAGATATGTAGACAGTTTCAGGAAAAGAGACAAAACAAGTTAAGCAAAGTTGGTATGCCCTGGGGAGAGACTCACAGTCAGTAGCCATATTGCCTAGAGGCAGGCTCAAGGGTCACAGATCTGTGTCTCATATCTCAAAGCCCCATCTCTGGGTGGCTTGCTAATGTGTTCTTTTTGCCTCCTTCATGGTGGCCTTTGTTCCCTTCCCAGTTGAGGTTTGGGGGTTCTCTTCATGGTGTGAGAGCTTGTGCGTTGCCTTGGTTTTGAGATTCTAGATTATATCTTTTTTAAAAAATTAATTTCGTTATTATATGTAAGTACACAGTAGCTGTCTTCAGAACAGGGCATCAGATCTCATTAGGGATGGTTGTGAGCCACCATGTGGTTGCTGGGATTTGAACTCATGACCTCTGGAAGAGTGGTCAGCGCTCTTAGCCGCTGAGCCATCTCTCCAGCCCCTCTAGATTGATTATATCTTAAGTTCTCACCTGTGTAGATAGGAGAATGAGGAAAGGGTGTGTGTGTTTGTGTGTGTGTATGTCTGTGTGTGCGTTTGCATATGCATGTGTATGCATGTAGGTGTGTGTATATGTGTGTTTGTGTGCTCTTAAATGAATGTGTGTGTGCATGTGTGTGTGTGTGCTTGCAGAGGTACTTTACCCGCTGAGCCATCTCCTTAGCTCTTTTATACTATTTTAGATTTATTTTACTTGTATTTAGTGAATACGTATGTATCTGTGCATGCCCAAGTGTATACGGGTACCCATGGAGACCAGAATAGGATGTTGGATCCACCGGGGCTGGAGTTACAGGCCCTGGAAACTAAACTCGGGTCCTCTGGAGAAGCATCCAGAGCTCTTGCCTACTACACCATCCCCTCAGATCCACTCTGCTTCTTAATTCATACTGTGAGGACGTCTAAGTCGTCTTCTGTGTGACTCAAGACCGTGGACTTACCACAGCCTTTGCTCACTTCTCTGACACCCAGCTACACGCTGCAGCACTGAGCTTACACTAAACAACTTCTGTTCACAGCGTCTTGCGTGAAGGCAGGCTCCTTCCATCTGCTTCTTCTGAGAATGGGCCAGCGATGTTCCCGCAGAGAATTACAGCAATTACATAGAAAACAATGTGTTTTGAAAAGCCAGATCGGCTTTTGTGGCTGGGTCGTTATGACACACACAACATAATTTCTAAGAAGGTGGAGGTCTTCACTCTTCATTATCCATAATAAAAAAACAGATGAAATCCTGGTTACCAAGAAAAACGCTTCAAAAGATAACGTCTGTTGTACTGCCTGGGGCCTCCATTTACTTTGGGATGAAAGGCCAATAAGCAGTGGTGTTGTCTGGGCTTACTGCTGCCCCTGGAAGCTCTGCGAAGTCTCCTGATTCTGCTGGGGACACAGGTGGTGTTCTCTACAAAGCCTAACATCCTGACGGGTTAATGTGAACTGAGCCAAAGCCCGGGCTTTCTTTCCTTGAAGCTCTTTCCTCAGTCTCTGTAACGTACCCATTTCTGACGAGAAGCAGCTTTGTTTACAAAGGCACATGCCTGGATGCCTTTGCTTCCCTTCCTTAATGTTTGGGTGTAAGGTGTATGTGTATGTGTGTGCGTGCATGTATGTGTTTATATGTGTTTGCATGTGTTATGCACATCTGTACATGTATGAGGAGAGCAGAGGTCAACTTCATTGTATTTCCTCAGGTGTTCTCCGCCATATTTTATTTATTTAGTTTTTTTTTTTTTTGAGACAGGGTTTTTGCTGTGTAGCCCTGGATGTCCTGGAATTCACTCTGTAGACCAGGCTGCCTCAAATTCAGAGACCTACCTGCCTCTGCCTCCCAAATGCTGGGATTACAGGCGTGCGCCACCACCACCCAGCCTCTCTACCTTATTTTTTTTTTAGACATTGTCTGTATTATTTGGTTCTTGCCAGTTGGGTCAGGCTGGCTTGGTAATGACTCACGGAGGTCAACCTGTCTTTACTTCTCAACCTAGAATGGATAACACATTTTGGAATTTTACATGTTTAAATAGGAAATGTTCCCCCATTTCAAGGACATGAGTTCAAGGCTCATGTCCTTGAACACATAAACCCTAGTTGGGGATGCTGTTTGGGTGGGTGCGTGGAGCTTTTATGACATGGAGCCTTGCTGGGGGAAGTATGTCACTGGGGAAATGGCCTTTGAGAGTTTATAGCCTCCCTTTCAGTTGCTCTTTGTGTGGCCTGTGACCTGCCTACTTCCTGCCCCAGCAGCCTGCTACCTCCTCATTAAGGACTTCCATTCTGGAACTGTAAGCCAAAATAAACTCATTAGACCAGAGGTTCTATGAAAACTGCCAAGGGAGAAAGGTGATCAATAGCCTACCTAGCTATGATGCCTACAGAAGCATCACAGCCACCATCACAGCAAGATACTGTCCAAGGAGCATCAATGGCACTCGTTTTGTGGCAGCCACCAACAGCTATCTAATTGGACTTACAGCCCAATCAATTGGATAGAACTTTTACCCAGTACCATAAGCCCAGTCAACTATCTGTGGTAGTTGTTGGGATGACCCACAGATATTGTATTTACTAGCTATGAGAAACTATGTCCTTGTGTTCTCCATTGTTAGTTGCTGGGCCTGGCACCAGGCTGGTAGAATGTATAAATGTTTGTTGCTTCCTTACCTGCCCCCAAAGAAAGGCAAGCTGCCCTGGGGAAGGTCACGTAGCCTTCAGCGCCAACTGGATGAGTAAGGTTGGGTAATAAAGAGCTGGCAGCCGGAGCTGGGGCAGAAGGATCTGGCACAATGACCAGGCAGAGAGACAGAAGCAGAGGGACAGAGGAGAGACAGGAACGGAGCCAGGAGGAGAAGCAGTGAGAGCCACATGGAGAGACACAATCTTGGAGAAGCTGAGTTAAGTTGGAAGCTAGGTGAGATACTGACCCAGCTACAGACCAGCTGCTTTAGGTTACATAAATGTCTCCATGTCTTAATTGTTAAACCTCATGAGGGAGCACAAAATGCATAGTAATAGTGAGACCATGGAACCTAGAGGAAAGCCCACTGCTGTCACGTTCCAAAACCAATACGATTTCTAACTTCACTCAGAATGCGTATCCACAGAAAAGCATAGCTCCCATCCCTCAGTCAAGAAGCTTCTTTTTTGTAGCTGATGAAGACCATTAGACCATTAGAGGAAGCCGCAGCTTTCGCAAAACTCAGAAAGCAGCTGGTAGTCAGGGACCTGCCCGGCCCCAGTTGGTAGATCTACAACACAATTCCTATGCTTAAGTTTCAGGAAACGTCACAGAAGCACAGACAGAATGTCATCCAAACATACTGCATGAAATTTCCAATAAATTAATAAAAAATACTACCCTAAAAAAGAACATGTGTCTTGGGTAAGGTTGTTCCGCCAGCATTATGAATTCATCTGACAGAGGAAGTTACTTCCAGTAAAAAAGGATTTTGTTAAAATTAGAGGAAATGTGGATCAACAGCCTAAGAAATGGACAAAGCAAGAAGCATGTGGAGTCAATTAAATAGAGGGTTACTGTGGTTGTGGGCAAAGCCTTGTTGAGACAGAAGGGCACAGTTGGTCTGGGGATACATACTGTGGTGGACAAAGTATGATGTGAGCATATTGTATATCATCAAAAAATAATTGGTGGCTCAGTTTAAAAACGTCTCCGAATCAATAATGAAGCTCCTGTTAAAGCGGACTAAGAAAAGAATCTGGGAAGTAGAGAGGTGCCGAGAACATCGGTGCAAATGTAAGCCTCGGGGAGGTCATTGCTTGTCCTAGATTCCTCTGTTGCTGAAATGAAACGCCCTGTCCTAAAGCAGCGTGGAGAACAAAGGATTTATTTGGCTTACAATTCCAGGTTACGTCAACTACCATCGGAAAGTCAGGAGCTTTCTGGCCACATGACATCTAGAGTCAAGACAGAGAGAGGAAATGGGTCTTGGTGCTTCCTTGTGCCTAGGTACTTTCCCTCATCCTTGCACAGTTCAGGGTGCCCATGAAGTGATGCCACCCACGTCTGGGGTGTGTCTCCTATATCAAATAACAGTCATGGCAGCCCAGTGATCCACTCCATTTCTCTCTTTCTACATGACTGTAGTGATTGTATGTTGTGGCAAGCTGGAAGTCAAAACCAACCAGCACACTGCCTCATCCTGAAGGAAGAGGTCAGCCCACTTGCAGAAATTATACAAGACTTTCATACCATGTGGTAGTGGCCCTGGGTCTTTCCTCGGTGAAGAAGAAATGGAAGGAGTGACCAATGAGAATCAAATGGCTTTTACATCCAATGAGGGGACAGAGGATCCGGTGCCATTTGTCAGTACACTGGGGAAGGTGAAGCGAATCTCCTCAGATATGACCATGCTCACATCTGTCAATAGAGAAGCTTCTGTCTTATCGAAACCAGCTTGCCAGGTGTGTAAGATGGGTGTAAATGGAGCTTCCTGACTCGTGACCCACACTGGCTGACAGGCGGTCCCTCGCAGGCTCTCGGTTCTCCTTGAATGTCACCAGGTCTCTGTTTCCTTCTGAAAGACTCCAGTGCCTCCAGCTAAGTAAAAGGAGATTCCTGGCGGCAGCATTGGATTCCTGTTTGGAAGAGTGTTGGTTTTCATGTACCAGAGCCTTCCGGTGTGGAGAGATACCCAACCCCCAACCTGAGCTCAGGAGAATCTCTTCCCTTCATGTCTGTATAAGACCGGTCGTGACTTCCTGAATTCTTACTCTCCCTACAGTTACACTAACATACTTAAAGAAGCATTGTTCATCCCAGCATTTCAAAGTTGACAATATTCTCTGGCTGCGTCTCTGGCTTTAGTGGTAAGGGGCTTGCTACACAAGCACAGGGACCTGAGTTTGACCCCAGAGTTCATGTAAGAAGCAGAGTATGATGACATGTGCTTGTAATACCAACACAAGAGAAGTGGCCCAGGGAGGAGTCTCTGGGCTCCGTGGCACCAGGCTAGATGAAGGTTCAGTGAGAGATCCTATATCAAAAAACAAAGATCAAGAATGACTGAGAGCAACCCCACCAACCTCTGGCCTCCAGAGGCACGTGCACACGGGTGTACACACAACACACACACACACACACACACACACACACACACACACACACACACACACCATACAGACACAATTTACTTAATGGCCTTGAGCTTTATTCATAATAAATCTCTAGTAATATTTAATCAAAAAAACAGATTCAAAACACTGCCATTTAAACAAATGTGATTCCAAGAACATCTATTTTTAACTGTGTAGTTTGTCAGCTTCTAGAAACGGATCTGATCGAGACTGGTGATGAGCAGACACAATTTAACCTGGGGGAGGGGGGACATGTCCAGCTGAGCATCTGGCTAAATGAGCAGGACACATAGTGGCAATGGGCCAGTCTCAGCCTGGGGAAAACTACCCTGGCTTCCTGTGCGTCCCAGATTTCTGACAGTAAAGAGTTTTATTTGCCTTTCTTACTCAGTATCTGCTTTTCCCGATTCCTCCAGTACAGTCATGTTGTACACATTGGCTGCCGTGATTCTAAGAAAAATTTTGTTAGAGTGAACCAAAGTGAATGGGTATAGTCGGATCCCTCGAGTTTTCAAACTCCCAGACCCCTCTCTATGGTTACAGGTTGTCTTGGTTTAAACTCTCCTTTTAGATTCACAGGCTCCCTGAAAATAAGGACAATTATTGGCTCTAAATATGAGTAAGATGTCTCTGTAGAACAGAAAACTGTCAACGCCCCCACCATGTCCATCGCTGTTAGGGTGTGGACCCAACTGTACTGTCTCTACAATGGTGTTGGGGTGCAGAGGCTGATGGAAATTGCTTAGGTCATATAGACTCTGTCCTGTGAAAGAACTAACCCTGTCACGAGGAGGGTTTAGCCCCCATTTCTCCTCTTTGCTCTTTAGCCTTTTGGCCATGTGAGGTTGAAGATTCCCTCTTCCTTGAAAGATGTGTGACCTTCAAGGTATCATGTTAGTGTCTGATCACCAAAGCTGCCAGCATGTTGACCTTGGGCACTCAGTTGGGAGAGTGCTCTCCTACCATGCAGAAAGCCTGGGTTCCATCCCTAGCACCACATAAATGATGTGGTGGTAACATACCTGTAATCCGGCACTGAGGAAGTGGAGGAAGGGAAAATTGGGAGTTCAAGACCATCCTCAGCTATATACCGGGTTCCAGACCAGCCTAGACTAAATGAGAACCTATTTCAAACAAACAAACAAAGGCTCAGAGTAGGGCTCTGACGCATGCACCTGCAGTCCCAGTTACCATGGACACAGAGTCCAGAGGATCACTTGAGCCTTGAGGTTTCCAGCCAACTTAGGTACATAACAAGACCCTGCCTCAAACAATAAAACAGTTGGCATGGGTTCTGACTTTCTCTTCGATGTGTCTCCTGATCCTAAAGTCATGCAGAAGCACTGGTTCCTGTATTTTGGGCAGATAGATGGCAACCTAGTTGTTTTTTTGTTTGTTTGATGTGGGTGGTTAACTACTAGGCAACAGGGCTTCCCTAGGAAACGTAGCTTTAACCTTTACCTTTCCTCAAGAAACACAGGATGTGAAAGACACTAGTTACCATCAAAGTAGACTCAGGGCACTGGTCCTCTGGCACTTCTGTGTCTGCTCTCCCACGGGCACCAGCACTGTTGGCTCAGCACTTTTGGAACGCTGATTCCATTTCCCTGGTATAAGCACAAAGACCATAGACTCTTCCCAATTTCAAGTGGGTAAGTGACTGTCCTAGAGGCCTGACTATAGGTAAATGTTCACTTTGCCCTTAAGTGCTTCCCATTATCTTATCACTGGAAAGGAAATTCACAAAGGACTCATGGCGGGGTGCACAGCCAGAAGAAGACACTGCTTGGTTTGTTTTTATGTAGACAGCATTAAGCCTCCCGGCAAGTCTCTTTCAATTCATTATAGTTAGGACTTGAAGGAAAAGTTTTGCAATAATAATGGGAGATTTAAGGCTGGGGATGCTGGGGAGATGGTTAAGAGCAGTGGTTAAGAGCAGAGACTGCTCTTCCAGAGGTCCTGAGTTCAATTCCCAGCAACCACATGGTGGCTCATGACCATCTGTAGCAGATTCTGGTGTGTCTGAAGACAGCTACAGTGTACTCATATACATTAAATAAATAAAATCTTTAGCTGGGCAGTGGTAGCGTACGCCTTTGATCCCAGCACTTGGGAGGCAGAGACAGGCAGATCTCTGAGTTTGAGGCCAGCCTGGTCTACAGAGTAAATTCCAGGACAGCCAGGGCTACACAGAGAACCCGTCTCAAAAGACAAAAACAAAGAAACAAAAAAGAGTAGGCTCCATTCCTCCTGAGGACCAGAGTTTGATTCCTAGCACCCATGTTAGGCCTAACGCCAGATCCAGGACGGTCTGCTGGTTCCTCTTGTCTCCCAAGGCCCCTGCACTCACATGCACATAGAGACATGATCATACACATGGTTAAAAATAACAGTAAGCCAGGCATAGTGCTGCACAACTTTAGTCCCAGCACTTGGGAGGCAGAGGCAGGTAGATCTCTGTGAGTTTGAGGCCAGCCTAGTCTACAGAGTAGTTGCAGGACAGCTAGGGCTATACAGTTAGACCATGTCTTCAAAGATAAATAAATAATAAAAAATAATTTTTAATTAAAAAAAACCAATCAGATACTTTTTTCAAGATGGAGCTTTCTTTGTGTTCTCACCAACCAATCTGGAGCCAGATTCATCCATTAACTACCTTCAGAAGGAAATATCAAGACAGCGGAAGACATGCCACAGGTTTGGGGACTTGGGGAACACCGTGAGGAGGAGGAAGAGGCAGAAGTGGTGGCTCTGTGAAGGAGAGAGGGAAGAGTCTGGGGTAAGAATCTTAGGCCTCTGACAAATGCAAGGAGATGCAGATAAACTGAAGGGGAGTGTTGAACCCACGAGAGGAACCCCCATCTTCCTCTGTAACCAGCCTGCTGTCTTATCTTCCATGTGTGTGCTCAGTTCCGGGCCAGGAACAGCCAGTACAGAGCTTTGGCCTTGGTAGGGTGCAACGTTAAATTCAGAGTGCACCAGCCAGGGATATGTGTGGCTTGAATTCCCTGAAGAGAGACATCAGAGTCTCTAGTGTTGTGGTCACAAATTCTGTACAGAAGGCAAGTCTTTGGGTGGTCAAGAACCCAGGGTTCTAATCAGATACCATGCCTCCATGACTACCAGACATAAGACACAACTGACTGAATCCCATCACAATCTTCCATGCAGACAGACTGCCAGGGTGGTTGGTAGCTACATCATAGTGTCCCCTTTATGAGGAACCAAGAGAAACAGCTCCTGTGGCCACAGCCAGGCAAAGCTAGCCCTGCTGGACAGCTGGTAGGTTCTCTCTCTGTAACACATGGGTTTTCTGGCTGCTTTCATGTATGTTGTTGCTGCATTGATGCTAAGACCCTACCTCTAACCTCGGCAACCTTCCAACTGTCGCCTTTCTCTTCCCTCATTTCCTTGGCCAGCTGTTCCCCGTGACCCTTCTAAGTTCCTTTCTGACACGGCCAGAAATGACCACCTTAACCCATGCTGTTACCACATAAAGCCAGACACACTCCATTCTAAATACTTCAGTTTATTCTTTTTATAAAAATTTGAGTTTCTCTGAATCTCTAACAACGTTGTCTCATAGAAATCAGATATAAGCTACATGTAATGTGAAATTTTCTCGTAGCTACATTTTTTAAAAGTAAAAGTGAGCAGGTGGACTGATATCTTTAGGAGTCCGTGCATATTTTATATTTACCTTGCATTTCAATTTAGACAAGCTATACTGCAAGAGCTCTGTGCTGCACTGTACACCAGAGGCTTAAACACAAAGCCCATGAGGGCAGAGTCAGAAGAGCCTTTAACCTACTTCTGTATTTGATTGACTAAAATCTCTGTAGCTCTTTTGGGTACTGCTGATGCAAGCCTTCTAAATGGAAGGACTCGTTCTACTAACAGGTATAATGACAGTGAGACCTTGAAGATTTCCGTGTGTGTATGTGTGTGTGCGTGCGTGCGCACGCGCACATGTGCATGATGTGCACACGAGTACAGGTGCCCACAGAGTCCATGAAAGGGCATCCGACCTCCTGGAGCAGGAGTTATAAGCAGTTGAGAGCTGCTTCCCCCTGGATGCTGGGGCCAGCTGCAGTTCTCTGAAAGAACAGCAAGATTGTGCCATCTCTCCAGCTCCAGATTTTAGAGACCTTTCAAAGCTTTTCTGTGTTACTTTTCTTCTCTGGCCCACTCACCCTAGACTCCACCTGAGAAACTATGTAATACACAGTGGTAAGGTATATCTAGTAAAAAGGGGGGGAAACAAACCATGTAAAAGTGGTTATTTATATCATGTTTTGTGTAGTCTGTGCTTCTTATGACCACTCTGTAGACTACTTTAAGTTACTTAGAAATTAGTGTTAATATATCAGGGCAGAAAATGTATGTAACTTATTAAAAGCTACCCAAGGGCTGGTAAAGTGCCTCAGGTTTGCTGAACTGGCCTGACAATTTGAATTCCAGCCCCAGAACCCACAAGACTATTCAAGTATTCGTAATCTAGAGTTTTTCAGACCATGGTATAAGAATAAAACTGAGTAATACATGCTCCTAAAACTTGACTGGTGGATGTAGGCATATGGGTGTTATTTTTAACAACCCTTTAAGCAACAGGCAACCATGCACAGAAGTATTAGAAGCAGCAGCCACTTTGTACAGAAGTCACCGAAACATTTACACTACAGATATTTATTGCCTTTTAAAAATTACAGTAATGGGACTCCAGAGACTTCCCAGGAGTTGCTGCTCTTGCACAAGACCTGGGTTCTGTTCCCATGGTGACTCATAACCCTCTGTAATTCCAGTTCCAGGGGATATGACACCCTCTTCTGGCCTCTGTGGTACATACACCCAAACACATAAAAATAAAATCTTTTTAAAAAGTTAATTGTAGTAGCGGTTGGACCTACTGTTGTGTTTATAAAAATATATAGAGAGATATATGTTATATGGGGTTATGGGGAGGTAGGTGTGGGGGGTGTGCCTCAGCAGGCCCAAGCCCAGGCATCCCTTCTCCCTAAGGGACCAGACACACACGAAGGTATAGTATAGAAATAGAGTTTATTTAGGGCATGGGGAGGGGAGTTAAGAGGGTAGTAGAGGCAGAGAAAGGCAGAGAGAGGAAGAGAGTAGAGAAGTAGAGAGGTGGAGGCCGGCCATGACCACGTGAGGGGGGGAGGGAATGGGGAGAGGTAAGAGAAGTAAAAGAAGCAAGAGAAAGAGATAGGAGAGAGAGGAGGGGGCAAGCAGCCCCTTTTATAGTGGGCCAGGCCCACCCGGCTGTTGCCAGGCAACTGTAGGGCGGAGCATACCTGACTATTGCCAGGTAACTGTGGGGTGGAGTTTAGACAGAATGCCAACACCTACTGCTACATCTTATTGAATGGATTGCTAAACAGGCACATATTGTGTTATCAATCTATGGCTTCTAATGTCTTGCATCAGGCCTCCAAAATTATTTCAACACGAGGTCGACAGGCTTGGCCCACAAAAAAGATGAAGAATTCCTTTATTTTAGTCTACTACTTTGGTCTAGAGAGCCAACCACCTGCATAGGTTTGCATAGATAAAGCGTTTTCCCACTGTACGCTGATGGTTGTGCATGGCTCCTCTTTACAGTTACTTTATCTGCTCATTCACACTCACCTAGTTCCAGGCATCTATCCTGCCCAGAACTTGCGTCCGACCTTAGGAGGCTCCGCAGAGGAGAGCTCAGGCGGGATTGGTAGTGCGTTCACTCCATGCACACCTGACTGCTAGAGGCTAGGTCGTGGCACCTGGGACAAACAAGTTAAGCTTAGTAGAGGTTGCAATATCGGAATCCTGGGGCTACTAGGAAGGGAGGATTCCTAGGTGGCATCCACAAAGGTTCTGCAAGAAGCTCGGGAGTCCCGGGAACCCCGGGGCTGGGGAGGGCAGGGAAAGCGCAGAGGTGCGGCCCACGCGAGCTGCAAGTCTAGGCCCCGGGGGCGCGTTTCTCGACGTTGCACCCGGAAGTGCCTCCACCCGGCGCCTCGGGCGGGACGGACCGCGGCGGCCCGCAGTGGGCTCCTGCCCGCTCCTCGCCCCCGGCTCAGCGATCCGGGGCGGACGCGCGGTGCGTATGGTCACGTGGCGGCGGCGCGCGTAGCTAAATACGCGGCGCCGGCCATTTTGTGCGAGAAGCCGCAGCGCCGCCTTCCTGCTCGCGCCCTACCGCCGCCTCCGCGTCTTCCTGCGCCCCGGGCTTCCGCCGCTTCATTGATTTCCGTTTCTCGCCGCTGCAGCCTCCTGACACGGTGATCCGGGCGGGCCCCGCAGGAATTTTATCCCCTCACCGGCCTCACACTAGTGTCGCATGTCCACTATCCAGAACCTCCAATCTTTCGGTAAGGTCCAGTGGCCGGCCGCCGCCCGCGTCCCTCTGGGCTTTGTCTCGGCGCCCAGAAGATGGCGACGGGGGCTCCCCGCGACCCTAGCCCCGGAGACGCCTCTCTCCGGACCTAGGCGAGGGCCTGGCCGGCGCTTGGGGAACTTGACACTGGCAGGAGGACGAGGGTCTCGGGGACTCTCAGGAGGGTCGGGGGACATGCCAGGGCTGCAAGGAGACTAGCCAGAGGCTGGGAGGACTTGACACTGACAGAAAGGCCCGGGGTTTCAGAGACCTACAAGGGCTACAGTACCCCAGGGCTGCAAAGGCTAGGACAAGGGGCTTGCAGAGAACCTGACACTGACAGGAATCTGTGAGTCTCAGGTAGTCTCTTGTGGCCACGGGGCTGGCCAGGGCTTTGCAAGGAGACTGGAGGGGTGGGGCCCAGAAGCTGGAGAACCTGACAGCTTTAGGGTGACTGCGAGACCCGTGACTCTCAGACGACTCACAAGTGTGTGTGTATGTGTGTTGGGGTGTGTGTGTGGGGGGGTGTTGCTCAGTGCTTGCTGGGAGAGTAGGAAGCACAGGGCTTAAGGGATCTGCGACTCAGTCGGCCAGGACTGGAGGGGGGTGCCTGAGGGACCTGCCACGGGCAGGAGCTGGGGGTGGGGCTGGACCCAGCTGTTTTAAGCAGTCTTCAGAGGCATCTGTTAGAAACACATAAGCTAGAGGCCTCTGATTTGACTTGGAAGTGGTTCTGTCGTCTCTGCTGGCAGTCATTTGTAAATTATACCTCTTGAGATTGCATGTATATGTTTATATGTATTTTATAAGACTCAGTTACTACATTAACTGTTTGGGGTGGGTGTTTTTTGAATGTTTTTGTAGTGGAAAACTAGTGGAGATGACACATGTTTTTGTGGCGGCTATATGAAATTAGGGTTTCATAAATGTCTTCTGTCTCATTAAAGGGTGGCTTCAACAACGGTGTTCTCTACTTTTAAGCTCAAATGTCGGCACACCTAGCCTGCCTAGGTTCCTCTCGTTTGAAAAGCTTAGTATCAGTGAGCCCCACCCTCCCCTGCAGAGATGAAGCAGGAACGCTGGAGGCATGGCTGCAGTATGTCTAGATCTGGAGTGGACCGCGCTTCTACATACTACTTTGTAATTTTTTTTCTGCTGTGGAACTTTTCTGTCCCTCTACAGACCCCTTTGCTGATGCAACTAAGGGCGACGACTTACTCCCGGCAGGGACTGAGGACTACATTCATATAAGAATCCAGCAGCGGAACGGCCGGAAGACGCTGACCACTGTGCAGGGCATTGCGGACGATTATGACAAAAAGAAACTTGTGAAAGCTTTCAAAAAGGTGACCGTGCGGAGTGGGTGCATGCCAGAGCTGAGGCCAGGAAGGCTGTTTGATTCTCCATCTCAGTAAGGGTTACCCCACTCTCAGAACTGTGAGCTGATCAGTTGTTGCTGTCCCCCTAATATAATTCCCTTCATGTGGCCTCCAGATTCGTTTACAGAGTCGATTAGTTGTGGAGGACATTCTCCTTAATGAGGTCAAGCCGACTCACATGGCTACATTTTTCTATCAAAAGTAAAAGCTCTGCATTTGACTTCATGTGTTGTAGAAATTTGCCTGTAATGGAACTGTGATTGAGCATCCTGAGTACGGAGAGGTTATTCAGCTTCAAGGTGACCAAAGGAAGAACATTTGCCAGTTTCTTTTGGAGGTGAGTGGCTGGGTGCACCCTGTGTGTGACCTTGAAAGAGACGGGGATCCTTTCCTACTTAGTGAAAAGCAGAGGACTGAAGTGCATGAAGTAGTGGGGTGGAATAGTGTCGTCCTGACTGAAAATGGTCAGGCTTTGTTCAGCTCATGCTGCAGCTAAGAGGCCTGGTGACCAGCATAGGAACAGTGCCTCGGGGCTCCTGGGCAGGTATGCAGGTATGTGTGGGATGGTCCGCTGGTGTGGTGGGGGCTGTCACTGCTGATTGCCGGTGGGATTTTGCTGAGCATAGCTCTACTTTTACAGGTTGGCATTGTCAAGGAGGAGCAGCTGAAGGTTCACGGATTCTAAGATGAACCTAAACATGTGGCGAGTTTCTTAAATGGTTTTGTTCTCTAACTCAGTTTGGCTGCCTCGGGAGATGATTCTTTACAGTAAACGACAGACTTTGCGTTTATTTAATCATTCAGACTTCCACTCACACCTGCATGGCTACAGAAAACACGGGGTATGTAGGCTCCTGAGTCATAAGGAAATCGAGGTGAGATGGGAACGAAGCCCGAGTTCGTCCTAACATGTTTCCAATGGAAAAGATTTTGTTCTGAGTGTTTGTTGTTAGTTTTATTTTCACTTGATTGTTAAATGTTTTTGTTTTTGTTGTATTAAACCATGTATGTTGCAGCTTAACAATAAAAGAAAGTCTGTGCGTCCTTTATGAGCGCTGACGCTCCCAGATCTGAGCCAGCAATGCACTTTTGTGTTTTCATTTGCTGACTAAGGAGGAGGAGGAACGTGAGCTGTCTCTTCCCTGAAACCTCTAGGTTCGTCAGCTTCAGAACAACAGGTAGAGAGAGCTGTTTGTCATCCCTAAGAGGCTACTGTCTCAAATGCATTTAGCCAGAGGCAATGTCCTGCAGGTGTGGGGGGTGCTGTGTGTCTTCAGAGTGGAAGGCATTGGACTCTAGGTGAGCATTCCTGGAGTTGAGTGCCAGGTGCTTCTGCCTTGCAGCATCAGTGTGCATTTCACTCAAGGAAGCTGGAACCCGGGGTGACTGTTTCAGGGATGGTAGTGGGAAGAGATCAGGAGGTGTCCTGAGTCCCTGTGTCCTATAAAACTGATTTGCTGGATGAAAAGTTATGCCAGAAACCAATGAGCCAAAGCAGAGAAAAGCATGCTTAGGTGTGCAACTGTGTAGTTTGGTGAGGTAGCAAAGGCTTTAAGTGTCAGTATCCTGCACATGATCAGCCCTGCTTTCTGCCTCCTGTGAGGACTACATTGTATGTTTGCCCTAAAACAGTTTCTGTATGTAGACCAGGCTGGCTCCAAACTCAGATCCACCTGCCTCTGCCTCCTGAGTTTGGGATTAAAGGCTTGCCACCATGCCCAGCTATTTCCAGCCTTCTAAGAACTGTCCCAGCATGGCTATCTTACTGTTGTCTGATTTGCCTCACCTGGCACCAGAATCCTGTGTGGGTATGCCCAGAAGACAGGCTCTTGTTAAGTCAAGGAAGGCCTCAGAGATGGGAACTGAGAGCAGTTGGGCAGTGAGATAAGAAGAGGCTGTGTTCTGCCTCATTGTCTTCTGCATCCTGTCTGCAGACTTAGACCAGTCATGGTAAGCCGTGAGCAACCTCGGTTAAAACCGCCAGACAGCCAGACCCCGTGGAAAGATACAAATTGCATTCTCTCTAGTGGTTTATACTTTGGGGTACAAAACTGAGTATCAAGGGGCAAAAAAGTTTGTCCCTGGACCCTGAGGCTTAACCGAGACCTTGGCAAAACCATTATGAAAGGAGAGCTTTGGTTGAGGTAGTCTGGAGTCGACAGGTTCCTCTGCTTGTCAGCCTGGCACTCTGGTGGCCAAAGGAGTGGCCTGCCCTGCCTACTGAAGGACTAGTGACAAGCTGTTCTGAGGGGGTGGTGTCCGTCACAGTAAAGGAACAGTTCCACCCCAGCCACCATATCACCAGCTATCTTCCAGCAAAAGGAAGGAGTTGCTACAGCCCAGAAGTCAGGCAGTAGGTCACCCCCAGCTCATCTGTTCAATGGGGATGTCTGTGTGGCATCTGATACGTGCAAGGCATCCTTCAGTGGTAGCACACTGAAAGCTTGGCAAACAAACTGACTGGACAAGGCTTGTGATAAGAATCACTCTTGTCCATCAGGATAGTGGACGTACGGGGTGGGGCAGAGGCCACAACATGTGGGAGGCTCCACTTGTTCCTCCAAGGAAGCAGTATGGCGTCAGGTTGGCACCAGAGGGGATTGCCAAGCTGCCCTGGGGTGCTCTAGATCCCAGGTACTACAGGATGACGTGCCTGTGAGAATCAGATTGGTGTTGGTGTGGCCCACCAACAGCACCAGCCTGAGTCTCCTGCCTCCATCTCAGACTGATGAACAGCCTACAGCCAAACACTGCCAAGGTACAAAAGGTCTAAAGTTCAGAGTTCTTGGGGAATCTTAAGTGCTCATAGGCTTCATGCCTGTTATAGCCTAGAAAGAACTTGGAAGGGTCTCCAGAGTGCTCTGGAAGGAAGCTAGCTTTTACCTCCAGTTTGCTGTTATACATACATCTTACCTGAAAGCTACCCTTGAAGCCCTTTGGGCAAGACGTGGTCTAAGGAGTGGAGGCAGGATTTTTAGTCCATGCCAGCCATGACTGATGCTATAGGGAGCTGGATAGAAAGTGTCCCGCAAAGTCAGAAAGGGCCCTCCATCCTTAGTCACCAGAATGTAGTCTGAACAAATTAGTGGTGCTGCCTGATTAGTGTTCGAGGCTGGGGGTAGTTTACTTACAGGAAGAGTACCAAGAGTATTAAAATGGAAAGGCTGGGCGCCGGCGAAGATACAGTTAAACTGAGGCAGATTAAGGCTAGTAGTGGTCTGTTAGCGCCCTCTTGTGGACACCTAGAAAACCATGGCTCCTGGCCAACACACACAATCAATTTAAGGCCAGCCGTGTGGGCAGTTACCCACAGTGATCTCAGCCAGTCCCGTTTACAGTCCATAAAAAAGCAATTTTAACTTTCTGTCACGGGGGAGAGATGATAGTGTTTATACAGCCTTACCCCCGGAATGTACACAGCCACCGCACATGCTACTAGGAAGTCACTGCTGTGTCAACAGAGAGATTTGCTCATGTCCTCTAGTGAGTGAGTAAGCCAGAAAAAAATACCGGAGGCTCCTGCATTGTCAGGAGTGAGTAAATATAGCCTGGACAGTCTACTAACAGCACTTCCCAGTTTACGGCTGGTTGTGTGTGTGTGTGTGTGTGTGTGTGTGTGTGTGTGTGTGTGTGTGTGTGTGTGAATACAGAAGAAGATTCATCTGGGAACCCATGGAGAATCAGGATCAGGCTCTTCCTCTCCTGGAAATGACACTCCAGGTGATGGTTTCTCTGGATCCAGCCGTGGCACACTAGGTGGTCCCTAGTTCAGGAATCCCCTGGAGAATCCTGAGAGGTGTTATTTTACTATAGTAGTAACCCTGACTGCAGGCCCTTTGGGCAGGCCTGACCCTCCGGTTCCCTCTTGTCTTGCATTGTAATGAAAACAGCTAATTGACCTCAGCTCTCACTGCCTAGTCTTGCCCCGTCCCACAGGCATCAGATTCCATCCTTCTCCATGTGAAGGCCAGCAGAGATCCACAGTTAACATTCTCCCTCAACCCTCATCCTTGAATTCAGGCCTAGCATGCACAAGGGCCTGGATTTGACTCTTAACAAATACCACATAAACTGGGAAGAGGTGGGAAGATCAGAAGTTCAAGGTTATCCTCTGCTACATAGTAAGTACAGGCCGGCCCAGCATGTGTGAGACTGTGTGCCAGGGCAATCCTGACAGAAACCATTTCACGCCACTGTTACATCCCACCGAGAACTACCTTTCTTTTGATTCCTGATGTAATTACTTTGCAGTTAGAAAAATGTTCTCTCTTAAGTGGTGGGACATGTACCAAGTCAGGGCAGGATCCAGGCCATTTGACAATCGCCATGACAACAGCACCACCTGTGTCAGAAAGGCCATGTCAAAAGACTCCCCTCCTGCACAACGGGTCCTCTAGCCAGGAGATGCTTGAGCCTTGCTTAGCCCTTGGTGATTCCTGCACTGTGGGTCCTGGCAGCAGGTCACCTCCCACACCTCACCTCGGTTTCTTTATCCACTATCGATGATGATGGCCCCCTCGGGCACTCAGTGGGGAACCAGTAGACAAGAGTTAGATAAGGTGACCAAGGAAACTGCAGCTGCATCTTGGCCATTGTGGTTCATGACCAAAATGCCCCTGGGTAGAGGACCTGATGACCCCTCCAGCATCTGAGGGCATCAGGCATGCACCACACACATACGTGCAGGTAAAACACATAAAAAATTTTTAAATATTTAAAAAGAAAACACCACATTGACCCGAATGGCTGCTAACTGCAGGTCAGCTGCTTGCATCCCTCCCTGGAGAAGATGTGTTGCTGAATTAACTTCCAGCTGGACCGAGTCTCTGCTGAGTCATTTCCTTGGTGAGGATGGGGACTGAGGGAGAGTTTTCACCTGGGGACAAATGTTAATCAAGGAAGGTGATGTTTCAGTGGTCATGTGCCTCAGTGTACTCTGCGTGGATGTTGCTGCTTGGTGATTGGTCACCGTCAACATCTGGTCCAAGTTAGCTTTTCTGGTTATCAATGGAGAAAACGGGCTGGAGAGCTGTGTGGAAATGAGAGGCAGGAGTGGGAGTCAAGGCCAATGTGGGAACCGAGTTGTTTTTCTTCACCAGGCCTTGGATTCCTGAAATGTATTCCATACGGAGATGCAGCCGAGTGCAGCCAGAGAGCGGCTTGGCTTTGGGGCTCCCTGGTTTTTGTTCTTTCCTGTGTCTTTTTACCACTGCTGCTGTTTTCAGAGACGGTCCAACTACTCAACCCAGGCTGGGCCTCTGTGCATAGCTAACAGGCATAAGTCACCGTGCCCAGGGTTTTTTTTTCCTTTCTTTTTTTCTTTTTATTGATTAGTGTTTCCAAAGATTTATCAATTTTCAATGTTTTCAAAGTGCCAATTTCTTTGCCTTTTTGAAAAGGTATTAGTTTGAGACAAGTCTCACTACATGTAGTTCTTGCTGTCCTAGAACTCACTTTGTAGATCAGGCTAGCCTTGAACTCACAGAGCTCCACCTGCCTCTGCCTCCCGAGGGCTGGGATTAAAGGTGTGCGCCACCATGCCCACCCAGTTGGTTTTTCTTACCCCTCCCTGTTACATTCTTATTGTCCGTTTCTTTGTCTTTCTAGTAGTTTTCCCCTAGCCGTTCTTTTATGTTGTAACTTCTCAAGTCGATGTGTCCCTCCTCCCACACCCTAAGTGATTAAAGATACAAAGTTTCCAGGTGTAGCACTCACAGCTGTGGTGGGGTAGGGGTGAAGTTGGGGTAGGGTAGAAGCCCCCACTTCTTAGGGCCCTGGGTCTGAAAGAGCCACTCAGCCCCATGTCTAGAGGGACACTCTAAGCAGCCACTTGCCTAATTTCTGGGTTGCAGACAACTGTCCTTCCAAAAGCTAACTAAGATGACTTAGTTGGGATAATTCTCTAGAATCCAAGAGGGTGTGGAAATGAGGACAGCTTGGACAGTTGGTGTTCACTGTCGACCTGACCATCTGCAATAAGCCATGATGGGAATCTCAAGACGGGTGCGCAGGGGGCGGAGTGTCTAGTTGGAGTTGGCCTGTGGCCATGTCTGTTTGCTTATAGCATCTAATCTTCGTAACTTGTGAAAAACTGAATTAAAAACTGTACCTGAGACACCATCTACTTACCATCCTGAAGATAAATCATTTCTGTTTTTACTTTTTGCTCATATTGCTGTCAAGTGCATCAGGAACAGCTTGGCCTGATTGAGCCACAAATCCACAGGTGTGTCTATTTTATACTTTGGTTTAAAAAACAAAAAACAAAAAACTGCAATTCTGAAAATTGCAGATAGGTGGCGATATGTGCCCATTTATGATCAGCACATTTCTCATATTGGTCTGCTTTCATTTGCATTGGTCGTTTGACTTGGTTGCCATGGTTACGGTGGGACGACCTACCTAATGTGTGTGGCACTATCACCTGGGCAAAGGAGCTTGCACTAGGCCATCTAAGCATTGGCAAGTTCCATCATTCATTTCTCTCGGCTATTGACTGTGGATGTACTGTGACTAGCTGCTTTGACTTCTTGCTGCTCCGACATCACCACAATCCATACCTTGGAACTGGGAGAACATATTCTCCTTTAAGTTGCTATTGTATTTTAACACAACTACCAGAAAGAAATCAAGACGCGCCTGGTTGAGGGCCTGGGTACATTTTCCTAACCGCAAAGACCTCCATGTGCACCTCCTCAGAACGATTGGACTTAGCCTCAAGGTAACTGTTATTGGCACGATGTGTGAGACACCAAGTCCTGGTCATGACTCGTGCCTGGTCACGGTTTTAGAAAATGTGAGGAGGATGTCAGAGTCAGTGTACAGCTGACTGAGCTGGAATCTCTGCAGGAAGGAGAGGAGCTCAGTTCTGACAAGTGTTCAGTAGGAGCGTGAGATGCAGGTGAGCTTGAAACACTGGGGACTAAATATAAAAAAACCCTGCTGCAACTGTAGAAACTTGGGGGAGGCGATGCTCTGCCTGAAAAGCAATAGAGCTATTATATAGCACAACAAACAAGGCCCTTGAAGCCAAAGGGAAGTGCAGATAGGAAGGTCTCAAGTTCAAGGACAGTAGCTGCACAGTGAAACCTTGTTTCCATAAGCAGACAAACGCTGGGGTGGGAGGAGCCCACACCTTTAATCCTAGCACTCAGGAGAGAGAAGCAGGCAGTCTCTGAGTTCAAGGCCAGCCTGGTCTACAGAGTGAGTTCTAGGACAGCCAGGGCTACACAGAGAAACCCTATCTCGAAAAAACAACCAATCAAACAAACAAACAAAAAAGCAGACAAACTCGTCAGGCATGGTGGCACATGCCTTTAATCCCAACACTTGGAAGGCAGAGGTAGGCAGTTCTTTGAGTTTGAGGCCAGCCTGATCTACAAAGCAAGTTTCAAAATAATCAGGGCTACACAGAGAAACCCTGTGTCAAAAGGAAAAGAAAGACAGGAGGGAGGGAAGGAAAGAGGAAGCCTGGGAGCTGGAGGAACTCAGGTTGGATTCCTAGCACACACATTGCAGCTCACAACTGTCTGTATGTCCAGTCCGAGGGGATCTGACACCATCACATCAATGCACATAAAGTAAAATTAAATAAATTACTAGAAGAAGGAGGAAGAGGAGGAGTAGGAGTAGGAGAAGGAAAGGGAGAAGCAGCAGCTCAGAAGATGAACTCAACAGGATTAAGAGAAACACGACCACAAACAGAGCCCCTAACTCAGGACTGGCCTGTGCCCATCTCTGAGTCAGTCTCTATTGTGTGAAACTGTGGCTTTCAAGCCGTGCATTGTCCTGGGTGACATCATCTCACAAGAGCTTTTGGCTCCGTTGTGAGTATAAACAGAGGCGGGATGACTCTGCATCTCATATGCTCACAGACATTACCCAGGAAGCACAGGTGGAAAAACAATGTATTCCCACTATACATTTATCAAAGTCAATTTGTACCATATTGGTGTGGCCAAACCTGGGGGCAAAGTCTGTGCTCCATGAAGCCAAGTTTGTCTACCTGTTCTGGAAAGCCAATTAGAATAGCCAAGTATATACAAATCTGTGTACATATACGGAGATACACACTCGTGGGAAAGGAGCATGTCCTATATTACCCTCCATCATCTTCCGTCATTGTCCTGCACCCCCACCCCACCCCCTTCTCAGGACTCCAGAGAGGCAGGCGCCTGGCTCCAGGCCACAGGAAAGCTTCCTTCTCAGGGGTCCAGCTTCTGGATGGAGGTGCTTGGGTTTCTAAGGTGTCTGACTGTACTGTGAGAAGGCTGGACATGCCTATACGGAAGAGAAAGAGGGGTACTCCAGAGCATGTCCTCAGGGCTGCCAGGTTTGTACAGTGGTAGGCAATCTCTCCACCCCAACCATTCAAATAAGAACTTACTAGTATCCAGGCCTGGTCCTGCAGGCCGTTAATCCTTGCTAGTAATCCACCTGCCTCTGCCTCCCAAGTGCTGGGATTAAAGGCGTGTGCCACCACTGCCGGTTCCACCACTGCCGGTTCAAACAGGATTTTAAAGGGTAGGGTGCAGCCTAGTTATAGAGCTCTTGTCTTGCATGCATAAGGCTCCGGTTCATGTTCCAGGGCCACAGACATCAGCAAAACTTACTCTTCGAGTCCAGCAACAAGGGTGACTCTTCCTCACATAAACACAGATAGGCCTTCAGGGTCTTGCCTGTTCAAATCCCTGTAAATCTGGGACCTATTACACCTATTCTTTCATTTGCATCCCTCTTGAAAAGCAGGTCTCTAGATTTTTTTAAAATGATTTTTACTATTTTATATATGAATACACTGTCCCTATCTTCAGACACACCAGAAGAGGGCATCAGATCCCATTACGGATGGTTGTAAGCCCCATGTAGTTGCTGGGAATTGAACTCAGGACCTCTGGAAGAACAGTCAGTGCTCTTAACCACTAAGCCCCAGGTCTCTAGATTTTGTAAGCATCAGATGTAATTCCCCAGCAATGGTGGTATTTTTGCTCTCAGAGATTTTGGCCAGGAAACAGGGAAATAATCGAGCAGTTAGCAGGCACTGCTGTCATCTGCAGGAGGCCCCAAGGAAGACGGAAACAAGACAAGTCACAGAGCTGTCTAAATGCAGCTATGGGAAATCATGAGAAGCAGGTGTAGTGGCTCACATCTCACCACAGGCAGGAAATTAGAGCAGCGGGATTGCTGTGAGTTCCTGGCCAGCCTAGACTACATAGTAAGTTCTACTCTGGTTACTGTGGGTAGAGAATGAAATTGTATAAAGAAAAGAAAGAAAGAAAAGGAAAAAAATGGCAGGGACAGTCAGACAATCTCTATCAATACTTCTGAAGAAAAAAAAAAAATGTGATCTTCCAAACTGAAACACTGGTCAAGCTTCTTGTGTAGAGCTAGGAAAAAGACAACTGGTCAACCTCACAGTTTGCCTCATGTGAGCCAGTGTGGCTTTTCTGGTCTTTCAGTGACTCCTCTATATGCAGAAAATAAGTCAGCTTGGCAGTGTGTGTAAAAGAAAGACTCCAGATCTCAGCCTCAGTCAGTAATACTGGGGCTACAGCTCAGTGCTAGAACCTGCTGACTTCGCACATATGAGGGCTGGCTTCCATCCTTTCGGCAGCCGAAAAGGCAAAAGCGTCGAGTGGTTCTGTAGGCTTCAGTTACTTTTTTATAGTGAGTAGGGGTGAGGCGTGTCAGTGTTGCAGTACGTATTCGTTGGTTATAGAGAAAGGTGACTAGGAAAAGATTGTCCCTGATTTGTCAAATGTCCCCCACGGGCTTGTTAGAATACTTTATCCTCAGTTGTTTCCGGTGGTTGGGAGATAGGGCCTCAGTAGAAGAGGTGGGTTGCTGCAGAGTGGGCTTTGAGATGTATAGCCGACTTCCTGTCTCATCTCTGTTCCCTGGTCCTCTGAGGTGGGCGAACAGTTAGCACATGTCTCTGCTGCAACAAAGCTGTTCCTGGCCACATGCGGAGCTGTATCCTCATAAACCTACTGTCCCTGGAGTTATTTCTTGCCGGATATTTGAACTCAGAATAAGAAAAGTATCAATCTTCCTGAACAAATAGCCATCCAAGGAATTTATTTTATTTTGAGACGATTTCACTATGTAGCTCTGGCTGGCCTGGAGCTCACTTTGAGTACTAGATTGGCCTTGATTTCATAGGGATCGACCTGGATCTGCCTCCAGAGTGCTGGAAATAAAGCCGTGCACTAACTAACATGCTAGGCCATGGAACTCTTGTTGAAGTCTTACAGGGAAAGTATATGGGAGATGAGGAGAAAATCTGCTGTCAAGAGAGAGGCCAGAAGTCAGTGCCATAGCAACCTGGACCCCGCCAAAGTCTTGCAGAAAACACCCAGGAGCATCACCAACTCTGAGGAGGATGGTCGTAAAAGTAACAAAGCTCACCCGGAGAAGCCACAGCCTTCCCCACGGGCACAGGATGTGTGCTGCCAGTGATTCACCCCTAACACTAAGAGACTGAACAAATTAGGATAACTCATTTAACACACCTCATTTCCCATGGAAAGTCTTCAGGATGGGGATGAGAAAGTAGACTGCTTCCAACCCTTCACATGGACAAAGTGTCACCTTGGTGCCAGGTGCCATGGGGGAGACAAGACAAAACCAGCTTTCTGCAGACACTGCCAGAGCCCTTCCATTGTGCACCTGGGTGTTGCTGTGTACCTCGATTCGATGCTGCTGTGCACCTGGGTGCTGCCTGGCATTCACGCTCTCAGCTTCCTGCTTCTGCCTATAGGAACATGGTGTGAGGAAGACAATGATGCTCCAGGCAGCTAGCTGGTGGACAAACAGCCTCACTTCCTCAACACTTCATTTTTCTGTCTCTTACATGGTGCCCAGAGGATTAGTGCACCCTGCTTCCTTCTTAGTAATTCCATCTTTGTCTACCTCTGACTCATGCTGACCTTCCTATAAAGGATTTGAGGAATGTCTTTTTCCCATGACTGCTTGCACTCAAATCCTAGACTCATTGTGTACTTTAGGAGGGACCCATGGAACCCACATGGAGACATAATTCAAACCTTGGTGGTAACGGCACTCACAAGCTCACCTAATTAAACACAAGATGCCAAACTCAAATAGCTGGGGCTCAAAGCCAACCAGTGGCCAGAAAACTAACCTCCAGTGTAGACATGGGATACATACAGGTCAGAACCAAGTGGGGCCTCAGGGTCCTGGAGAGGCTGTGTCCCCTCTGGATACAGCTGCCAATGAGCTGGGAAGGCTGCTTAAAGGCAAGATAAGGCCGTTTTTTCTAGATCTTCTAATGTAGAGAGGTTCGAGTCCTGCCACTCTAAAATGGGCTTCCCCTAGTTTTTGAAATCAACTTAAAACACTGTGAAGCCGGATTAAAAACCCATTGCTAAAAAAAGAAAGAAAGAAAGAAAACCCATTGTTGACCAGAGTCCATCCCCAGTCCCCATCCCCAGAGTCCCTCAAGTAAAGGAGAGAGTAGACCCCTTGCTCACAGTGAGGATGGCCTTTCACTGGGGCAGGGGGCACTTGACACTCTCAGGTAAATGTGCTCTGAGTGCCAAAGGGGCAACATTTTGGGCTGGACATGGCGATATGTGCCTGTGACCCAGCACTTCGGAACCTGAAACAGAAGGGTTATGAACTCAAGGCTGTCTTGGGCTTTAGAGCAAAGCCCTGCTTCTGCAAACAACTGAGTAAGAGTGATGGGAGATAGCATTCATTCTGCATTTTTATTTTCTTTTATTTTAGAAGAATCGGGAGTAAAACACGAGTTCCCCATGACCTCACTACTGGAGAGAAGCTGTAAGCCTTCAACTGGGGATTGTTCTCTGTATACTGGGGTTCGTGTGCATTTTCTTGGGGGAGTTGTTTGTTTTGGTTTCTGGGTTTGTGTTTTTTTTTGCTGTTGTTTATTTGTGAGAAGAATCTCATTATATAGCTCTTGCTGTTCTAAATCTTGCTATGTAGATATTGCTGGCCTCAGGGACAGAGCACTTCCTGAGGGCTCAGATTAAAGGCATGGCTGCCATGCCTGGCTCATAAATGCTTTTACTTATTCTTTATTTCATAACCCATTGTGGATATTAACCCGGGCCTTGGATAGCCTCTTATGACATATTCATTACAATTATGTCATATTTTCCAAAGACGTCTGCACCCATACGTACCTGTCAGCAACATGTTTTTCTTAGTGAGACAAAGTTACACATCCATCTCTCCTTGTGTTATTTTAGCTCAATTGACAGAGTGCCTACCTAACATCTACCAAGTCTGGCGTGGCTCCCCAACACTGCATAAGCCTGGTCTGGTGGGACAGACCTATGAGTATAGCACTCGGAGGTAGAAGCAGGAGTATCAGAATTCCAGGTCATTTTTTGCTACATAGTTCAAGGCAAGCCTCAGACACATGAGACCATGTCTCAAAAACAAAACAAAACAACAACAACAACAAAACAGCATCTTTGTTGCCCCTCCCCCACGGTCTTTTTGCTGCCAGCACAGTCAGCAGTGGCGGCACCGGTGATGCTGAGTAACTCTTGTGCCTTTATGAGCATAGCTAGCTCTCTCTTTTGTCATCCTCGCAGCCAGGTGATCATGTGAGAGCCAAGGCTGTCCGGAGAGCCACCCTTAGATGCTCTAAACAACAGACCCACTTCAGCCCTACCTAATGACAGTATCTGTCAATGTATGACTGATTAACCCTCCAGACAACGACAACTTTGAAATCATCCAACTGAGGCCCCAGATGCTCTAGCAAACGAACAAGCTCTCACCAGCTCCAACCAGATCCCACAAGAGATAGTGATTACAATTGGATATCAGAGTATTACTGCATTCCGTGAATATTCCAAAATCCCACTTCTTTGGCTTCAGGGTGTGTGTGTGTGTGTGTGTGTGTGTGTGTGTGTGTGTGTGTGTGTGTGTGTATGTGTGTATGTGTGTGCACGTGTGCAAGTATATGCACCCAAGCATGTGCATTCAAAATTCAAAGGCCAGAGAAGGCTCCAAGGTCTTCCTGTCTCCACCTCCACAGTGTATGTGACAAAGCCAGGCTTTTTAGGTGGGCTGTATGGATTTGAACTCAGGTCCTCATTGGTTGTACAGGTCCTCTCTTACCCACTGAACAACCCTGTTAAGTCTTCCCTAGGACCTTGGTAATCTTTTCTGGCCAAATAATAGCAATAAATTGGAGCCATGTTATCAGTTGAGACTTTCTCGACAGAGCGTAGAGTTTGTTAGGAATAGACAGGGGATAAGCCTTGGGCACTGCAGTGGTGTCTGGCTGCTGGAGAGAGCCACATCTACCAGGAAATCACTGCTTCCTAAAATGGGAGCCCATCTGATGAAATTAGGACAATTACAGCTGTTAATCAGGGGACTGAAGGCACAGAACTGAATAACAGAGGGCTGAGACATCCAGGCCTGCTCTGTCAGTAATCTGTTCGATGCTCATGGCGGCTGAGCAGTCCTTGAATGGTGTTCATCCTGATCTCATGGCTCTCTCTCTCTCTTTTAAGATAGCTGTGCTGAGCCGGGCAGTGGTGGCGCACACCTTTAATCCCAGCATTTGGGAGGCAGAGGCAGGTGGATTTCTGAGTTTGAGGCCAGCCTGGCCTACAGAGTGAGTTCCAGGACAGCCAGGGCTGCACAGAGAAACCCTGTCTCAAAAAAACAAAACAACAAACAAAACAAAACAAACAAACAAAAAACCAAGATAGCTGTGCTGTAGGGAACTGCAGCTCCCTTGACTCCTTTGATGGAGGCTTTGTGGTTAACCCCCACCTCGGCTCCCACTTTGCTACTGTAGTCTAAATTTCAGGACACTGAGCTCTTGGAATCCTGTCCAAAATCTGCAATTGGGTTTGGCCAAAGGAAAGCACCAGCAAGGAGAGAGGAGAGTCAGGCTGCAGTATGGCTCCCTCCCTGCCTGTGGACATCTGGCATCTGCTGGTGTCTCCTTATCAGACTGGAGACTTTGTGAAGAGACATCGTTGCTGACAGATTCTGGCCACTGCTCTTCCTCACTCATTCTGGCCTGTTAGTGGTAATGTTCCTGATGAAGTCCACCCTGGGATGGTCCTCAGGGGCTCCTGAGGTAAGTAAAGACTCAGTCCTAAGCCTGTCCTCTTTAAGTTGATTCACAGAGTAGCGCCACCTCTTTTTATTAGCCTTTTGGATTTTCCTGTACCTTTGCCCACATCTTTGTAAAAAGAGTCTTATTATCAAATTATCCATTTTGAGAATTACAATGCCAATTCTCCAATATTTCTTTTTAATGTATGTAAGTACACTGTCACTGTCTTCAGACACACCAGAAGAGGGCATCAGATTCCATTACAGATGGCTATGAGCCACCATGTGGTTGCTGGGAATTGAACTCAGGACCTCTGGAAGAGCAGCCAGTGCTCTTAACTGCTAACTCATCTCTCCAGCCCCTGGAAGGATGTCTCAGCTACTAAAGCTGACTGCTCTTCCAGATAAGGGAATCAGTGTTCAGTTCTCAGCACCCACCTGGCAGGTCACAGCTGTCTATAACTCCAGTTCCAGGTCTGACACCCGGTTTTTTGGCCTTCCCAGGTACTGCAAGCATGAGTGCAGGCAAAAACTTGTACATAAAATAGAAAACAATACCTATATATTAGAAGGATAGGAGACACTTACAGATATGGAAATGTTTTTATATCAGGATATATCAGTCATGTGAAACTACAACAAGAACTTCAAAGATCTCAAGGAACTATGTCACTGCTGAGGGCAACATGGAAACAAGACAGAAGCGGAGCTGGAAGGACAATCTTAGGTCTCTGGAGGCACGTTCCCTAAATGATCAGTGTCACAGGCATTGTTCTGTGGCCTAGAATCAGTGGGCACCCTCCTGCTCCTTTATGAGCCTGCATCAAACAGATACCCAACGTGACCAATGAGACTCAGGAGAGGGATTGATGGACTCTCCTTAGGAATATGGAGGATTCCTAGCCCCTAGTAAATTGAATCTAGTGGTGGATTAAAAGAATAGTAATCCATTAGGGGTTTTTTTCAACAAACGGGAAGATGATTTAGTATAAAGACATCTGTTACTATCATTCAGAGCATTTAGATATTAAAGAGGAGAGAGACGTCCTTATCTCCCAGATGCTGGAGAAGCGTGGGCTGAACTCAGCACCCTTTCCTTCATGAAGCTGACAGCACCACTCCTAGCAAAAGAGGGATTGAGGGAACTTCCCTCGTCTTCATGATAAATGACTTCTAGAGCCAACAAAAAGAGGAGCCAGATGTGGTGGTTCGCGCCTTTAGTCCCAGCACCCCAGAGGCAGAAGCAGGCCATCTCTGACTTCAAGGGCAGCTGCTAATTCCACTGGATGAGAATAAAACCAGGACCACAATTTTGAGCCAAATTTGAAGCAAACTGTTTGTTTGTTTGTTTGTTTGTTTTTCGAGACAGGGTTTCTCTTTGTAGCCCTGGCTGTCCTGGAACTCTCTGTAGACCAGGCTGGCCTCAAACACAGAAATCCACCTGCCTCTCCTCCCAAGTGCCGGGATTAAAGGCGTGCGCCACCACTGCCCGGCTGAAGCAAGCTTTAATTAAATGCTGGCCAGGATGATGGACTCTGGCCAGGTCCACTCTGGGGTGACAAGGCACATTTTTTTTAGAGACTTTAAAAGGCAAAAGCATAAGGTTATGTGCCCCACCAGGTCCAATCAGGGGCAAGCATGTATCCTGCCTTACTTCCCGCCTACAGGTGACCAAGCACATCAGGGCAGTTGGGTCTAAAGCACATGGCTTGTTAACTTACATAAACAATATCCTCTAGAAAAGTATCTGTCCTTGGGCAGGGGGCTTACAAGCTACAGGCATTTTTGTTCTGTAGATCTCTTAGGCACAGTAATTAAAACTCAAAACATAACTTTGGCCCTTGCACAGCCTGGTCTACAAAGTGAGACCCCGTCTCAAGGAAGAGGAGTTAGACCTGACTGGGATCACAGAGAACCACAGCCTCATCATTTTGAATTGTCAGCTGATGTTTTAGTGGGTAGTGTTCTGTGATTGAAATTCCAGAACACTGTAAAAGGAGGTGTGGGAGAACGGGCGTAGTGGTTAAACAAGTGTACTGCTCTTGCAGAAGACCCAGGTTCAATTCCCAGCACCCATGTTGGGGAAAGAGCTCACAACCATCTGTGGCTCCAGCTCTAGGGGATCTGATGTCTTTTTCTGATTCTTGGTGCCCACACATGTGGCACACACACACACACACACACACACACACACACACACACACACACACGCATGAAAAAAATAAATCTTTTTTAAAGGTGTGGTGGCACACACCTTTAATCCCAGCCCTTAGGAGGCAGAGGTAGGCAGATCTCTGTCACATTCCCATGTTATGGACATGTGGGTTATTTTCTCCTGCACTGGTAGTCAGCACTGGTTCCTCTCCTAGCCAAACACTGCTCTGTAGAGAATCCAGGACACTGGAATGCCAGCACCCGGGAGGCTGGGGCAGGAGAGGATCCTGAGTCCAAGGCCAGTCTGGGCCACAGAAAGACATGGGTGGAGGAGGCTTCTCGTTCTTATCTTCCTGGCCTGAAGCCAGTGTGTTAGACTATAGCATAAAGTGTTCAGGTATGCAAAGAGGCAAATTCTTTCAAAACTTTGCCTGTGACATTACTGCTGTTAGTAACATTTAAATGCACTCTCCTATTTGAGGGGATCCAGTGCCAGGTCTCGGACCTGCCCACATTTTCCCCTCATTTCCACAAGGTTCTACATTGGATCTTCTCGGCTGGCTCTTTAGTTCAGCCTCTCGTTTCTCAATGGAGTATTCTGAGTGCTTTCTATTTATGAATCTTAGAGACTGTTCATTTCCAATGACCCTAGCAGAAAGTTCCAGTCTTTCGCACCTGGTGACCCATCATCCTCCCTGTCTTCACCCTGGCCTCCTGCCACATTTTCCTTTCTTGATTCCGAGGCGGTGGAGAGTGCTGCTCACTGGTGCCCGGTGTTTCTGTGGCTTTCTCATTTCCTTGTGTGCTGCGTTTCCTGATTTATTTGCTTAGGTTTATTCCCAAGGTCCTTTTCAAACGACTCAATAAGCCGGCTTCATTTCTGATTATTCCAGGCATACAAACACATCAAGTGTCCTCAGGTTTTGCCCCACTCTGATTTTGGTTTTGTCCTAGGCTGTTTGCTTGCATCTCCCCAAAGTGATTCACCCCTGCCTCAGAGCCGGTTTTGTTTTGCTCTGTTTTGGTTTTTGGCATTCACTTTTTTCAATGTGATACATGATTGTTAAATGTATCCAATTCTTCCCTGTTAGAATGTAAACTGAGACAGGGTTATCCCCTACCCCTGGCTCCTTCTCTTCTTTATTTTTGTTTTGAGAAGAGTCTCATGAAGCCCAAGTTGGCCTCAAACTCACTATGTAGCCAAGGATGACCCTGAATTCTTCCTTCTCTTGCCTCGACATCTTAAGCACTAGAATTACAGGTGTGTAGCACCATGGCTAGCCTCTGCCATTTCTTCTTGCAAGAGCAATCTCAGATGAATGGAGTGAGCAGATGGAAATTGCTTACTCCAATCTTAGGGCAGAAAGTGTATCCTAATCTTATCTTCTGGGTTTCCAGGGAGAAACACATACACAAGCTTGGGAAACACCGACTAGCTCAGTCCTGCACATGGGAAAGCATTTTAAAGCATTGAGCCAAAAGACAACTGAGAGATTTCCAGAGATTTGGAAAATAAATTATTATTAAAATATTATACTTACAAAATATTCACACTATGTTATTAGAACATCTAGTTGTACAATGAACATCTATGGGACGTTTAATCAACCCTCAGCTTATTTTTTGAGTCAGGGTCTCATACTGAACCCAGAGCTAACTGGGTATATCAAGACCAGCTGGTCAATGAGCTCCTTGGATCCTTCCTTCTCTTCCTCCCCAGCCCTGGGAATTCCATTGTATGCTGCCCTGCCCAGATCTTTCTGTGGGTCTGGGAATCCCAGCTCAGGTATTCATGTTTGCACTGAGACAGCTCCCAAACCTGCACCCCTTGCCCCTGCCCCTCTCTCTTGTCTCTTTTTGAGACAGAGTTTCTGTGTATAGCCCTGGCTGTTCTGGAACTGACTCTGTAGACCAGGCTGTTCCAGAACTCAGAGATCCGGCTGCCTTTGCCTCTCAGGTGAGTCACCACCGCCCAGCTGAGTTTTTCACTTCCGATCTAAACTTTCCTTTTTCTCGGATTCTGAGAGTTTTCTGCTTCAGCTTCTTTGCAAATGTCTTCCTTCTGTTTTCTTAGCTTATTTCTAGAACGTTTCAACAGGCACTGTTCTTCTGGAGTTGATTCCTCAATTTTCTTATCATTTCTCCCACGTCCACATTTGCATTTGTGTATAACATGGACTCCCGGCCTTGTCCTCTGGGCAGTTGCTGCCCGCCACAGAGGCGTTTCCTGCGTCACCATTGTGTCTGTCTCAGAGTCTCTCCTCTGTCCTCAGTGCACACTGGCTTCAGGTCCATCTCGGGAGCTCGGGATGGGCTCAGAGCTCGGGGATGGGCTCAGAATTGAAGCATTCCTTCTGCTGTGCACGTGGTCTTCATTATCCAAGATTTTCTGTTTACTTTTTGGTATTGATGATGTTTTGATTGTCTCTTTCTAGCTCTCTTGATTTTCTCCATAGACATTGGTGGTGTTTTTCTCCTCAGCCTCCTGGTTCATGTTTAAGATGAATCATTCAGCTGGAATAGATGTCTTTAGTCACTACCAGGCAACAGATGACTTGTCTAAGCCAGATGCTCAGAATCCAGACTGTTTCTAGGAAACCTTCACAACATATGTCTGTAATGGATGCAGTCAGGCCTTCAGATACAGCTTTGTCAGTAAACTAGCGTCTACTCCATTGTGACTCTGGATGAAGGCCCTGTGCACCTTAGGGAGAGACACAGTTGACCAACTGTCCATGAATTCTCAAGCTTTTTAAAACAAGAAAGGAAACACAGTGTAAGAATAAGACTCCTGGAGCTGGGGAGGTGGCTCAGCGGTTAAGAGCACTGACTGTTCTTCCAGAGGTCCTGAGTTCAATTCCCAGCAACCACATGGTGGCTCACCATCATCTGTAATGAGATCTGATGCCCCCTTCTGATGTGTCTGAGGACAGCTACAGTTTACTCAGAATAAATAAATAAATCTTAAAAAAAAAAAAAAAAAAAAAGAGTAAAACTCCTTTTCTACCTTAGTCCTTATTGAAGAACTGTGCATAGGCAGACATACATACTTGCACCTGCTGAGGAGCCAAGCCTTCCAGAACACACTGAGATCCAAACAATGCAGACACAGCTCCCCTAAGAAATCAAGGGTGAGAGGAGAGCCTTGCCCCGGACCCCAGTCCTAGTGCACATGTCAGAAGACAGCCTGTCTTCCTTAGGTGGCTCTGGATGCAGTATGAGCCACATCTGGTTGCAGCAACCAATCCCCACTGTAGAGGCTTACTCTGTAGGAGTGACAGGTGTGAAGAAATCTACACCGACCTACCGAGAAGATACTGGGCTGTTCATATTCTACTGTGCACTTGCAGCCCCTGCTGGTGAAGCGGGACATTCAAGCAGGTCCACACTTGGAACTTGCTGCGGCCCATCTGATGTACTCACTGGTCTCCTGAGGGAGCACTTACCAGGGCAGGAATCTTGGGTGAAGGGGCACTTGCAGGAGGATGCCATCTCTTTTCAGTGACCCTAGTAAAGGGATGTAGGCGGGGCATGTCCTGTGTTTCCTTGTAGACATGGGCTGCCCGTTCATTCTATATGAGTTAATACAGTGCTTGATCCCGGACAGACGCCCAAAGGGCTTGCTGCCCTGCATTGATGCAAAAACAAAAAACAAAACAAAACAAAAACAAAAACAAACAAACAGAAAAAACTTCTTCCTCCAAGTGGAATCTGAGATCATTTATTTCAAGCCAAATGTGACAACTATGGCCTGGGCTGTGGGCTCCTGTATGGTACATTCCACAGGGGGAGCAGCTGTTTTTATAGTCACTAAATAAAAGCAAGTTATCAATCAGGCATTTATCAAATGCATGGGTTCAGGTAGGTATGTTACAGTAAAGTGGGGAAACCAACCTGTGTTCCAGGTTTCACATGTTAACCAGTGACATCTTAGTCCTTGTGTGGCAGCAGTCAGTGGTCTGCCAAGGGCCTGCAGTCTGATGTCTTTATATCATGGTCAACAGGATGTTAAGTCAGATACAGACAGAGTGGGGGACAGATGACTAGGGAACTAGAGACAGCCAGAGATGAGCTTTTGATCCTTGGTCTACTATGCTCCAACTCTCCCCAATCACAGAAGTTCTAATCAAGTGGCATGTAGACTCATCAAACCCAGGGAGCCTCCGGTTAGGGGACTTACTTCCTCCACATCTGCAGAGTGCCACCAAAGTCATCAAGACCAGAAGGAGTGACAGCTGTGTGGTCTGGGTCAGGCTTCTTGGACCCGTTGTCAAGTCCTTGAAATACCTCTGTAGGTGGACTCTGGACATACGACTTATTTTCAGTCCTTTTGAAGATATATTTATAAAATGAATAGTGGAAACGCAGGTCGATGATGGGCACCCACACCAGTGAAGGCAAACAGCAACAGCACGTTTTACAGCCGGCGAGCTGTAAAAACCGGGGTCGGCAACATGGCTCAGCAGGTGACCCTGCCGCCAAGGCCAATGACCAGAATTTCCTTCCCAGGACCCACATACTGACTCTTCCATGTTGTCCTCTGGATCCCATACACATGCTATGACACAAAAGCACACATGCCAAATAAATTTAATAAAAACATTCTTTTTTTTTTTAAAGGTTTATTTTATGTATATGAGTACACTGTCATTCATTGTCGTCTTCAGACACACGGGAAGAGGGCATCAGATCTCATTACAGATGGTTGTGAGCCACCATGTGGTTGCTGGGAATTGAACTCAGGACCTCTAGAAGAGCAGTCAGTGCTTTTAGCTGCTGAGCCATCTCACCAGCCCACATTTTTATTTCTAAAAGTAAATACGATATGAAAAAAATTACACCTTCTGTGATGGTTTGTATATGCTTGGCCAAGGGAGTGGCACTATTAGAAGGTGTGGCCTTGTTGGAGTGGGTGTGTCACTGTGGGTGTGGGCTTTAAGACCCTCCTCCTAGCTGCCTAGAAGCCAGTATTCTGCTAGCAGCCTTCAGATGAAGATGTAGAACTCTCAGCTCCTCCTGCACCATACCTGCCTGGATGCTGCCATGCTCCCGCCTTGATGATAATGGACTGAACCTCTGAACCTGTAAGCCTGCCCCAATTAAATGTTGTCCTTAGAAGAGTTGCCTTGGTCATGGTGTCTTTTCACAGCAGTCACACCCTAGCTAAGACACTCTCCTTGTTTGGATGTGGTCATACGTCATACTGTATTCGTCATAAGAATAAATGGGAAGTGGCTTGAGCAGGGCTCAGTGGTTAAGAGCGCTGGTTGTTCATGCAGAGGACCCAGAATTAGTTTGCAGCACCCAGATGGTAGTTCCTCACTCTGTAACTCCAACCCAGGGGGTCTGATTCTCTCTTCTCACCGCTTAAGGTACTTATGCTTGTGGTGCACATAAACTCACATACACACACACAAACACACACACACGCACACAAATAATCTTTCCTTTAGAAAAAAAAAAATCTGTGGGAAAAAGTGAAACTGCCTATGCTGACGAGACTGTGGAGAAAGGGGACTGTCATGTACTGTTGATGAGAACAGAAGCTGGTCCAACCACTGCAGAGAACAGCACACAGATTTCTATTGACTAAAACTAAGATGACCATGCAGTCCAGCTATCGCACTTCTGGGTGTATACGTGAAGGAAATGATAGCACCATTCACAGTAGCTAAGATGTGGAACCAACCTGAAGGCCTATCAACGGGTCACAGGACATAGAAGGCACTGTGGTATATCTACAAAAAGGAATACTATTTTGTCATAAAAAACCATAGTTGTCCTGCCATAATGGCAGGAGCTGGAAGGGATTCTGTGAGATAAGTCAGACGCAGAAAGACAAACCCTCATGTTCCATCTCACCTGTGAAGGCTAAAATAGATGACTGTGATGTGTGCGTGTGAATAGTAGAGGCTGAAAGGCACAGTGGAGACTACATAAGGAGTGCCCCAAAGCACTTAGATCTAAATAATAAACTTTATGGCAGTATCCGTGCTCTACAGCTCGCGAGGCCACTGTCAGCCACAGGAAGCTCTTGCACAGTCTACAAATAACTAGGAAGGAGTTAAGGCTCCCAACGCCAGTAAGGAGGGCTCAGTGACGGATGCATCAGCCGGAGCCGATCCGTCCACGCTGTGTGTTCCCTGCTGCCACAGCACACCCTACAAAACAGTTGAAACAAACTGTATCAAGATTCCAAGTTGCCCTTTCTTTTTCTAGAGTCAGTGGATGCCTCTCCCTTCCCTATCTAAACTTAGGAAAGCAGAATAAGTTTCAGATTTCACAGTAAAATCGGCTCGGAGAAAGAAAAGTCAGATTACATTAACTTCATTACTGCCTCTGCCTGGTTTTTCAAATTCTCATTATCCACGGTCTGACTTATTTTTGGTATTGGGTTCATGCTAATATCTGCAGCTGTCAGTATAATTACCAATGTCATCTTACCCTGATGGTTTTAGAACTTGACACGTCTATATTTAAAAACAGCCATAATACCTCACCCAAAAACAAAAAACAACAACAACAACAACAAACCCCTAAAATTTAAAAGTGTAAGTTAGGAGGCTGCTGATCATATCTTTTGACTCTAAAGAAATTTTAAAATGAAATCATCCAAAGTGGTGCACTTTGCTCCACCTTGTTCTCTATAAAAGTTAGTTAAGACAAAGGAAGATTCAGGCGGGAGAATGAAAACAAAGCCTTCAGGTGCCCCACGGGTCACCCTCCTGTGTGTTCTCTCTCCTTCATGTAATCAGTTGGCCTTTAGTGTGGACCTCAGAGACCTGGATTTCTCTCTCACCTAAGCTTGTTATAACCGACCCCATCTGAGGAGGGTGCACACAGTGAACACATCTGTCATCTCAGCATTGCAGACCCATGGCAGAAGAATCGAGATTTTGAGGGTATACAGCAAGAACCTGTCTCGGAAAGCAAAGAGAACAGCATTTGCAGCTGCTGAGCCTTCCTCCGATTGCTGCTTGCTTGTTACTGGCTTCTCTGTAGTCAGGGTTTCTCTGTGTAGCCCTGGCTGGCCTTGGACTTGCTTTGTAGACCAGGCTGGCCTCTGCCTCCTGCGGGCTGCAATTAAAGGCGTGTCCCCAGGCCCTATAGAAACAGCTTTAAACAAACAGACAAGCAAAAACAACAGTGTGTGTGTGTGTGTGTGTGTGTGTGTGTGCGTGTGTGTGTGCTTGTGTGCTTGTGGAGGTCAGAGGGCAACCCTTGGAACTTGGTTTTCTCTTTCCAGCATGTGTAGGTCCTCAGGCCAATCTGATGAAAGCAATTCCACAGCTGAGGGTTCCTCTTCCTAAGAGGCTCTAAATTGTGTCAAGTTGACAAAAGGAACCTGTGGAAATGAGCGTGCACACACACATACACACACATACACACACTCATACACACACATATCACACATACATGTTCACCATACACACATTCTCTCTCATACACACACACACACACACCACACACTCACATACACCACATACGTGCACAGCACACACCACATACACACCACACATACAAGCTCACCATACACACACACTCTCATACACACATACCGCATATACACTCACACCACATTCATGCAACATACACACACACACACACACACACACAGAGACAGAGGCAGACAGAGACAGAGAGGCGATGCCTGCTGTGCATCCCAGGACTGCAGCAGACACAGGACTGCAACAGACACAGGACTGCAGCAGACACAGGACTAGCAGCCTGAGAGCGTCAGCGGTTTTCTTTTGCCCACTGAAGCACTTTTGTTAACTATAATGAAAGGGGAGAGAGAAGCAAAGGGGAAAGCTAGGCGTCTCCTGCCCTGGTCAAGAGCCACAAGTCTCCTTCTCTTTCTGATGTTTCCACCCAGAGCAGTGCTGCAGTGCCAGGAGGGGAGCCAGGAGGCAGCCTCCACCCCCACAGTGGAGCTACTAAAGAACAGAGGTTATTAAAGTTATGCAGGCATTGTTACGTTTTCATGCCACCAACAAAGAGATACAGTCAATTAGCTCACAATGTTGCCTTACCCCAAACCTTGAGATTGGGGCTCTGCAGAGTGCTGGTGACTCAGCACCTCCATTCACAGTTCCCAGTGCTTATGTATTGCTTTGTATGCAGTATGTCATGCAGAAGGCCAAACAAGACTGGCAGCAGCCAAGCATGCACCAACCTGTGCACACCCATTCCCTGGAGTGCACAGCCACACTTAAGCACACACACTGTGCCATCGCACTCTTGGGAAGTTTAGACTGCACACAGCTCACTGGTGGTAACTCATAAACAGATCACCCATTGTAGGAGCTATGAGAGAATGTTCTAGAGGGGTGGAAATGTATCTCATGGACCAGGTAGTAGTGTTTCACATTACAGACTGGTCACACTGAATCCTCACATCTGGTGTATATATATATATATATATACACATTATATAATATATATATTACACAGTTCAACAGACTCTACTCCCCTCCCTGTCTAGAAGTCACTGGGCAGATAATGGGATTAGACTGCCAAAATGTACCTGCATAGACACAGCTGAAGAGAAAATCATTGAACTGGAAGATTGAGAGAAGAAAGTTATTGGCAAAGACTATCCTTGACCAAAGTAGAGTCGGCCTCCTCCAAGAACCTCCCAGCCAGGGGTCCACTTGTATAAAACTAGGGTCTCAACATAGCCCCACTCTGTCTTGGCCTACCCAGCTAAATCCTAGGAAGTATTCTGCTAAATCATCACCAACTTTATTATTGTTGTTGTTAGTAGTAGCAGTATGTATATGAATTTTTGCTTGTGCCTGGTGCCCAAGGAGACCAGAGAGGGCATCAAATCTCCTGGCACTGGAGATAAGAGTGTTTTGAGCCGCCATGTGAGTGCTGGGAATTGAAGCTGGATTCTCTGAAGCACCCAGTGTTCTTACCCACTGAACCGCCTCTCCAGGCTCCCAGCCTCAGCTCTTGATATCTGAGCTGATTTGTCATCTTCATCCTTGATGTTAATACCTCCCTTTAGCATAGTAAGTTTTTAATGAAAAGATGTATAATTTTTATCATTTATTAGTGACAGAAGAAAATTTACATAGTAGTAAAATGGACTTGCTTCTTTTGAAACATAGTACAATCTGAAGATAAACCGATGTGATATTTACATGCTGAAGAAAAATGGTAGAAAAATATTAAAAGCCACTGTTTCCACAAGGAAACCACCATGTTTCTCTAGGAGCAGAAAGCTTTATCTTTAAATATGTGCAGTAAAAACTCTGTGACTGATAACAGAATTATCAAAAATGTGAAACAAAGGACCTCGATTCAATTCCCAGCATCCACGTGGCAGCTCACAATTGTCTGCAATCCTAGTCCTAGGGGATCTGACAGCCTCATCTGGCCCCCATGGGCACCAGGCACAAGCAAAAGACTCATACATATAAAAGTTAGTTAGTTAATTAATTAATTAAAAATAGTTGGTGATGATTTAGCATAATACTTCCTGGGATTTGGCTGAGCAGACCCAGGCAGGGTGGAGCTACGCTGAAACCGTAGTTTTTGGTCCTAACAGCACGAGCATGTAACCTGAGGTGTTTCCCTGCTTTGCAGGATGTGACAGCATGCACATGGAATGTATGTGTGTCACGTGTTCAGAATCAGGGTTGCAGTGACGTCGCGTAACGCTGGATTTCTTATTTACTTGATATTGAATTCATATTTGTACTTTCAGAAAGCTTTTACTGTTGCTGATTTTTCATGACGGCTACATTCAGTCATGTGACCCCGCATAGGGTCAGGACCCCAGTTTCAGAAGCTCCGTGCTAGTTTATGCAGCTTAATGTGAGCAAGAGGTGGCAAGAAGTATTTTAAGTTCTCTCTTCTCCACCGCCTCTCTGCAGATACCATTAGCAATCTAACCACAAAGCAGCTGGCAGGCGAAATTGGGTGACACTTCTGTGGTCAGAGCCGGGAAGAAAAGGCTGGAGATTACCGGAGACAGAGAATGGCAGAGTTTACATATAATGGAGAACTAGTTAGCTTCAGACTTCCGAGGAAACCTCTGTAGCGGATTAACTAGATCAGGTTGGCCGGTGGGCACATCTGTGGCAGGTTTTCTTGATGCTAATTGACATAGAAAGGCCCGCCCACAGCGGGCGGAGCCACTCTTGGACACGTAGCCCTCTGGGCTGTACAGAAGAACTGGCTGAAGGCTAGATAGACAAAGGGAGCAAGCCAGCCAGCAGCATCCTCTCTGGTCTCTGCTTCAGTTCCTGCTTGAGCTTCTGCTCTGGAGGGGGGGGGGGGAAAGGGGAAGGGGGCGTGATCTGTAGACTGAAATAAATCCTTTCGTCCCCTACGTTGCTTTTGATCATGGTTTTTATCACCGACCCTGACACCAAACTAGGACAAGACTTTAAAATGGCAGGGGACACTAGAGAGACTAGAAGGACTCAGGTGCTATGAAGGGGGTAATGGGAAAGATAGTGGGGGAGACTTACCTGGGGGAGGGAGGGGAACAGAAAGGGGGGGAGGGATAAATAACACTAAGGATATTTGAAAAAAAAAAAACTAAAGGGATTCACATTACTTTATGTTTACTTAAAATTACGTATATATTACACACATATGCATATTTCTAAATATTTGAAATTATGTCACTTTAGGTGATAATCCCCACACACACCAAACCCCTTCGACTATCTAACAAAAACCCTAGTGCCAGGTGTGACATCCTTATGGGTTGTTGGTCAGGGTTGTCCAAGAGACTGCAAACAAAACAGGCTATTGCCGAGACCCTCTGTGGGCCCCATAAAATGAAGGAAACACCTATTGCTGAAGACACCATTCACTTCAGATGGGAAACATAAACCCAAAACAAACAAACAAAAGACAACAAAATAAAGTGAAATGAAAAAAATAAAAAGAAAAACATTTTTTTGCAATAAGCAGAAGCATTGCTTAGTGATGATAAATCGTTTGCTGGAAGCACAAAATGTGTGTGTGTGTGTGTATGTGTGTGTGTGTGTGTGTGTGTGTGTGTGTGTGTGTGTGTTTAGGTTGTAGCCTATAAAGAAGTCACCACTGAGGTTACAGGGAGTAAACAGTCATAGTTGGCTACCTAGAACATGTTGGACACTCATTAAATATGAAAATCTGTGCTCCAAAGGGGAGTCTGGAGATGTCTGCAGTCTTAGAGAATGGAAATCTCTCTGAAAAACCTATGCCATTAACCATTACGATTGTGTTAATCATGCTTGTGTTAGAAACCAACCGCTTCTTTTCCTTCAGAACGTGGGGTTAGACAACAAAAATGTTAAACTGGAAAGGAAGAAACAATTTGAATAAGACCAAAGTTGGCCTTTGCTCACAAAGGCCCACGCGGGGAGGAACTTTAGTGAGAGAGGGCGGAGGTGATGTCAGGATGGTGTTGGGATCCAGATGAGGAAGGCTAGGAACAGAATGTGGTACCCAACCTGCCAGACGAGAGAAGTCCAGGCTAGTCAAGCCTAGAAGTAAACTTGGCACAGTCCAGACAGCATTGCTGGTTTCAGGGCTCAAAGCAAGTGCTTAAAATCAGAGAGAGGATGATTAACACAGGCATGCAGAAGCCAGAACCATCTGGTTATAAAGTTAGGTGCACCGAAAGGCTTAACTGGGCAGCTCCTGCCCTCTGTGGCCCCACAAAGCCAGAGCCCACAGTTTATAAAAGGGCTTCATGTGTGCTCATCTGTGACTTCAGTGGAACGTGTTTAGCAGAGAGGATCCTGCGACCTCAAGGACTCCTACTCAAATTCAAAGATGGAAACAAAAACTAATTATTTGTAATAATACTACCATGGAGCTGGAGAGATGACTTGGTGGCTAGGAACACTTGCCTGTTTGGACCCCAGACCCACTGACAGCTCTCAACCATCTATAACTCCAGTTCCTGGTTCTGCCACCCCACCACGGTGGAGAGGAGGGGTCAGAGGTCAGCAGGCACAGCATCTGTGAGTAGTTGACTATAGGGAATAGAAGATTATTAGAACCTCGGGTTGCAGTTTGCTCTCCTAACTGTGTGTGGGTGCTGCCCACTGAGCTGAGGATAATTGATGGAGTCAGTGACTCTGTGAGGCAGAGGAAGCGCTCAGTTTGAGACTCCATAACTGTGAGATGCCTGTTACCCAAAAGAAGTCAGCTCTTTAAGGACAAGGGGGAGCCTGAGAGGGGTTCATGTGAAGAGAAATGGAGCGGGACATTTCTCTAGGGACAGAACGAGGGGACGAAAGGCCGAAGAGTCAGGAGGTAGCCTTGTAACACTGCCAGGCTAGGAACCCAAAGCCTCCAGAGGGCACAAACGCTTCCCCCACAGAGGCTCATGTAGGCCTGATGCCTGCACCTGCTCCAGGCGGGGCCACTCGCTTCTTATTATCGGTAGTCTTAGGTCGGCACAACTGCTGGTCTTATGACAGAGCGGCGTCACTTTCTTTCCACTCTCTCCCTTCCCACTGCTCTCTCCACAGCTGCCCCCTTTCTTCCTCCACCCAGCCCCTCCCTTCTACTCACTTTTCTTTCTCTTTTTTTCCTTTTTGAGACAGGGTTTCTCTGTGTAGACCAGGCTGTCCTGGAACTCAGAGATCGCCTGCCTCTGCCTCCCAAGTGCCGGGATTAAAGGCATGCGCCACCACTGCCCGGCTCAGCTGACTTTCTTATAGAGCCCAAGACTACCAGCCCACAGATGGTACCACTCACAAGGGCCCTCCCCCCTTGATCAGTAATTGAGAAAATGCCTTACACCTGGATCTCATGGAGGCATTTCCTTACCTGAAGCCCCTTTCTCTGTGATAACTCCAGCTTGTGTCAAGTTGACACACAACCAGCCAGTACAGTGCCTCTGTCTTAGTTAGGGTTTTATTGTTGTCAAGGGGTAGCATGACCATGGCAACTCTTATAAAGGACAGCATTTCACTGGGACTTGCTTACAGTTTCAGAGGCTCAGTCCATTATCATCATGGTGGGAAGCATGGCAGCCTGCAGGCAGGCATGGTGCAGGAGGAGCCATAAGTTCTACATCTTGGTCGGAAGGCAGCCAGGAGGAGACTATGTGTGTTTGACAATGGGCATAGCTTGAGCATTAAACCCTAAAGCCCGCCTCCACAGAGACACACTTCTTCTAACAAGGCCACGCCTCCTCCAGTAAGGCCACACCTCCTAAAGTGACATTGCCTATGGCAAAGCATTCAAACACGGGAATCTTTTGGGGCCAAACCGCCAGTTTCTTTTTCCCATCTCCTGAGTCCCCTTTTAGCTTTGAGACTGACACACATATACACAGACACATATAATTTTAAATGTAGGTTCTGATATGTAAGAATGCATACAGTCTTTGCATCTCTGAGACTGGCTTATTGCAGTTAACACAGCATCTTCAGTACTATCCATTTCCTTGCAGATGACACAATCCCATTCTACAACACTTCTGCAACTTTTTCTTTAACTGTTCAGCTTCTGATGGACTCCTAGGCTGGTTCTGTTTCCTGGCTATGGTGAGTGTATAGCTAGGGGCAGGGATATGGAAGAGCATCTGAGCTACCGACTCAGAACCCTTTAGGTATGGACCTGGGAGTGCTCTGGCTGCGTCACATGATCCTTCAGTTGTTAATTTTTTTTGAGGAACTTCCACACTAATTTCTAAGGTACTGAACAAATTTACATCCGCACCAATGTTGTATTAGGATTCCTGTTTCCTCACCAGCATGTGTGACCAGTTTTATTTCCTGATTTTTTTTGTTTGTTTTATTTATGTGTGTGTGTGTGTGTGTGTGTGTGTGTGTGTGTGTGTGTGTGTGTATGTATGCAGAAAGCATCTAGTTGTTACCTGCCTGGTGTGGTGCTGGGAACGGAAGTGGCAAATGCCCTTAAGTGCTGAGACTTCTCTCTGGCCTCTGATTTGTTTGTTTTTTTAAAGAATTACTTATTTATTTAATGTATATGAATACACTGTAGCTGTCTTCAGACACACCGGAAGAGGGCATCAGATCCCATTACAGATGGTTGTGAGCCATCATGTGGTTGCTGGGGATTGAACTCAGGACCTCTGGAAGAGTAGTCAGTACTCTTAACCACTGAGCCATCTCTCCAGCCCCTGGCCTCTGATTCTTAGTAATAATCATTGTGCCTGGGGTGAGAGTGAATCATGGCAGCCTTAATTTGCATTTTCTTGGTGGCCAAGAGTGTTAAACTCCCTTTCTTGTATTTATTGGCCATTTGCATTTCCTCTTCTGATAGCTACGGATTTAGATTTAGCACATGGAGGGACCTGGTGGCTGGACTCTCTGGTGTTTAGACTTCCTATATCCTGGGGTTTAGTCCCCTTTTGCTGTGCCATTGGCAAAGGCCTCTCACTCTGCAGAGGCCACTGTACCCTGCCGATTGTCTCCTTTGCTGTACAGAAACTTTTAAATTTTGTATGACCGCTCCTGTCAATTCTCAGGATCCTTTCTGCTGCCACTGGAGACTGTTTGGAGCATCCTCGCCTGTGCCTATAATTGAGATCCTGTACCTGCCTCCCTCTAGAGATTTCAGCTGCAGGCCTTACCTTGAGTCCTCTGGTCCATTTTGAAGTGACATAGATCTAGGTTAGTTCTTCTTCACGCAGAATCCCAGTTCCCAGCAACACTCTCTCCCACGCATGTTTTTGACAGCTGACTACACAGCCTTCTAAAATGCTGCTAAAAAGAAATTTTATTACCAGGCATGGGGCACATGCCTTTACTCAGCACTCCAAAGGCATGTGGATCTCTGTTCCTTCAAGACCAGCCTGACTACATAGGGAGTTCCCAGACAGCCAGCATTGTATGGAGATCCTGTCTTTAAAAAATAAAAAAAATAATAGGGGCTGGAGAGATGGCTCAGTGGTTAAGAGCACTGGCTGCTCTTCCAGAAGTCCTGAGTTCAATTCCCAGCAACCACACAGCCACATGGTGACTCACAACCATCTGTAATGGGATCTGATGCCCTCTTCCGGTGTGTCTGAAGACAGCTACAGTGTATTCATATACATAAAATAAATAAATCTAAAAAATAAAAAAAAGAAAGAAAAAAGAAATCTTCTCCAAAGATGTTAAGATTTTAAGCTAGGGGCTGTGGCTCACAGCTATAATCCCAAGAGCAGAGAGGAAAGTTAACACAGGAGAGCTGCTGCAAGGTTGAGGCTAGCCTATGCTAAACAGTGAGTGAAAATCTGTCTCAAAGAACAAAGACAAACAAACAAACAAACAAAAAAGACACAGCCGGGCAGTGGTGGCACACTCGGGAGGCAGAGGCAGGCAGATTTCTGAGTTCAAGGCTAGCCTGGTCTACAGAGTGAGTTCCAGGACAGCCAGGGCTATACAGAGAAACCCTGTCTCAGAAAACAAAACAACAACAACAACAAAAAGGCACACACTCACTCACACACATACTCATGCACACACACACACACTCACACTCTCACTCACACACAGACTCACACACTAACACACACACACTCACATACACTCACACAATACACATTCTTACACACACATGCACATACACACTCATACACACACTACCACATACTCACACACACACATACTCATGCACACACACACACACTCACACTCTCACTCACACACAGACTCACACACTAACACACACACACTCACATACACTCACACAATACACATTCTTACACACACATGCACATACACACTCATACACACACTACCACATACTCACACACACACATTTGTCTATTCACTTAGCACACTCATATATGATAAAGTTTTCACTGGAAACAGTGGAACTGAGCCTCTTTTCCAAACTTACTGGCCACTTACACTTCTTTTGAAACTTGGCTGTCGCATGCCGTTTATTTTTCTATTTTTGATATTCCTTAACGGGATTTAACTCCTCTATAGTGTGAGCCCTTGGCTATGACATTTTAACTGTTTCTTTTGCGTGTGTTGGGGGTGATGCTCACGACAGCAGACGTGTGGAGGGTAAAGGACACCGCGCAGGATTCATTGTCTCTGTCCACCATGTGAGTTCTGGGGATGGAATTCAGGTCGTCAGACTTAGCATCACCTTTACCCCCCACCTCCCACCCCCTCCCATCCTCACTCTCCCCCCATTCTCCCCTCCCCCCTCCCCTGAGCCATCTTCCTGGCTCTGCAATCACATTCTTACACCTCCTCACATTGTCTTTCCCCTCCCAGTGCACAGCTTTTCCTCCTCAGGGATCAAGTCGATTGGCTTTGTGCTCTTGCTTTGATCTAATGCTGGAAGAGGTGCATTCTCACCAGTAATAAAGGTGTTCTGTATTTTCCTAGTATACTGCATTCTTCTCTTATGTTTCAACTTCTGATCCATCTAAAAATCTATTTTGAGACACAGTGAACGCTAGGATCCGTTCCCGGTGAGCCAGTGGGTTCAGCATCAGCCTCTCCTTTGGCATAGTCTGAACTCCACAGCTATTAGTCTGCTTGGGCTCTTCAGATGGCTTAATATACCCAATCCTGCATCATTGCTGAAGCTTCCTAACATGCCTTGATAGCCAGGAAGACACCTGTGCCATTCTGTGATCGATGCTCTGAAGCCTTATGTACGTGCCGGCTTGTATTCACAAGCTGAGGGTGAGGATGCGGTGTGTATCTGTGCCCTCCAGTACAAGTGCTTTCAGGGCACAGTGAAGCGCCCCTGAATAACTGGGCTAGTCTGGGGGCTGCAGAGGTGTTTGTTCAGTGTGAACCAGAGCCGAGCTTGCAGGGGAATAAAGGGAGAGTTGAAGAAACTCACAGAGGAGACTGGCACTCAAAGGCCTGTAGACTGAGGCGAGCAAGAAGGAAACTTGGCTCAGATGGATCTTGGTTATTTTTAGAGACATTTAGGTCCCCTGGCTCAAGAATCTTTCTCAGTTCCCAGCAGCTCACCAGAATTGCTACTGTCAGATGTATATACCTTAGAGCAGATCTCTCAGCTTGGGTCGGGGTGATGTGTCAGCTGCAGTCAGTGGACTCCTGTTTCCCCTGGATGCACAGGGATCCAGGTTTTAATAACATGTGTTATGTTCCAGTGCCCCATAGTGTTCAAAGAAAATACGTCTCATAGTGTAGTCAGCTCTCCTCCCCAGAGCAAACCACGTACCAGTCCTGCGGCGGGGGCCAGTCTCCATCCAGCACTGCTCCTATGAGCACACACACAAACACTCACACATTCACACATACACACACTCATACATAACTCACTTACACACTCACACACTCAGCCACACTCACACACATACACTCACACACACTCATACATAACTCACACACTCACACTCACACACACACACTCACACACTCACACATACACACGCACACACTCAGCCACACTCACACACATACACTCATTCACACTCTTACATAACTCACTTACACACTCACTCTCACATATACACACTCACACACACATACATTCACACACTCACACATACACATACATTCACATACACACTCACACAGTCACACACATACATGCACACGGTCACACACACACATATACATAAACACAGTCACACACACTCACGTACATATTCACACACATACACTCACACACACTCATACATAACTCACACACTCACACTCACATATACACACTCACACACACACACTCACACACTCACACATACACACGCACACACACCACAGGGCCGTGACTTGGGCTTTTCTCTCTAGGCTCAGAGGTTGTCAGGCAGGAATTCCTCTCTTACAGCCATCTTGTCCCACAGGGACTTCGATCCTACTTGCACAGGAGCAAACCAGTGGATCTTTAGGAGAAGGCAGGCCAAGGACCTTGCCCTCAGCCCTTCCTTCCAGACCTACTGAGCCACAAGGTAGGATGGTCCAAGACCTCTATCCTCCTTAGTTTTGATTGTCAATTTGACATAACCTAGAGTCATTTAAGAAGAAAGTCTCAGTTGAGGAGTTGCCTAGGTCAGATTGACCTGTGGATATCTTTACTGGGAATTGTCTTGATGTCAGAGGGCCCAGCCCACTGTGGGTGGCACCATTCCCTGAGCAGGCTGCCCTGGATTGTAGAAGAAAGCTAGCTAAGCATGTTCCTACCCTGACTTCCCTCATGGATGGCCTGTGACCTGGAAGTATGGTCAAATAAGCCCTTTCCTCCCCTAAGTTGGTTTTGGTCAGAATGCTATCAGAGCAACAGGAAATACAACAGGACAACGTCTCACTCAGGCTTCTAGCTTTGGATTCTCAGAGGAGCCAAGAGGCTGCACCAGAGATGGGCTCCGAGGCCCTCTGGGTCTCTGCAGTCTCTGGGCTGTCCTTCTTTGTCATCTGTCCTATTTGGCTTCTTCCAAGCTGTTTTTGTCCTGACTGTTGGCTCAGTGATGTTCAGAATGAAGAAGTACACCTCTTTGTCCCCGTTAAGTGAGTCCCTGGGAATCACCACCACAGATTGGCTTGAGAGTGTGTCTGCACAGTTCTGTGTTCCCCAGTATGCACCCACATGACCGGACCCACCTGCCTACTCACCATACCCTGCTCTAGGTGTTTTGCACGACACACCCTTGTCCCAGAGAAATTGAGGGGGCTGCGCAGAGTCATATGTGTTCTCAAAGTGTCCTGCCCTGTCCTAGCTGGCCTTGGTCCTGTTTTCCTCTCCAAAAATGTTTGACAGGGAAACTAGGAAAATAAAGTTACCTTGTAGCAGGTGTGGTGACCCAAGAGTGACCCCAGTACTAGAAAGCTAAGGCAAGAACAAATGCAGGGCCAGCCTGGGCTACATAGGCAAACTTGTCTCAAAACAACACACAAAACATGGTACTGGGCTCCATTCTCCTTTCGGCCTTCTAGAGCTGACACAGGCTCACAATTGCCTGAGACTCCAGTTCCAGAGGATCTGAATCCCATGGGTGCCCCCCACACACAGACAGACACACGCACCCCTCATAATAAGCATATGTAATAATATATAATAAACAATATATAAGCATAATAATACATTTTTTTCTTTTAAAAAGGTTATTTGTCTTGACAGATGGGAGACCAGCAGGCAGGATGTCTTAAGGTTTCACTGCTGTGAAGAGACACGAGGACCACAGCAACTTTTAAAAACCTTAACTGAGGCTGGCTTACAGTTTCAGAGGTTCAGTCCATTACTATCATGGTGGGAAGCATGGCAGCATGCAAGCAGACGTGGTGCTGGAGGAGACAAAAGTTCTACATCTTGATCCTAAAGCAGCAGGAGACTGAATGTGCTTCACACTGGGTGTGGTTTGAGCATTTAAGAACTCAAAGCCCGGCCTCCACAGTGACAGACTTCCTCCAACAAGGCCACACCTCCTAATAGTGCCATGCCCTGTGGCCAAACATTCAAACACATGAATTTATGAGGGTGCCCCTTGGGACTGGGGGCAAGGTCACATCACCTCCTCTTCTGCCTTGGACTCAGGGGACTGATCAGGGAGTTAGAAGATAAAGATGTGGGAAGCTATCTGGCTGGGTCCTGGTGGGACACTGAGATAACTAACCCTGTCAGCTTAAATAGCATCTACCACCACCTAGGAGACACACTTCAGAGACTGGGTGTCTAGATTGGATTAACTGAGGCAGGAAGACCCATCTTGAAAGAGGGTGGTACCAGTGCTTTAAGCGGGGGTCCCTGGGACCTGACTGCAAACACGATGTGACCGCTGTCCAAGCTCCTATCAACGTGCCTCTCTCCCCCCCACCCCCCATTATGGACAGCACCTACAACCGTGAGTCATCTTCTTCAGGTCCCTTTTGTCAGGTAGTTTGTCATAGCAACGAGGGAAATAACTGATACTGGGCCAGAAAGGATTGGCTACCCCCCACATGGCAATGATTCCCCCTTCATCCTCTTGCAGGACAGGCTGGGGTGAAGTGGAAGGGAGGAGCCTGGGAAGGTGAAGAGGTCCTGGCCTCAGCCCTTGCGGAGGCGGTCCCCAGCAGACTGCGCCACCCACGCCGCCTCGCTCCGCCTCCTGAACTCCTGCGACTCCCGCACCCCAGAGGCGCCTCCGCTTTTCAGCAACCCGCAGCGAACGCAGCGCACAGGTAAGGTCTGGACCCGCGCCCAGGGATGGGATGGAGCAGGCTGCGGGAGGCCGGGAGCGCGGAGAGAAGGACCCCGCACAGCTTCCCGCAGAGGGCCGCAGGCAGGAGCCGAAACCTGGGGAGCTGGGCACTGACATCTGGCAGGGACAGGACACAGCGTCACGAAGCACCCCAAGACCTGCAGATGCTGGGGACGGGCCAACTCCCAGATCCCCACCCTGATCCCCAGAGCCTGACAGCTGTCTGCCTGTGTTCGGCTCCGTGAGCTGGAGACACCCCGCGGGTCTTTAAGGGTGACTGCATGCTGGCAGCCACCAGCACACACCAATGCGAACCGAACCGGCTTTGCTGGTGTGCTTTGAAGTACAGCCCAGCCCGAGCCTTGTGAATATTCCTAAGAGGGGGTTCGCTCTGCCCCTTGCTGTTCACAGGTGGAGCGACCCACAGGAGAAAGGAAAAAGAAAAAAAGAACACGCACGCGCTCGTGCGCGCTTTTGTGGTTATTTTATTTTCAAAATTGCTCTCTGGTTAGTTTTAACAAATCCATTCTTCCAGCTTTACATTTGAGGAGGGGACGCTGGGTTGAAGTTCCAGCTTCCATCGCTCTCTGAAGTTCTGGTTTGACCGCACTGTTTTTAAAGAGGCTTCGATTTAGATGATATTGTGTTCAATATTAATACGTGCAAGTTTAGCCACACGCTCATTCTGTATTCTTCCCCCTACAGTCTGGAGAGAAGATGTTTACCGTGATGACCCGCCAGCCATGTGAACAGGCAGGTAAGTGTGGCTCACTGGATGGCTCGCGTGGCTTTGTCAGATCCCGGGAGAAGCCCAGCTTTGGTTCGCAGCTCTCCATGCGTATCTTCTGTGGATGGATGTTTATCATTGTTCCCTTTGTGGCTCACCTAGGTTTCACCCTCGGCATTCTTTAGATAAAAGTAATGCTTTTCCACAAAGCTGCAGGAAACAAGGGCTAACACGAATGTTTGGCTTAAATGGTTTTTCCTGGTTGTATGATCCATTATTTTGGCTCTTGTGGTTTCCTTACCTAGCTATGTGTAAGGTTTGTGTTATGTATTGTTGATGTGAGGATGAGAGTTGGATCGCTCTGAGTACTGATAGGCTACTCAGGAACACCCCTCCCCGCCCCCTCCCCTCCCCCTCCCCTCCCCCTCCCCTCCTCTCCCTCTCCCTTTCTCTCTCTCTCTCTCTCTCTCTCTCTCTCTCTCTCTCTCTCTCTCTCTCTCTCTTCCCTTTCCCATATACTTTCAAACCTGCCCAGCTTAGCTGCCTGGCTCCCCGACTCCCCAGTACCCCCCCCCCCCCAGCTCTTCTTGGGGAGGTGAGAGGCGTCCACTCAGCTTGTCCTCGCCTCCTCTCTAGGCTCTGGTAGGCACCTGCAATTAACACTGTTTGCCCAGGCCTCCCTACTCCTCAGCTCTAGGCTGCATTTCTTCATGAATGAGACCTAGCCTGGTCTGTTCACTTCGTAATGAGCTTTCTTGCTGGGGTAAGTGTTTGCTGAAGGTAATCACAGCTTTTCTCTTTGGAAAGTGCTGAAGCTGGAGGATCCTGGAGGCCAGCCCCTGGCTGTGGTCAAGAGACTGCTTACATTCCCCACACCGCTCCCCCTGAAGAGATTCCTTAGCTACGCCCCAAACTGCTGATTCTTGGCTTCCAAAAGGGTGTGACTTGAGGACATAAAGAGCAATTTATACTTGTATGAATATTTTTGGAAAGAACAACTGTACTAAAGAAGATGGTTTCTATTGCACTGCGCATTTCCCTCAAAATACACTGGAATTTTAACAGACACAGTAACATTCCACTTACAAGCTAATCGGTTACATTCTTTCCTAAGGGAGATTAAATTTGACAGATTAACACTATTAGGTCTTGTTGGGGGGGGGGATGCCTTAAACTTCTGTGATTGGCACTGATGTGGTTTGAAAATGGGTGTGAGCCCATCTTTTTGTATTTACTGGTTCCTGGCTGGCTGAGGAATTTTTATTCAGAAGCACAGAGAAGTGATTCAGGGCCCCTTCTGATGCTCTGAGGGTCCATGCCACAGGGTTAGCCTCTCCTCCAGGTCTATATGGCCGCTTGGGACATGAGTCACCTCACGCGTTAAGTGGGGTGGGTTTGCAGAAGTGCAGTTTGGGGTCAGGTTGGAAGCTCTGAGTTTTGGTAAATATTGACAAATCACCCTCCCTGGGTGCCATGCCTGTTCACACTCCCGACAAGGGAGGAGAAGGTGTTAAGTAGTTTGACATCAGGAAGTATCTGTCATTTGTCCTCATTGATAGGCGGAGGGAACTGGCTCTTCTGAGCCCACCCCACCCTCCTCTGACCGCTCTCCAGGCAGTGAGCGAAGCGATGCAATTGGATATGAGCTGTGTCTAATTTGATTGCTGTGGTGCATGTGGCCTTTGTTTTCTTCCAGGAAAAAAAATGTAGAAATAAAGAGGAAGTAAATCATAGGCTTCAGAGCCCTAAAAGGGAATGCTCTAGAACAGAACTGAGGGCACCCATGGCTGAGGAAGGATTGGGGGGGTGTAAATGACCTGAAGATCCTCATCCCGAATCCACAGGGCCGAGGGGGGGTTTGGACTGAATGCTTGAAATACAGCTGAAGAGCTGAGTGTTCATTTTAAGTAGTTTGCACTTAAACAGCCAATTTTAAGAGAAATATTGATATTTTCTTATCTTCAATTATGATATCACATTTCAGCCATTGAGTAATATTTTATATTTATGCCTTAGAAGTTCTACCAAGACTATTAGTTAGACAAGGTTTGTTTGTTAGTTTGCTTGGTTTTTTTTAATATGCAGGTTCTCATGTAGCCCAGGCTGACTTTGGACTTTCTCTGTGGCTGAGGCTGGGCTTGAACTCTAGATCCCTCTGCTTCTGAGCCCTCCACCTTTGGAGTGCTATAACCATAGGTCGGTAGTATCAAGCCCAACTGACTTCAATGTTTTATTTAACTAGCTTTTATATTTGTAAACCTACATGTCATTGATAGAAAGAAAATGGATAGACCTTAAGTTATACTCCCAAGTTGGGTAGCCTCACCTTCTAAAAGCTGAGATTTGTGCTTTAAGATTGTGTATGGAGTTCGTTCATTTATTTGAGGCAGGGTCTCACTATGGAGCCCTCCATGGCTTGGAACTCACTATGTAGACCAGGCTGGCCTTGAACTCACAGAGCTCTGCATGCCTCTGCCTACCAAAAGCTGGGTGCCACCAGGCCCGGCAGGTATGTAATTATCAAGAATTACAAAATTCAAAAGGTGGGGTGTACCAAAGAAGCTGCTTTGCTTTGCTTTTCAAGTTTGCCCCAAAGGATTTTGAAGGACTTGTGGAGTTTTGACAAATGCAGGTGGGCACTATCACTCCCCATAATCCTGTACTGCAGAGCGTACCCACCTTTCCCTCTTCGGAAATCCCCTCCCCAAACCCTCAGGTGCTGTCTTCCCTTTTGTGTTGACTGCTCGCTTTACAGCTTCGTATAAACGGCATCATTTCTACTTGCTAAGATCCACGGTTCCAACTTCTTTCACTAAAATTAAGCAAAGGATCATATCATGCTTTAGTAGAAAACCCAGATTTTCAATCTGCACTTAAAATTCCATTTCGTATTTACCTATTTTCTTGCATGGATGCGTGTGCACGTGCGCATGTGTGGCCCGTGTGTGGAGGTCAGAGAACGACTTTTGGATGTCACTGTGCTTGACTCCTCACTGCAGGCTTCAGGGCCCTCTCGAGGACTCCAGCCATCGTCACCTTGGTGGTCCTGCTTGTGAGCATTGTGGTACTTGTGACACTTACACTCATCCAGATCCGCCACCCACAGGTTCTCCCTCCAGGCCTGAAGGTAAGTCAGAATATTCTCAGTGTCAGCCATCCTAAACCCCACTACTTAGAGGAGGAGCTCCCCCTGCCTCTGCTGGAGAGAGCAGTCTGAGGAGGTCTTGGGCTACTGGGCTTGTGATGTTTGGGGTGCAGATCAAGCAGTGGTACCTTGTCAGGGACTGGGGAGCCGTCTTAGTCAGGGGTTCTATTCCTGCACAAACATCATGACCAAGAAGCAAGTTGGGGAGGAAAGGGTTTATTTAGCTTACTCTTCCACACTGCTGTTTGTCACTAATGGAAGGCAGGACTGGAACTCAAGCAAGCCAGGAAGAAACATCCCTCCATGGCCTCTGCATCAGTTCCTGCTTCCTGACCTGCTTGAGTTCCAGTTCTGACTTCCATTAGTGATGAACAGCAGTGTAGAAGAGTTTCGTTGCTCAAGTAACGAAACTACATCTTTTACAATGGCCTTGTTTCATTTCTGACTATAGGATACAAAATAGAATCTGTACCCAAGAATTGTAGATCTTGTTCACTTCCCATTCTGACAAGTTTATAAGTTCTTGGAAACTACTGTGCAGTCTGAGTGAACAGCAGGAGACTTGGGTTCCTGGTTTTAAGAGTGTTGAGAAATCTTCTTGAGCCATACTTGTGATCTAAGGGTTTCTCTTAGGTCTAGGGCATGTGTGTGGTCCCTCTAATCCCCCAGCAAAAAACCACTGAGGACTTAGTATGTAGGTCCAGAGACCTCTCTGACTTCAGCCCCATGCAGCCTTGTGCTTGCCTGCTGGCCTTCACTCTGAGGGAAGGATGGTAGAGCAGGGGGTGGGCCTTGAAAGAAATTGATGGTCACTGAGCCCTTCAATCATTTTGGAAATCAGTCAACAAACATTTTACATAATACTCTAAACACTGGTATTTTAGGCTCTGGCAGACGCTCAGAGCCTCTGCTCTGTTGTCACTGGGCCTGGGGCTCATTAAACATGTATGAAGTCTTCTTAGCTAGAGGAGGCTCCATTAAGAGCCTGGTCACTCCTCTGTGTTGTGTGACTCTCCCTTGACCTCACATCTTCTCTTCATCTTCTTGTCACCAGCAACTGCTCAAAGGCTGTGTTTGGAGTAGACATTTTCAGAAAACAAGGAAGTAACCTTGCCTGGGGTTCCGTGGCTTTGTCTGGTATTCTGTAGGGTTGACATAAGACCTTCTCATTCTGGTGTTTTGTTGTTGTTTGGTTGGTTGGTTTTTTTTTTTTTTTGAGTTAGGGTCTCATTACACACAGCTCTGGCTGTCCTGGAATGCACTATTTAGACTGGTCTGGCCTTGAACTCACAGAAATCCACCTGCCTCTGCCTCCCTAGTGCTGGGATTAAACCCTGTCTTGAAAAATCAAAAAAGAAAAAAGAAAAAAAAAGAATCTCTGTGGTTAGACAGATAGCTTAGTGGTAAAGAGAGCCTGCTGCTGCTCCTGCAAAGGACCTGAGTTCAGTTCCCAGAGCCCATGTTGGGCCACCTACAACCTCCTATAACTTCAGCTCTTGAAGATCTGATATCCTCTTTTGGCCTGCAAGGGTACCTACACTCACATGCTCTTATACCGAACACATGTTTGTGCAATTAAAAATAAAATAAAATGTTTGTTATAAACTCAGTCCTTTTTTTTTTTTTTTTTTGGTTTTGTTTTGTTTTGTTTTGTTTGTTTGTTTTGTTTTTCGAGACAGGGTTTCTCTGTGTAGCTCTGGCTGTCCTGGAACTCACTCTGTAGACCAGGTTGGCCTCGAACTCAGAAATCCACGTGCCTCTGCCTCCCAAGTGCTGGGATTAAAGGCGCGCGCCACCACTTCCCGGCTAAACTTAGTCCTTATGAAGAACGTAAAGGAAAAAAAAATTAACCTAAGCCATAGTCCAGTGGTGACCTATTCTGCCCAAGGCATCAGCTGAGGCAAGAGAAGCTGTTTTCTGTGGCTCCAGCTCTGCCTTTTTCTCCAAACTATGAATAATCTGGACTGCAGCTAAAATCGTACCAGGTCTTCACACTTCATATGCTCTGCTTGGTTCAGTGAGCACCGCTCACACACAGTGTCATTTGTCCATTTTAACCTTTATGTCAACTGCAGAGATGGCAGAGCCACCACTGGTGACCCCTGTTTTGCAGGCAAAGAGACAGACATTTGTCCAGTGAGTCACAAGACTAGAACTAATATCAACCCTTGCTTCTCACAGCCGGGGTCTCTTTCCTCCTCCAGCTTCTCCTGACCCTCAGGGAGGAGGGCTCAGCCTCGGGTGAGAGCTGTCCTGGATTGCTTTCTATTGCTATAATAAAGAAACAATGACCAAGAGCAGCTTAGAGAGGGCTGGTGTCTCAGCTTACATCTATTCTGAAGGGAAATTAGTACAGGAGCTCAAGATGGGACCCTGGAGGCAGGAACTGAAGCAGAAGCCTTGGAGGAACACAGCTTATTGGTCCCCATGGCTTGCTCCTGATGACTTGCTCAGTTTGTTTGTATAAGAGTGTCCTTATCCACCCCAGAACCATCTGCATATGAATAGCACCGCCCACAGTGGGCGGGGCCCTCAGATATTAGCCTACAACCAAGAAAGTGCTCAATAGCTTGCCCACAGGCTAGTCTGATGGAGGCAGTTCCTCAATTGAAGTTTCCTCTTCCCAGATGATTCTGGGAAGTTGTGTCAAGTTGACAAGAAGATAATGAATCCAACCAGCACCAGAGCACAGGAAGCAAGACAGGGGTTTGGGGGAGGCACTGATTCAGGAAGCCTTGTAGAACTGGGGGATGGAGAGAAAACTGAGACCACCTTAGAACACTGTAAATAGAGCCACACATCTGAGCCCCACATTTCAAAATTTCTAATTGGGCTTCAAGTTTGTCGCTCTCTATAGATGAGGGGACAGGCCTATCCTGAGCCTACGGCCCCCCTTCTAGATCATACTGTGGTTCGATCCTCAGAAGTCAGGGTCTCAGAGGGTGGATCTCACCACTGGCCTGAGAGGTGGAGTTGGAGCTGAAACTTCCTGTCCACCTGTGACTTGCACCACTGTCTCTCGGTGCAGTATTCATTGTTCATGCGTTTGTGGGCTGCTCGCGGAGTACAAGGACAGGGTGGCGTTAATAGATGACCATGTTGCTGGCTTGTGTATTTTCATACTGTGCTTTATTATTATGGGGTGTCTCGTTACTATTTACTAAACAACTGGCAAGATTGCATACACCTATAATCCCAACACCCAGAAGCCAAAGCCAGCGCTGGCTACATCCTGTCAGAGGGACAGAAACAGAAAGAAAGGATTTTCAGTCCATTTGGCCACTGTTGCAGAGCACAGGAAATGGCCTGGTTCTGACCACTTTTGCTTGAGTGGAGTGAAATGTGAGCACACAGATGCTCTGGGCAGTGCTGCTGGGACAAATGACTGACAACCGGCCTAGGGAGTTCCAGGGGCAGCTTTGCTTGGGGTTAAGAGCTCTGTGTTTTGGTTTTCTGAGTTATGCCAGGGGCGGGGTAAGGAGCTGCAGGAGTGCAGTTCAATGACCGAGAGCCTTTTAGCCTCGGTAATATTTATGTTCTCACGCTGCAAACCCTATTCTGCTTGTGCGCAGCTGGCTGTGGGTTATGAGGTACCAGCATCCCCTGTGCGGCAGCGTTTGTTACTCCCCCCTACCGTGAAAGGGTATGACACCTGCTCTTAAATCCAGCCGCGACTTGCCTGACCTTGACTGATGCAAGTTTAAGAGCAGAGCCATTAAGAAAGCCTCAGTCAGGGTCAGAAATGTCCCCAGTTCCTTGTGTTACTGGTCTGACCTGCTCCACAGCCTGGAGAGTAAACATGATGTCATCACTTTCGTCTGCCACTCAAACTCCCACCTACTCTATTACCACAAAATCCAAAATCTTCCCTTGGAGGGTTTTCTCTCTCCCCGGCGTGACCATCTATGTTTGAGGCTTCTCTGTCTGTTCCCAATAGCCTGGCGTTCTTTCTCATTATAGCCACTGGTTATCACCATTGGAGATAGGTCCTGTAAGGGTTCAGGGACTGGCTTTCCCTCTGTGAGCTACTCAGGCCTGTTGGGCTGAAGACCACAGGCTTCTTAGTTCACATGGCCATCCTCTACTGATGTTTCCTGAAGTACAGTCACTGAGTCAGGCTGGGTGGAAGTCATTCCTGTTAGCCCTCATGGAGCCTTGCTCAGTCACCTAGATGAGGGTATCTTGTGGACCATGCTATGCTAATTTTGAGGCATCAAGACATGGATGATTGATTCCTCCCAACTTAGTAAGTCCTGGATTCCTTCCTAACACAAGCCGGTCCACTTTCCAGCCAGTTTTGCATGCTCCATGGGTATAGTTTGAAGGGCTCTTTTGTTCAAACAAAGGCAGTATGTCGTACAATATTAGGCCTGTTATTCCACAGTGTCCCATCAAACCTGGTTTCCTAGGACTCCATGAAAACCTGGGGACGCTGAGTATAGACAGGCCTGAGAGTTAATGAGACTTAATCTCAGGGCTGTTCTCATGTGTCACATAAGATGGTGATTATACCAGCCTTATGAAGGCAATAACGCTTGTTAAAGCACTGGGTAACGTTAGTTCCCAGTGTGCATCTGCCCAGGAGTCTGGTAGTGCTAAGAAGAAATCTAAGATGGCCGATCTATGAATGACCTGCCACCTGTACTTTTTGCTTCTGGCAGGAGATCACACAGTATTCAAGTGTTGAACCACAGGCTTGTGTGAAAGCCTGTTCTAGTCAGGCAGTGGTGGCGCACGCCTTTAATCCCAGCACTCAGGAGGCAGAGGCAGGCAGATCTCTGAGTTCAAGGTCAGCCTGGTCTACAGAGTGAGTTCCAGGACAGCAGGGCTACATGGGAAAAGGAAGAGGAGGAGGAGGAAGAAGAGAAAAGGAGGAGGAGGAGGAAGGTCTTTTTTGTGTGTTTGTTTGTTTGGTTGGTTGGTTGGGTTTTTTTTTTTCGAGACAGGGTTTCTCTGTGTAGCCCTGGCTATCCTGGAACTCACACTGTAGACCAGGCTGGCCTCGAACTCAGAAATCCACCTGCCTCTGCCTCCCAAATGCTGGGATTAAAGGCGTGCACCACCACTGCCCGGCTTGTTTGTTTGTTTTTTGAGACAGTGTCTCTCTTTGTAGCTCAGGCTGGTCTCGAACTCACAATGATCAGCCAGCCTCTGCCTCCTGAGTGCTGGGTTAAGGGCATATACTGCTATGCCTGGTGTCACATACTGCATGCACCATCAGAACCACATTCAAGCCATGTTTCTTTCTGACACCACACTGAACAGAGGGTTGCCAATGGCCGGCTTTGGCAGTCATGTGGTGGGCAAACTGTTGGTGGTCAGTGCTTAGAGCCCTAATGGGGATGGATCCAGATACCTACATGGGCTGCTGCCAAAGGCAGCCAGCAATGAGAGAAGTTACTCAGCAGACTTTTCTCTGAGGGAACAAAGCTTAATTTACTGGGGCCGGCACTCCCTGTGGCCATCGGAAAAACTATGAACTCTTTTAACTCCTTGGGGCTGGAGAGAAAGAGAAAGAAAGAGAGAAAATTCCGTGCACGTGCATGTGCCCATACACACACACACACACACACACACACACACACACACACACACACACACGCACACATGCGTGCACACACACATGCACACGCGTGCATACACACACACAGAGTGGATAAAGCAAAAGGCAGAGTCCAATAACTTCATACACATAAATATATACATGCATATATATATATATACACATACATGTATACACACATATACATACATACATACATACAGAGCTATAGATAGACATTTACACATTCACATATAGAATGTTTAGAGCAAATCCACAAGCAGGCTCCAAGCATTTATACACACACACACACACACACACACACACACACACAATTGGTGGATGGAGCAAGCTCCAGCACATAGCCAGACAAGCTTCATGCACACGAGCGCGCACTCACACACTGTTGGTGGGCAGAAGGAACAATGTTCCAGCCCCCTCCCTTTATTCTTTCTTCCATAGCTTCCATAGCTAGCAAAATCTTTCAAGCAGTATGAAATTACAATGTGATTATGTTTTAGTTTTCTTCTAGTGAATGATTATGAAAAAAACCATGTGTTCTCCAATACCTTTACAAGAAATAACATTATGTAGAACAGGTAAAGAAAACAAATTATTCCCCCAAACCCACGTATGATCGTAACTAAGCAACTTGTTATAGATTAACAAAGTGTAAGCAGACAAGGTAGTTTTCTCAGCCCGTTTCTCTTTCTGGCAGGCAGCAAATTATGGTTGCAAAGAAAGGAGTAATTATTTCGTTATTTATCTTTAAAAGTAATCTTGTGAGAATCTTAAAAGAATCACAAATCTAAACTCTTATATAAAAATCAGTCATATCTACCTTAAGCCCTCAGAGTGCATATATACTCATCAACAATCCTTAATAAATCGTATCAGGAAGCTGAGAGCAAACATGGATATAAGAAATCAATCATTACCAGTCCAGCCTCAGCGAGAGTCCCGTCAGCCAGTGCTGCCTTTGTTCTTGCTCCCTGACCATAAACAGTCCCTAGCTTAACTAATAAGAGTGTGCCTTTCTGAACTTCACACGGTTCCCTAAGATTTTCTACATCAGAGCAGGAAGCAAAACCATCTCAACCCGGCTTCATTGACAATTTTATTTTTCCAAATGCTTTCTGAGAGTAATGACAAGTTACATTTCCAAGTTCTTTCCTAAGGTGGAGATTGAATTATTAATCTGCTCCAGCAGCAATGCCTGAAAGAGATCAAGCATTGTTATTGTGAGTGCCAGAGATGCTGCCCAGTGAGGGGCTGGAAGCCCCATTAAAGTTTTCATAAAATTCTTAAGGTTAAGAGGGAAGTGAGGGCAGCAAGCAGAGCAGAACTCCATAACAGCATGATGTCCTCAGGACACGTGATCCTCGGGGCCACGCCTCTCTGAGGCTCAGCCATGCGGCTGTGGTAACCCATAAGCTGAATCCCACAAGTTCAAAGCCACATGCCGTTCCTCCTGTATGGCCGTCAGCAGAGAGTGACCATGAGTGACTATCACCTGTCTAGCTGGGTTGAAAAAGAGTTTCACACCATCTCTCTTCACCATATCACATTGTGCCCAGTGATTCAAGCAAATAATCTGCAAATATGGGTTAAAATATATTCTTCTACTTTGCAAATGACAGTGGGCATCTGGGGAGATGCTTCAGCGGGTAAAGTGATCTTTGCACAAGCATGAGGAGCAGGTGCCATGGCACCTGTCTGCAGTTCTAGCTCTGGGAGGTGGACACGGCCAGCTAGCCTGGCATTGGTGAGTACTGGATACAACAAGAAACCTCGACCCCCAAACTAGGTGGAGCAGCTGGAGAGAGGGCTCAGTGAAGAGCACTGGCTTCTCTTCCAAGGGGTTCAGTTCAGGTCCCGGCACATGGCAGCCCACAGCCATTGCAGCTCTACTCTCAGGGACTCTGCTGCCCTTTTCTGGCCTCCGTGGGTACCAGGCATACATGTAGGCAAAACACCCATACACACAAAATAAAAATAGATCTTTTTTTAAAGGGTAAAGAATAATAAAGTGTCAGCCTCATGTGCTCAGCGTGGACACACATACCTGTATACACACATGCAGAGACACCACATGTGCTCAGCGTGGGCACACATACCTGTATACACACTCGTAAACACCACATATGTCAGTTGAGGTGGAATAGTAACAGAGTTGGGTCCTGTTCACCCATCAGCAGGTACTGGAGGTCCAGCCACTGTTGAAGTCCAGTACTAGTTGGTATTCCAAGGGGTGGCTGCTCTGACTTATTTCTGATCTTACCCTCGGACCCTGAGGCTTCACACTCTGGGAAAGCTTGCTCCCTTTGTGAGTTTTCAATATAGACTTGTGGAAAGGCAGGCCTCTCTCATTCTTTCTTCTCTCTCTCTCTCTCTCTCTCTCTCTCTCTCTCTCTCTCTCTCTCTGTGTGTGTGTGTGTGTGTGTGTGTGCGTGTGTACATCAGGTCTAGCAGGACCAGTGACAGCGGTGGCGGTCAGCTCCTCAGTAGGGAGGAGGAAAAAGCAGGCTGATCCTCCAGAGGCCCTGACCTCTTCAGGGCCTGGCTTCAGTTTCCACCTGCACTTTAATCTCACTGGGAGTCTCTGCCTGGGACAGATCTGAACAATGCCAGCCTTGTCTGCCACAGGGGATGTCATGTCAGGATCCCTATCAGATTCATCTAGCTGAAGGGCTGAGCTTAAGGAGCTGTCCAAGAGCCAACACTACTGGTTTTCTCATTCAATAGAATGGAGAAGCTGTAAGCCAGAAGCTGGGGCAGGTAATTGCTCCAGAGAGGAGAGAGCTCGAACTTTCCTGCAGGTCTAGAACCAGAGAAGTGCTTAAGTAAATATTCTGAATTTCACAAAAAACATGATGGAGCTATTCAAAGTTGTTTACGGGAAGAGAGAATTACATGAAAAATTGTTAAGGAAAGAACATTAAACACATAAATCCTGTGTACATATGTACAATATAATCACGCCCTGATTTAGAAATATAACTGGGGTTAGAGAGATGGCTCAGTGGTTAAGAGCACTGGCTGCTCTTGCAGAGGACTTCTGTTCAGTTCCTAGCACCCACATGGCAGCTCACACTGTAACTCCACTTTCAGGGGCCCCGACACCCTCTCCTGGTCTCCGTGAGCACCCAGGTGTGCCTGTGGTGTATATACATACATGCAGGCAAACACTGACACATGAGATATAAATAAGCCTTTGAAAAAAAAAAAAACATACAACCGTAGCTAGGCACGATGGTGCCCCTGTGTGCTAAGTACCCTCCTAGTACATAGGAGACTGAAGCAGAAGGGTCAAGAATTTGAGGCCAGCCTGGGTGACACAGTAGGATTCTGCCTCTAAATAAATATACACAACTACACATACGTGAACCTATGAAGCCACATATAGAGCAGGCTATCTGACATTAGATGTCATGAGGTTAAGACAGTAGTTAAACCTGAACCACTGGTTTGCATTTCCCCTCTTACTCTCTCTCTCTAACCCCATTAATTTTATTGTTTGGCTCTTCTATGTGTGTTCTATATGTAATATTAAGGCCCTCCATCTTAGTTTATATATATGTGTGTGTGTGTGTGTGTGTGTGTGTGTGTGTGTGTGTATACATATACGAGTGATGTGGGAACGCATGTGCCCTGTGTACGTGCGGAGGTCAGAGGACAGCTTTGTAGAGTTAGCTCTCTCCTTCTGCTTTAACATGGGTTCCTGGGACCAAACTCAGGTCATCAGGTTTGTCCAGAAAGAACTTTACCCATTCAGCTATTTCATAGCTCCCATTTTTAGATAAGTCTCATTCTGTGGTCAGGCTAACCTAGAATGTGCAGCAATCCAGCCTCAGCCTTTCCTTCCACCACGTGGGTCCCAGGGATTGACTCAAATCAGCAGGCTTGGCAGCAAGTGCCTGTACCCATTGAGCCATCCTTTCTGCCCTGTTCACAGTTTCGCAGAGTTAATAGTCCGTAATTAAACTCTGGCATAGCTGTTTGTATTTGCAGCTTCTTTGTGCAGCTCTGGTCTGATTCCCATACAGCAGAGCTTGGCTGAGCTGCAGCAGTCCCTCTAGGAGAGCACAGGCCAGGTTCTGGCAGGTAGATCTACCAGTACAGCTCCCAACTGGGGGTGGGGGTGGGCTGTCTTAGTTCGTGTTTTACTGCTGTGAACAGACACCATGACCAAGGCAACTCTTCTAAGGACAACATTTAATTGGGGCTGGCTTACAGGTTCAGAGGTTCAGTCCGGTATCATCAAGGCAGGAACATGGCAGCATCCAGGCAGGCATGGTGCAGGAGGAGCTGAGAGTTCTACATCTTCATCTGGAGGCTGCTAGCAGAATACTGGCTTCCAGGCAGCTAAGATGAAGGTCTTAAAGCCCACACCCACAGTGACACTCCTACTCCAACAAGGCCACACTTCCTAATAGTGCCACTCCCTGGGCTGAGCACATACAAACCATCACAGGGCCTGTACCTGCACACATGCAGAGTAGGCTACTGAACGAAAGCATGAAGTTGACAGGGTGGGGGGATGGGGCATGATAAGGAAGAGTCGGAGAGGGAATTGGGAGTTGATATGACCAAAATAACATAAGGCATGTATGAAATGCTCCAAGAATAAATAAAAGTGACATGCAAGTAATCCACAGTGAGATGAATGCTCCGAAGGGTCCCGCCTGCTGCCAACTCTTCCTTTTCTCTTTAGTATGGAATCGTGCTGGATGCTGGCTCTTCCAGAACCACTGTGTATGTGTATCAGTGGCCAGCAGAGAAGGAGAATAACACAGGAGTGGTCAGCCAAACCTTCAGATGCAGTGTGAAAGGTAAGGGGGGCAGGAGGCCTGCGCCGGACCCGGAGGGTGTGAAGTACCCTAGGCGGGGGGCAAGAGGCTGTGAAGGACCGGGTGGCTGTCCATCTGTGGAGGCACTTGGGTCCACTCCCATTCCAGCCCTCTGCCTCCGGGGATGTCGGGGCAGTGAGTGGTGAAGATTTCCTCCTTCAGAGGTCTCCTAGGTGATGGTGGGAAACAGGAGACATGCCTCTGCACAGTGAGAGCAGTAAGCAAAGTGTCAAGATTTTTCTCCTACAAATCCTCCAGATTCCCAGTTTGCACTGGACGATGTGATAAAGTCAGGTGGTACATGCTTGTGGGGCAGGCAGTGTTGTAGGAGAGGAATACACACACACATGTGCACATACAGACGGACAGACGGACAGATGGACACACACACACACACACACACACACACACACACACACACACACACACACACACACCAGAGGCATGCTGGGAACCAAGCCATGTTGGTGGCTTTCCCATAGCAGCCAGAGCTATAGACACTTATATGAAGAGGCAGAGACCGATTCCCACCCGGGAGACACCACTGAGAGAAAACTCTGAGGGTCTAGGCCTCAGGGATGAGCTTGGCTTCACCAACACTTGCGGCTGGCCACCATTCTGAGAAAACAGAGCCCAAATTAGTGCTGGAGAAGCCACGTGTCCTCGAGGGTGTGACACTAAGCCAAACTTTCGCTCTGTAATTTCAGCGGGAGTCTGTGGTCTCTGCTCCCTCAGAGTATTTGTAGATTCCTGAGGCGGCGTCCGTCCAAGGAAAGATGGTGTTCTGGGGGTCCCATGAGTGCATATTGTGCCTGAGTCACAGATGGCATCCAGGATGCCAAGAGCCCCTTCCACTGATAGACAGCTTGTGAGGGTGCATAGCAGGCACAGATGTGCCTATGGCAGTGGGGAGACTACCCTGGTTATCAGTCCTCAAGCACTACCCTCCACCTTGGGTTTGG
>CM052706.1:3454543-3486930 GCA_028551405.1 Uromys caudimaculatus | reverse complement strand
TTCTCCCTCCTCCTCCTCCTCCTCCTCCTCCTCCTCCTCCTCCTCCTCCTCCTCCTCCTCCTCCTTCTCTCTCTCTCTCTCTCTCTCTCTCTCTCTCTCTCTCTCTCTCTCTCTCTCTCGGATCTCTTGCTGACCTGGAACTTAGCCAGGAAGCCCCAGGGAGCCTCCCGTCTCTTCCTCCCCAAAGCCGGGATTATAAGAATGTACCATTGCACTCAGCTTTCTGTATGAGTTCTGGAGATCAGTGCTCATAAACACATGCCACATAGTGCACACGTGTCGAACACCTTATCGACAGAAGCATCTCCCACCCCTGACTTTTTATTCAAAAGTCTTTTTACTATTGTTTGTTCTAAGTTCTGACTGCTTGCTCTTCAGGTTCTGGAATCTCCAGCTATGAGAATAACCCCCAAGATGCCCCCAAAGCCTTTGAGGACTGTATGCTAAAGGTCAAGGAACAGGTCCCAGAGCACCTCCATGGTTCTACCCGCATTTACCTGGGAGCCACGGCCGGGATGCGCTTGCTGAGGTAAGGGCTAAGGGGCAACAAAGGAGCCCGTGTGACCGAAACAGCCAAGAGCATCATCTGTTTGGGAGAGCTAAACCAAGAGAAGAAAGCCTATACTCTACTGTAAGTTTAGGCTTTGATAGCTGGGAAGTTTTTAGCCAGTATTTTAACATCAAGAAAGACATACTTCAGGTTGGAGAGATGGCTCAGCAGTTAAGAGCACTGGCTGCTCTTCTGAAGGTTATGAGTTCAATTCCCAGCAACCACATGGTGGCTCACAACCATCTGTAATGGGATCTAATGCCCTCTTCTGGTGTGTCTGAAGACAGTGACAGTGACAGTGTACTCATATATACATTAAATAAATAAATAAATAAATAAGTCTTTTTTAAAAAAGAGAGGAAGAAAGAAAGAAAGAGAGAGAGAGAGAGAGAGAGAGAGAGAGAGAGAGAGAGAGAGAAAGAAAGAGAGAAAGAAAGAAAGACATACTTCTAAAATTGGCTTCCTTCTCCATGGTGATTTTACCAAGAAATCTAGAAAAGGTCTGACATGACTTCTGATCACTGGGTATCCTGTGCTTCCTTGGAGAACAGTTATTGTTTCTGGCATGGGTAAACAGTCAGCTAGAGTCTGTGGTAAGTTCAGGCCTTTGCCACGTAGTCTCTGCCCCTCTGCAGAATGTTCCAGAAACCTTTGTAAGATGATACAATGCCTCCTCCTCACCCTCATCAAAGCTTCTGGACTTTTTATGGAACAAACATCTCATTCCGTCCACTCTGTTCCTCTGAATCTGTAGACATGACATTGATCCCAGGGACATTAAAAAAAAGAAGTGAACAAACAAAGAAAACCCCAAAGACAAAAACAAAACGAAACAAACAAACAAAAAGGATCTTTCATGTTTTCATTTTGTTAAAACAGGGTTTCGCTCTATCTAGTGCCTAGGCTAGCCTGCAACTCACTATATAGGCCAGGCTGTCCTTGAACTTGCAGCCATCCTCCTGCCTCTGCAGATTATAGGAGTCAGCCACCATGCTAAGTTTAATGTCTTTTCTTGTTGTTGTTTTGTTTTCCTGTGCTGGCATTGAACCTGGGCCTTGCACATCCGAGGCATGGGCTCTACCACTGGGGCATGTGCCCAGCCTTCTCTGTTTTTCTACCACTGAGGTACACCCCCAGCCTTCTCTGTGTTTTCATTGTAGTAGTGTGTTGGCTTTGAAATAAAACTTTAAAAGTCATTCCAGGAAAAGACAGAAATGTAAATCTGTCCACACAGTACAGGCTTCGGGGGTGTTGGAAGTTGTGATCCCAGCAGGAGAAAACAGAAAAGACCAGGCAAGACCGGGCGCTTTAACGCCATCATGGAAGGGACCCCAGAGCATCTCCTGCAGCATGGAACCTTTCTTGGTGTTTCTTCACCCTTACCATTGCCCGAAGCAACCAGAGCCTTTCCCTCCTTCACTTGATAAGCAAGTAGGCGCTCTAAGCAAGTAGGCGCTCGGCTTCCCTTTCCTACTAACAAAGGAATCTATCTATCTATCTATCTATCTATCTATCTATCTATCTATCTATCTATCTATCTATCAATCTTTTTCAGAGACAGGGTTTCTCTGTAGCCCTGGCTGTCCCAGGACTCACTCTATAGGTCAGGCTGGACTAGAATTCACAGAAATCCAACCACCTCTGCTTCCAGTTCTGGGATTAAAGGCAGGCACCACCATCTCCCAGCAACGTGAACTTTATCTAGAGCAGTGGTTCTCAGTTTCCCTAATTCTGTGCAACCTTTGATACAGTTCCTTATGCTGCTGTGACCGCTGACCATAAACTTATTGCTACTTCATAGCTGTAATTTTGCTACTGTTATGAACTGTAATGTAAACATCTATGTTTTCCGATGGTCTTAGGCGACCCCTGTGAATGGGTCGTTCAACTCTGGAAGAGGTCAAGACCTGCAGGTTGGGAACTGCTGGTCTGTAGGGTAACATGTCAGACAGGAGCTTTGGTGACACTGTGCCTGGGTGGCTTGGTGAAACTATGCTGTCAGGCTCTGAGGGTCGGATGAATTCGGTTGCTTTTCTGTCCAGGGGTATAAGGATCCACATGTCTCCCCTGGTAAGGAATTAGAGGTTGATCCCCTCTCTTCCCTTTCCCTCCTAAGCTCGTGTTATTGACCAAATGAGGCTCCTTTCTGTGATGCCCCAGAGGCTGTAGGTGACTGCTGGGCCCTCTCCAGTCTTATTTTCTCCACTGGCCTAAGTTAGAGCAATTCAGATAAGAAGTCTGATTGCCCACCTCCTGGAGAATGCACCAGCCTGGGGTTGGGAACTGTAATGGCAAACGGGGCTTCTACCAGAAGCTTTCTTCTTACTCTGTACCAGCAGGAGCCAGGAGGAGGATGTTTCCTTACTAAGGGGGTTGATGGATGGCCACCACACATCTGTGCTCAGCCTCTTGTGTTCTGTGCCTTGCATAGGTTGCAGAATGAGACAGCGGCTCGTGAAGTCCTTGAGAGCATCCAAAGCTACTTCAAGTCCCAGCCTTTTGATTTTAGGGGTGCTCAAATCATTTCTGGGCAAGAGGAAGGGGTGTATGGATGGATTACAGCCAACTATATAATGGGAAATTTCCTGGAGGTGTGTGGAAAGAAGTGCATGGTTTCTAATCTCTCCATTTGTCCCGTCCCCGTGGGAGACAGCGGAGGTGGAGGTCCATGCTCAGGGGGAAGCACTTGGGGACAACAGCCGAGAAGGGGCTTTGACATCCCGGACCACGTTGCTCGTTCATAAGAAATCTGGGGAGGATCTAAATCAAACACCGGGCTCTGGGTGTTTAGAAGGAGCAGCTTAAGGAGGGCCCTTCCAAGGGGCTCCATGACTGCCTGGAAATACAGAGCCCTCGATCTTTGTCTAGAGTCCCTGGAGAGAAGGGGTCTTCTTCACCTTGTGTCCAAAGGTCTCCTTACAGTCCAGTCCCTGCAGATGACACTCAGACCACATCCCAGACTAGACCCTTGAGCCTCCATGAGTCTATTTTGAATTTTCAGATTAACTGGCATGATTAATGTTTGGGTAATCTCACACGAAACTCCTCCTGTCTAGCCTCCCCTGGTCTTCGAGGCCTTAGACTCAGCCACCAGAGGTCACATTTTCCTGCAGGGAGCTACTAGCAGGCACCACACAACCCAGGCTCTCTCTTGTTTCTTTTTCACCTCCCTACCTGTCCACTCCACACACAGCTCATGAGCTGCATGCATTTGTGTTATCTCTCAGATCATCTTATAATCCCTAAAATAAGAGAGGACCAACCCGGAGTGCAGCCATGTCCCCTGCCTAGCAGGAGCAGCCCTGGGTGTACCCATGTCCCCCTGCCTAGCAGTAGCAGTTGGACCGTGGGTGGAGAGCCCCAGCAAGCGGAAATGGTGTCTTTGGCTTCTCTTCTCACTCCTTTTCCCACTATGCAGAAGAACCTGTGGCACATGTGGGTGCACCCACACGGAGTAGATACCACAGGAGCCCTGGATTTAGGCGGCGCCTCCACCCAGATATCCTTCGTGGCTGAAGAGAAGATGGAGCCGAACGCCAGCGACACGGTGCAGGTGTCCTTGTATGGCTACACGTACACTCTCTACACGCACAGCTTCCAGTGCTATGGCCGGAACGAAGCAGAGAAGAAGTTCCTGGCCATGCTTCTGCAGGTACCAGGGTTGGAGGGTCTGAGCCAGGGAGGAGGCCTGCCCTGAGTGTCTATCCTCAGTGCAGTCTGCAATGTGGATAGAAATAACACTAAATCTCATGCAGCCCCAGGGTCTCCTTCTCCCTCTCTCTTCCTGTGCCCCTTTCCTCCTCAGCTGTGTTAACTACTCCCAGCAACTGGAAGTAAGAAAAACCAGGGAGGATAGGGCTGCGGTGATAGCTCCGTGGGGAAAATGCCTGCTATCAAGCTTAAGGGCGTGAGTTTGATTCCCTAGACAGGCATGGCTGGGTGCATTGGTGCACACCTTTAATCCCAGCACTCATGAGGTAGAGGGAGGAGGTAAAGGTGAGTTTGAGGCTAGCCTGGTCTACATAGTGAACTCGAAGCCAGCCAAGGCTATCTAATGAGAAAAGGCCAGGCACAGTGATGCGTACGTAATGTGGGTGCAGGGGTGGAGGCAGGCAGATCCCTGGGGCTGCCCAGACAGTCTCTTCTATCTGGACAACTCCAGGCCAGTGAGAGAACTTTTCTGAAAAAAAAGAAAAAACCCAAAGTGTGGCTGGGCCTGGTGGCACATGCCTTTGGTCCCAACACTTGGAAGGCAGAGGCAGGCAGATCTGTTAGTTCGAGGCCAGCTTGGTCTACAAAGATAGTTCTAGATGGCCGGTGCTACACAGAGAAACCCTGTCTTGAAAAAAAAAAAAAAAAAAAAAAGATTTGTTGATCTTTCAGAAAACAAGGGTTCAGTTCCCAGCACCCACATGGTGGCTCACAACAACCTGTAACTCCGGTTCCAGGAGATCCAATGCTCTTTTCTGGCTGCTGTGAGCACTTAAATGCTCACACATGTATGTGTGCACATGCTCTCTCTCTCTTTCCCTCCAGCCCCCTCTCTTTTACACACACACACGCACACGCACACGCACACACAAATAAGATAAATATTTAAAAAGGCTAGGTGGAGTAGCACATACTTTTGATCCCAGCATTCATGACACAAAGACAAGTAGAATCTCTATGAATTTGAGGCCAGTCCTGGTCTACATAGTGATTTAAAAGCAAGCCAGGCCTACACAGTGAGACCCTTTCTCGATAAAACAAAAACAAAAACAAAATAGCTGGGCAGTGGTGGCGCACGCCTTTAATCCCAGCACTTGGGAGGCAGAGGCAGGCGGATTTCTGAGTTCAAGGCCAGCCTGGTCTACAGAGTGAGTTCCAGGACAGCCAGGGCTATTCAGAGAAACCCTGTCTCGAAAAACCAAAAAAAAAAAAAAAAAGGGCACAACACCTGACATACCTGTCATTGACCTCTGACCTCCTCCACAGGTATGTCTACACATTCACCTGCTCATGTACACACACACCACACACACACATACACACACACACACACACACACACACACACACACACACACACACACACGGGTCCTCATGCTTGAGCAGCAAGCACTTAACTGAGCTATCTCCCCACCCCTTCCAGAATATTTTAAAATAAATTTTTACGATTTTTATTATCAGTCCATATTTGATTTGTCTGCCTATTTTGTACATGTATATTCCAAGTCACCTGGAGCTTTCTTGGCAGGGCTCTGTGGAGTGCAGATCTCTTAGCATCCCTGCTCTGTCTGCCGGGCAGCAGCACCCAGCGCAGTGGTGGCTCTCAGCCTCTCTCTTGGCATGGCAGGGTAGTGGTGGGGAGAATCTTCCAGAAGGAAGGTGTCCCATCGCACACCTCCCTGTTGTCGTGCCTCCAGAGCTCCTCCACAGAAGCCAACGTCAGCAACCCCTGCTACCCTCGGGGTTACAGTGCTGCCTTCACGCTGGAACACGTGTTTGGCAGCCTGTGCACGGAGAAGCAGAGGCCAGAGAGCTACAACCCCGGCGATAGCGTCGCCTTCACGGGAACTGGAGACCCACAGCTGTGCAGGGAGAAGGTGGCTTCTGTGTTTGACTTCAATGCTTGCCAAGACCAAGAAGCCTGTTCCTTTGATGGTATTTACCAGCCCAAGGTTCAAGGACCATTTGTGGTAAGAGTGAAGACCAGTTGGTGAGGGGGTGGGGTGGGATGGGGGTGAGGGAGGCTCTGCAGCCCCTGGAGTGCCTCTTTCCTGCCCCCTTCCCTTTATCCTGCTTCTCACTATTCCCTCCCCAGGTAGCTCCATAGCACACCCCTTTGGAGAACTCACTGTCTCTGTCCTGCTCACAGGCCTTTGCAGGGTTCTATTACACAGCCAGTGCTCTAAACCTCTCAGGAAGCTTCTCCCTTACCTCCTTCAATGACAGCAGCTGGGACTTCTGCAGACACACTTGGAGCGAGGTCAGTATTAGAAAAGAGGGGGTAAGCATCAGGACAGACTGTACAACATATGCGTGTATGTGTGTGTGCACGTGTGTGTGAGCAGAGCATGTATAAGCATATATATTTATGTATTTGTATCCATATGTATGTGTATTGGTGTGTTTACTGGCTCTAGAGGCAGTGGGACCTGAGAGAATGGAGCCAATAAATCAGACAGACTAAAGTCTCATAGCCAATTTTATTCAGAGCATCGGACAATTCAGACTCACAAGAGTCATATGAGTAAAGTCTACAGTCCCGAGGACAAGCAAGCCTGGAATTCCATAAAGGCTATAAACAAAAAACAATGGCCAATTGTAATAAAAATCTGAAGTAAACTCACTCCCATCTGCTACACCTGGGAGAAGCACAGAAACACACTGCAAGAACGGTTCTGCGTTCTGAAGAAGCTGAGGTCACGAGACTCTGGTCATGTCTTCTCACAAGTACTCAGAATTATCCCCACACGACTGCGTTCTTGACCATGTCCTGACATGTATGTGTGAATGTACACGTGATGCATAGGTGAGCATGTTTGTACATACGAGTGTATGCATGTATATATGCGCATGTTGTGTGTTCAAGGTTAGCATGGGCTAGGTGAGACCCTGACTGAAATGAATAAATGAAAGAGAAAAGACTCTGTAGGTTGAAGCAGCACAGGGTGTAGATGACCTCGTGACCTTCTGGATTCTGACTGCAACACTGGGTAGGAGTCTTAGCTCTTGTGTAAGTGCGTTCACGTTGTTTTTTGTCTTGAAATCGTGAGTGACGGGTTTCGAAACACTGCTGTAGCCCTCGGGTGCTCCCACATACACCCTTTGAGAGTCACCTGCCTGCTCCCCCTCTCAGGTGTCTTTATTCCCTTTCCAGCTCCAATCCCTGCTCCCCAGATTTGATGAGACGTACGCCCGGTCCTACTGCTTCTCAGCCCACTACATCTACCACTTGCTCGTAAATGGATACAAATTCACTGAGGAGACTTGGCCTCAGATACGGTTTGAAAAAGAAGTAAGTCCAAACACGGAGTGTCTTCTCCTCTTCCTCTCCACAGAAAGGTTTGTGGAAGAGAGGTCAAAGGTTAAAGGATGCTCTAATCTTGCTGGTCACCTGTTGGTGCCTCAGGAGAAGAGGTGACAGAATTTAAAGTTGTTCCCAGAGTGCTGCAGACAAGAAAGCTGGGATTGAATGGATAGATGGTGAGGCTCCTGAGGATAGGGCTTCTGGGCATGCCAGATGCCAGCCTTCAGCCCAGAGCTGGAGCCCAGTCAGTGCCAAGGAACTTTTTGGTGAGACCATGAAATACAAAAAGTGTCTGAGATTTTTTATCCCAAAAAAACTGCAAGTTGAATCTCCTTTTATTTTTTTATTTTTTTGAGACAGGGTCTCACTATGTAGATCAGGCTGGCCTGAACCTCACTAGGTAGACCAGGCTGGCCTGGACCTCACTGTGTAGCCCTGGTTGGCCTGGACCTCACTGTGTAGCCCAGGCTGGCTTGGACCTCACTGTGTAGCCCAGGCTGGCTTGGACCTCACTATGTGCACTATATGAGATGTGCACCCACCACCCCTCCTGGCTTATAATTTATAACAAAATAATTAAGTACTCCCCGTGTTATACAAAAGACAATGTAAGATATAGCTTTGAAGGTGTGAGGAGTTCACATTAGCACCTTTTCATTAAATAAGAATTTTCTCTTTGAAGGAGCCCGAGGTTACTGTGTTTACAGACAAAACTTAAAGATGGAGATGGCCTCTTGTCTAAATAATAGATAGAGGATGGCAATAGATGATAGATAGATAGTAGATAGATGGATAGATAGACAGACAGACAGACAGATGATAGCTGGGTGATGGATTGATGTGTTGGGTGGGTGGGTAGGTAGCAGATGATAGATTAGATGATGACAGATATGTGGAAGAGAGAAGATAGACAACTGGGAAAAGACAGACGGACAAATAAATTAGACACGTGGATAGATAGATGATAGCTAGCTAGCTAAACAGACAGACAGAGACAGGCATTGCCTAGTGACTAAAGTGTTCAGGAAGCAGAAGGACATCTGATTCAGGCAGGACATCACCTTGTGAATCTGTCTGGCCAGTGCTGTGTTCCTCAGTTCTGGGAGGGGTGTTCTCAGTTCAGGAATGGCTGTGGTAAAGCCTGCAGGATGTCTGGAGCCATCCTGTTCCATTCCAGCTTTAGCAAAATTGAATTAATCCAGTCAATACCCTGAATTAAGCCTGGGACTGTCTATTTTCAACTGAGTTATCTGAGAGAGAGAGAGAGAGAGAGAGAGAGAGAGAGAGAGAGAGAGAGAGAGACTGACTCTCTGGAGGTGCAGACCGTTAGCTTGTGTGCTGAACCCTGCTCCACAAGAGCAGTCATCCACCAAGCGCATTGTAAGAATGAAGGCTATCTGCACTGAGTACCAGTCTGCATTGATGAGACATCTTTGGTTTAAATCTGCTTCTGGGAACTGGCCAGATGGCTCAGCTGATACAAGCTCTTCCGGATGAGCCAAACGACCAGAGCCACACCCCAAACCCACATTGGAGAAAGACAATTGACTCCAGTAAATTGTCCTTGGACCTTCAAACAGGTGCTATCACTTTTAGGTTCACACACACGCACAATGTAAACTTTTAAAATTTTATTTTAATTATAAAAAAAAATCACTCCTGGCCAAGTGGTTATCTATTTATATGTTAGTTGTTTTTTTTTATTTTTTTAAGATTTACTTATTATTATATGAGTACACTGTAGCTATCTTCAGACACACACCAGAAGACTGCATCAGATCCCATTACAGATAGTTGTGAGCCACCATGTGGTTGCTGGGAATTGAACTCAGGACCTCTGGAAGAGCAGTCAGTGCTCTTAACCACTGAGCCATCTGGATCTCACCTTGTAACTTTGACTTGCCTGGAACATATATGTATACTATGCTGGCTTTGAACCCACAGAAATCTACCTGTCTCTGCATCCTGAGTGTTGGGATGCCATCACACCCCAGGGCAGGGGAGTGGATCAAATAAATATAAGAACAGAAACAGACCAGAAGATTTTCTACATAGGCACTGAATACATCATTAAAGACAGTAGTCAGCTAAGAAGATAGATAGACCCAGGAGATACTACAAATCTATAAAAAGCAAGAATGAATGATTTTTAGAAAGAAAAGTAGCCGTCTAGAAAAACAGAAGAGCCAGTTCTCCTGCCTTTGATCCCAGGACTCAGAAGGCAGAGGCAGAAAGGTCTAGAGTTCAAGGCCAGCCTGAAGTACGTGAGACTTTGTCTCCAAAAAAAAAAAAAAAAGGAGGAAGCTTAGGAGATGGCTCAGTTTGTTAAGTGCTCGCCACACAAGCATGAGGACCTGAATTTCATCCCCGGAATCCACGTAAGAAAAAGTCAGAGCCAGGCAGTGGTGGCGCACGCCTTTAATCCCAGCACTCGGGAGGCAGAGGCAGGTGGATTTCTGAGTTTGAGGCCAGCATGGTCTACAGAGTGAGTTCCAGGACAGCCAGGGCTACACAGAGAAACCCTGTCTCGAAAAAAACAAAACAAAACAAAACAAAACAATACAAAAAAAGTCAGGCATAGTAGTGTGCTCCTACAATCCCAGCTCTGGGGGAAGAAGCAGAGACAGGAGGATCGCTGTTGCTTGCTGGCTCAGCATATCAGCCTCACAAGTCAGCCGAGGGCCCAGTGAGAACCCCTGTCTCAAAATGGATGGCTCCTTGGGGACAACCAGAGGCTGACGCCTGACCTCCATACACAAGTGTGTACACACATACAGAGAGCCGCATCTCCAGCCCCCATATACCATTTTGAGTGGAGAAAGGAAAAAATAAAATAAATACAGGAAGTAGCACTAATGGAGATCGCTAGAGTTGGACAATAGAATCCAGACACGTCCGTGATGCCACCGGTCACAAGGCGTCACCTGGGAGATGGCTCCGTTGGTAGAATGTGTGTCTCATACACACTCGACCCCAGGCAGAACCCTACTTCCCCAGCACCCTGCAAAACCAGGGAGTCCTGCACCGAGTCTCACAGTGTACACCCCTGCAATCCTAGCACTCGGGTGGCAAGAGGATCAGGAGTTCAAGTTCAAGGTCATCCAGGTGCATTGTGTGTTTTAGGCCAGCCTGGGAAAGGGAATCTACCAGCTCATGGTCAGATTTTAAGACTTAACCAGCCAGGCTGCTTCTCTGGGTGTTGCTTGGGGAAGTTGTAGTCAGAGCAAATCGGGGTGTGTGTGTGTGTGTGTGTGTGTGTGTGTGTGTGTTGGTTGGAAAGGCGGTCTGACAAATACTGACTATCTGTTATATCCCGTGGGAAACACACCTCCGGTGCTAGGCAGGCGCAGTGGTAAACACCTCTAACCCCAGTACTCAGGAGGTGGAAGCAGGAAGATTGGGAGTTCAAGGTCATCCTCTGCTACTGTAAACTTATGGCCAACCTGGGGTGTATGAGGTTCTCTCATAATAATATACAACTTAATAAAGCAATTAAATGAAAAAACAAAATTAAACAAGCAACCGACTTACATCATTTGTAAGAGAAATGTTTATATATATATATATTTTGGGTTTTGGTTTTTGGTTTTTTTTGAGACAGGGTTTCTCTGTGTAGCCCTGGCTGTCCTGGAACTCACTCTGTAGCCCAGGCTGGCCTCGAACTCAGAAATCCACCTGCCTCTGCCTCCCAAGTGCTGGGATTAAAGGCGTGCACCACCACCACCCGGCCTAAATGTTTATATTTTTAAGAATTAGGATACGGACAGGCTGAAAGTTAAAAAAAAGTTTTCTTAACATCAAGCAAAGGGCCAGTTAAATGGCTCAGTGGAGAGAGGTGCTTGTCTCCAGGCCTGACTCTCTGAGTTCCATTGTAGGAGCCACACAGTGGCAGCAAAGAACCTTCACTCCTCAAAGTTGTCTAGTGATCTCTACAGGCACGCTGTGGTATGCACACACCCACAAGAGTGTGTGCACATTCATGGACACCCACACCCACAAACACACCCACATACAAACACCCCCCACATGCACACAAACACACCCCCACCCCACCCTCCCACACAAACACACCCACACATACACACACCCCCTCCACACACACACACAAACACACACACAAACACACACACCCCCCCCACACACACACACCCCACACACAAAAGTGTAATCTGAATAAATATCAAGCAAATGCTAACCAAGGTGCTGTCATTTACTATCTAGCTAAACTATTTTGAAGAAGAGTATTATTTGAGATGAAGAGTGCAGATGATAAGTTTGGTTCACTATAAAGATTGCAAACTCAAAATAAAGAAGATGCCTAAGAAAACAGTCTCAGAACAGGATCGTCAAAAAGCAGACTGAAGGGCCAGGTGTGCTGGCGCACACCCTTAAACCCAGCCTGAGGCGGGTGGGTCTCTGAGTTCAAGGCCAGTCTGGTCCCAGGAGTGAGTTCGGGGCTAGGAGGATTTACACAATGAGATCCTGTTTTAAAAGGAGGAAGGGGGGGAGAGAGAAGGGAGGGAAGAGGAGGGAAGGAAAAGGAAAGGGGAGGACCTAGCAGAAGAAATGAGCTCAGAAAAGCTTCCTATTAGGGCTGGCCCTGTTCTAGGAACCAGGCTTGGGTTGGGTAAACACCTTCTATCTCTTTCTTTAACCACAAACAGGCCTTTCCCTGCACAGTAGGAATGCTTTCCCTGCTGGGACTGCACTGTTCTGACCCTCTGCCTCAGTGGGCTTGCAGGGAACCCAGTTTCTGATTGTCTGTAGTACAGAAGGTAGAATCCCAATTCTTTGTGGCTCTGGTGTAATGTCAGAACACAGGCAACCCCTTAGGTCTTCTTAGATCACAGTTCTCTTTTGGGGTGTCCTTGTGGGGCTGGCAGTGTGGGCTGGGACTAGCCTGTAGTTCTTCCTGAACCATCCGCTATCCTCCACAGGTGGGGAACAGCAGCATCGCCTGGTCCCTAGGCTACATGCTCAGCTTGACCAACCAGATCCCAGCCGGAAGTCCCCTGATCCATCTACCCATACAGCCACCGGTATTTATGGGAGTCCTAGCCTTCTTCACTGCTATCGCCTTGCTGTGCCTGGCATTTCTTTTGTATCTGTGTTCAGCATTCAGGACAAAGACGCGCTCTGAGAATGCCTTCGACCAAGCGGTGGATTCTGACTGAATCTTCCAAGCAGCACCTGGGGGTCCCAGGCTGCCATAACCCACCAGAGTGACACCAGGCAGTGTGAGTGAAATGGCTGCCACCAGGACCTGTCCCCTGCTTAAATGCCAAGCTCATGTGCCTCTCAGCCACTGGTTCCTGCCAGAACACCTCCTGGGAGTCCCTCAACCACCCAGTGGGCATTACCTCTGCAACCCTCCCTGTCTGCTTGCTGATCCACTGGGAATCAAGGAGACACTGGCAGTTGGTGTCAGGGGCTTCACTCCGTCTACTCCAGAGGAAGCTGAGAATATAATTTTATGCGGAAGAATTGACCATGGGCTCTGTTTCCATTTTCTCTCCCTCCATATTCCTCCTGGCAAGCTGCCCATGAAGGCTCTGACCTATAGTTCCTTTGCAAGACTGTCCTGTCTTTTAGTTGAGTTGAGCCCTATCTCAAGCCACTGATACTTTCTTTTAGTGATCTCATAAGCATTAAGCTCCCTGACTGGTAGCATGTAGCATTTAGTGGGGAAGATGACAGTGTTTTGAGGCAGAGTTTTATGTAGCCCACTCACTATGTAGCCAAGACCAACCTTGATATCTGCTCTTTTCCTGAGGGCTGGGATTATGGGTTGTGAGGTCCTGGGGGTAGAACCTCAGGGCTTCATGTATGCTAGGCAACTCTTTGACCAACTGAGTCACATGCCCAGCCTAAGAAGACTCACAGCCCCAAGGACAGATGGCTTCTGTCATGTAGGCAGAAGACACATAGAAGTCTCTAAACAGTAGCTATTCTTATTTTGGAGTGCCCACTTGGAGCTCTGGTCATGGGGTTGCTACTTGGCAGGTGTCATCCTTGTATAACTGTCTCTCTGCTGTGCCCTCTTGTAAATCACACCCAGTGGACTGCACCGTGAGGGGAGGGGGCAGGGGGATCTCATTAACCTGGCAAAGCTCCTTCTCAGGGTGCCTTTGGGCTATGACCATGGGGTGTACTTTTTCCCCACGATCCCATGGGTATATAGGATCCTGTCCAAAGATTTCTCCCTGCATAACTGCTACACATCTTGACTTTGGGGACAGAGAAGGCAGACTCGGGAATATTTGCCTCCAAAGTGGGATGGGAAAGGTCTTCAAGTCCAGTAGCTACAAGCTACAACTCAATGCTGTGTCTCATGGCTGTTTGTTGGTTCCATATGGAATAAACTGTTATTTTTATTTTGCACTGTGTATTTGTTAACTTAAATATGACACCCTTTCTCCTAAGGACACAGGGCAGTATTTTTAGAAGGAAGAACGATTCTCACTGTGTAGCTCTGTCTCCGACTCCTCAGGACTGGGATTCCAGGTTTTATTTATTTATTACTGACATGAGGTCTGGGTCCTGAACTCATGTCTTTGGCCTTGCATGTCTTTTACTGACTGGGCCATCACCCCAGCCTTTGTTTTGGTTTTGAGACAGGATCTTGCACAAACTCACCAAGATGCATAAATCAGAAATAAAAATAGGGGCTGGTGAGATGGATCATTGGTTGAGAGTCCTGGCTGCTCTTCTATGGGACTTGGATTCAGGTCCCCACACCAGTACGGCAGGTCACAACGGCCTGTGACTGTAGGGGATCCGCTTCTCTCTTCCAGCCTTCTCCAGCACTGAATGCATGTGCTACACAGCCAGACATGCAAGCAAAATGCCCATATACATAAAAGTTAACGAATAAACTTTTTAAATAAAAGTAAAATAAATCTTTTTTTAAAAGTTAAATATCTTGATTATACATGCCAATCTCTGACTCCTAGAAGCCCCACAGCTTCTTCACTTAAAAACAAACAAGCACTGAATAAAACCAGGATGTTGTTTGTGCATGCTGAAGATCTTGGTTAAGTAACAGGTTTCTAGTTGTAAGGCTGTAGTCATTAGAAAGCCAGCTGCGTGGCTCTCCTCTTGCCAAGGCCATGTCTCCCTTGACATGTCTGTGTTTCTCACCCCCTGAGTGAGCTCTGTCAGATAACCCTCGATCAGCTGAATCCCTCCTGTCTTATATACACCACAGATATCTCAACCCGGCTGGGTCCACACCCTTGGAAAGCCACACTTTCCCATACCCATCCACTGTCCCAGCATTCCGACTCTAATGGCCCTTATGTCTGTGCTGCTCCTACGGATACTCAGACCTTACACCACACCCCAAGTGTCTACCACAGATAGACATACACACACAAACATACACACACACACAGAGTCACACACTGTCACACACACACACACACACACACTCACACCACCCCAGACAAGACACCTGGCTCTCTACTACCACTACAGCTCACACTGAGGTAGTGTTTTTCACACGTTCATACCTGATCTGCAGCTCAAACCTGTACGGTGGCTGAGGCCAGCCCTGTTCCTCCCGCCTATGCCTCCTGAGTGGCTGGGATTGCAAGTGTGTTCCACAACACACAGAGAAAGGAGACAAGAGGCTAATCTAACCAATATCACACTGCCAGAGAGGAGCCGAGGGAGGAGCTGAGTCAGCATTTCTACCCACTGCATTTCTAGCTGGCCAATCAGGCCCAGGGAGTTACCTGTCTCATTCCCCACCCCCAGCTGTGGGATTACAAAATAATACTCTCACACCTGGCTGCTTGTCTTTTCTTTCTTTCTTTTCCCTAATGTGGGCTCTGGGAGTTGAACTAGGTTCTCATGCTTACATAGCAAGCTCCTTACCAGCTAGGCCACTTCTCAGCCATCGTTTTCTTTTGAGAAAGTTTTGCCATGTTGCCCGGCTGGTGCTTGCTATGTATGCCAGGCTCATAGCACCTTCTACCCTAGCCTGCTGCATGCTGGGATTATAGCCATGTACCACTGCGCACAGCTCATACGCAGTATTTTTACTTTGTAAAAAGCGAACTTGAGGTTTCATCTAAGGCTTCCTTTCCAAAAAAAATTTATGATCTAGCCGGGCAGTGGCGGCACACGTCTTTAATCCCAGCACTTGGGAGGCAGAGGCAGGTGGATCTCTGAGTTCGAGGCCAGCCTGGTCTACAGAGTGAGTTCCAGGACAGCCAGGGCTACACAGAGAAACCCTGTCTCAAAAAAAAAAAAAAAAAAAAAATTTATGATCTAATAATAAAAATCAAGGAAATATAAAGGGTGCATGTTTAAAAACAACACGTGAATTTTTTTTTTTTTTCTGAACCACTAATGATTGGCTTTAAATGTAGTCATTTTGGCAGTTTGGGATTTGAACGACATTCTCACGTGTCCCAGGAAAACTCTTACTGCTGAGCCACGCTCCTGAGTGCACTGCTGGCTGTTTCACAATTCATCCTGCAAGCTTCCCACAGTAAAGCTTCCCAAGACCCAGGTCTCCTAATAGAATACAGGTGCTGGGCTGGAGAGACGGCTCAGCTGTTAAGAGCACTGGCTGCTCGTCCAGAGTCCTGAGTTCAATTCCCAGCAACCACATGGTGGCTCTCACCCATCTGTAATGGGATCCGATGCCCTCTTCTGGTGTGTCTGAAGACAGCTATAGTGTGCTCATATACATATAATTATAAAAATTATATAGGTGCTGACTACTCCGTTCACACTGGACAGGCAGCAGAACAGCTGCTTCCAACAGATAACAGAACTTAAAGATTCTGAGAAACACGTGTTGAGCCAGCACTGTCCAGTCCTGTCAGCCTTCCCCAGCCTCTCGCAGATCCCCACCCTCCCCACAGTCCCTCTGGGCAGGGCTGCCCATGCCTGCTGGCGCTGGGGGACCAGGGCATGGTCCTTGAAGCATGGAGAGGACCTTGTGCATGTGTTGTGGGTGGCAAGGATCTTTGGTCTCCCTTGTCTGGAACATCTTCTCACTCAGCTCTTTGCACCTGTCCTGACGGAAAGCTTTTCCTGGGGATTTCTCACACAGTACCGCTTCACTCAGATGCAGACTCCTCAGGATGAGGAATTGATTGAGAGGGCCTGGAAAGAGAGCTCAGTGGTTGAGCGCTTGCTGCTCTTGCAGGGCAGCTCAAAATCTTCTGTTAACTCCTGTTCCAGGGGATGAGATGCCCTCTCCTGGCCTCTGCAGGTACTAAGTTTGTTTGCACTTGGTGCTCAGAAACACATGCAGGCAAACACCCATACACCTAAAATAAAATAAAATGAAAAATTGTCTGCAGAGATGACCAGCAGTTGAGTGCTTTCCTACTGTCATTGTAGAGAACCAGAGTTCCGTTTCCAGCTCACAGCTATTCATAACTCTAGCTTTAGGGGATTGGATACCTCTCTGGCCGCCGAGGGGACTGTTCCCCTGCCCTGTCCCCTCCACACACATTAGTAAAGAGTAGATAAAGTGCTTAATGTCGTAAAAACCTGAATTTGGATCCCTATCACACACATGAAGAGTTAGGATTGATGGCCTGCAGTGGTCATCCTGGGGAGGTGGAGACAAGTGCACCCCTGGGGCTCAGTGACCAGCTTGCCTAGCTGAGCTGGCAAACTCTGGGTTCAGTGAGAGGCTGTCTCAAAAAGATGGGATGAAGAGTGGCTGAAAAAGGCACCCAGGGTGCTGTTTTGCTCATCTACTTGACACGCTAGGGTCCTTTGGGAGGAGGGAACCCCACTTGGGGGAATGCCTCCAAAAGAGGCACCCTGAGGAACAGATTCTTAATCGGAGTCAGTGGTTGATGTGGGAGGACCCAGCCCACCTGGGGCGTTTTACCCCTAGGCAGGTATTCCTTGGCCGTGTGAGGAAAGCAGCTGGGCAAGCCAAGAGGAGCAAGCCAAAAAGCCACATTCCTCCACAGACTCTGCATCAGTTCCTGCCCTGACTTCCTTTCATGGTGGACTGTAAGCTGCGAGCTAAACAAACCCATTCCTCCTCAAGTTGCTTTTGGTCATGTGTTCTTTCACCGCAAAAGAAAGCAAACTAGTGGCCGGGCAGTGGTGGTGCACGCCTTTAATTCCAGCACTCGGGAGGCAGAGGCAGGCGGATTTCTGAGTTTGAGGCCAGCCTGGTCTACAGAGTGAGTTCCAGGACAGCCAGGGCTACACAGAGAAACCCTGTCTCAAAAAGGAAAGAAAAAAAGAAAAAGAAGAAGAAGAAGAAGAAGAAGAAGAAGAAGAAGAAGAAGAAGAAGAAGAAGAAGAAGAAGAAGAAGAAGAAGAAGAAGAAGGAGAAGAAGAAGAAAGAAAGCAAACTAGAGTGTAAATGTTCTGCTTGTACCCTGGGCTTGGAAGCCCAGGCACCACACAGCTCTGAGGGGAATCAGTATCCCAGTAGACAGGCATCCTGAGACATGGGAGCCCAGGCGCCACACAGTTCTGAGCAGAAGCTTCCTCAGCAGGGGCACCGCAGCTCCCAGGGGAGAGTACCCCCAGCTAGGCTGAGGAGCTCAGGAGCTCAGCCGCGCTCCACATCCTCACTCCTCCCCACCTCCTCATTGCTTCTTGGCTTTTTCTGATGAGAGTCACAACAGGTGAAAATCTCACCAAAGAGATTTATTACAGGGTCCAGGGTAAGGAGGGACGAGTCCAGACATGGCTGCCCTCTGCTCCCAGAAGCAGACAGCAGGGAATTGGACGAAAGGCAGGGCTTATTTAGGATTTCTCAGGAGGCGGAGCTTTTCAGGGCAGAGATTTCCAGGGTGATGATTGGCGGGATTTCAAGTCCTGAGTTTGGGGAGCCCAGGGATTGGTGGATTTTCCTGCTCAGGGATTGGTGGGTTTTCCTGCTCAGGGATTGGTGGGTTTTCCTATTCAGGAATTGGTGGCTTTTTTAATTCCCGTTTTCCTGCTTTGGGTCCATGGGTTAGGGCTGGAAGTCCTTCCAGCCATAGCAGGCTGTGGCTGAGGCACTATCTCTGTGGAGCTGCTGGAGAGGCCACTGTGAGCAGTTCCTGTGGGGATAGTTCCTGCATCAAGGCTGGAGGCTCAGGCAGAAAAGGTGTGGCCACTGTGGACAGCTTCTGGGGGCAGCTCCTGCTAAGGTGGGAAAGGCAGTGCACCACCATAGCACCATCATGGCCATATCCTGTGAAGGCTGGAGACTGAGATGTTGCAGTGCCGCCATTTTGACAGGAGCTGCCATTTCTGTCAGCTTCTGTGGGGGCATCTTACCACAGCCATAGGCTGGGATTGGAAGGAAGGGCAGCCCACCACTTTGAGGACTTTTGCTGTGAGCCACTTAGGGACTACATAGGGCACCCAGCATTGACCTCTAACTTCCACAGACTTGGATGGGTATGTATACCTGTTCATACACAAATAATTACATATCTTTTAAAGGAAATCAGTCAGGGCCAGGGTAGCCTTGGTTTCACTTCTGGCACAGATAGTGATATTTTTCTTTTTCTCTTTGAGGCTTCAAGGGTTTCCTCTGCCAAACTGAGGTCTCCATCCCTAGTGAGAAGGAAACCTGAGGTACATCCACAGAGTAGCTGTTGGCTGAAGTTGGGGGCCTAGGCCCGTGATAAGCTGGGCAGGGTGCCTGCTGTCTTTCCCACCTGGCTCTCTGCAACAAGCAAGGGGTGGGACCAAATAATGAAAACCAAGGGCAGCTGCTGAAATCTCCCCAGAGCGCTCCCCCCCCCCCTGCATTTAGGTGCCAGGCTTTTTCTCTTTTTCTTTTTTAGTTTTTATTTCTGTGTATGGGCAGCTGGAGGCCAGAGGTATTGGTTCCTCTGGCTGGAGTTACAGGTGGATGTGGACCACCCCATGTGGATACTGGGGATCGAACTCCACTCAGCCATCTCTCCAGCCCCTCACTGGCCTTTTCATGGGCACTGGGCAGAGGTCTGAGGAACCAGAGAGCGCGGGGGCCTCTGTCTTGGCTCCCAGTGTCAACCTCAACTGGCCCTTCCTTTCAATGATTGGACTGCCCGGAGTCTTGTGACGCTCTAATTCTAGAGGGCTGTAATGGGAACTTTGATTACCTTCTCACTAGATTCTAGTGCAGGGGTTCTCAACCTGCCGGTCACACATATCAGAAGCCCTGTATATCAGATGTTACATTACAGTTCATAAGGTTCTCAACCTTCCTAATGCTGCAACTCTTTGATATAGTTCCTCATGTTACTGTGACCTGACTATAAAATTATTTTCGTTGCTACTTCGTGACTGTTATTTTGCTACTGTTAAGAATTGTAAATGTCTGTGTTTTCCAATGGTCTCAGGTGACCCTTTTGAAAGGGGCAGAGACCCACAGGTTGAGAACCTCTCCATTAGCGCAAAGCAAGTCTTGCTTGGAAAAATTACCTCATCTATGAAACAGAACTCATAGAAACCTGACACAGCCTGATGGTCCTTGGCAAAGGTCCTGAGACGTTCCTTCAAAGATGTGCCCTGTCTTTCCAGGGGGGAAAAAACCAAAACATTAAAACCTCAGAGAGAGCTGGACAGTGGTGGCGCACGCCTTTAATCCCAGCACTTGGGAGGCAGAGGCAGGCGGATTTCTGAGTTGGAGGCCAGCCTGGTCTACGGAGTGAGTCCAGGACAGCCAGGGCTACACAGAGAAACCCTGTCTCGAAAAACAAAAAAAAAAGTAAGGTGAAGAGCCGTGGAGGAAGAGGAATACTGGCCTTTACAGCGATGCACACACAACCAAACGTGCACGGTCACACGTGGGAACAAGCAAGCAAAAACCACAATAACAAAAGAAACTAGCATCAGTCTTGTTTTTCCATGGTTCAGGCTGCTAGAGTGTAGCAGGTTCCTGAGTTCCTGGTCATGCTCTCCCTCACCCCGCCTGTGCAGTACTGGAGTGTTTGCTTTGTGCAGACAAAGATCTCTGAATAACATCAGTGTCCTTTTTTCCCCAAGCGTGTATTAACTTAAAAAAATTTTTTTTATAGATTTATTTATTTATTTATGTAAGTACACTGTAGCTGTCTTCAGAAACACCAGAAGAGGGCATCAGATCTCATTACAGATGGTTATGAGCCACCATGTGGTTGCTGGGAACTGAACTCAGGACCTCTGGAAGAGCAGTCAGTGCTCTTAACTGCTGAGCCAGCTCTCCAGCCCCTTAAAGAAAAATTTTAAAGAGGAAAAAAAAAAAAAAAAAACTTTTCTCCCTTGTGAGAGTTCCCTGGCCATACTACCAGAGAACTCAGGGGGTGGGGGGAGGGGGACTGAGACAGTTTAAAATCCAATAGTATAGTGAACACACTTTGAGAAACACTTTTCCGTAAGTGTGCGGTCGGATTATGTCAGACCAGATTGGTCTCGAACTCATAGAGATCCACCTGCCTTTGCCTTCCGAGTACTAGGGTTAAAGGCATTGCCACCATTCCGCTACTCTCTGAGTTTTGTTTGTTTGTTTGTTTGTTGTTGTTGTTTTTTAGTTTTTCAAGACCGGGTTTCTCTGTGTAGCCCTGGCTGTCCTGGAACTCACTCCGTAGACCAGGCTAGCCTCGAACTCAGAAATCCGCCTGCCTCTGCCTCCCAAGTGCTGGGATTAAAGGCGTGCGCCACCACTGCCCAGCTCTTCACCTTACTTTTTAAGACAAGGTCTGTTGTTGTCTTAGTTAGGGTTTTACTGCTGTGAGCAGACACCATGACCAACTCTTTTAAGGACAACATTTAATTGGGGCTGGCTTACAGGTTCAGAGGTTCAGTCCATTATCATCAAGGTAGGAGCATGGCAGCATCCAGGCAGGCATGGTGCAGGAGGATCTGAGAGTTCTACATCTTCACATGAAGGCTGCTAGCAGAATACTGGATTCCAGGCAGCTAGGATGAGAGTCTTAGGCCCACACCCACAGTGACACACCCACTCCAACAAGGCCACTCTTTCTTTCTTTCTTTCTTTCTTTCTTTCTTTCTTTCTTTCTTTCTTTCTTTTCTTTTCTTTTCTCTCTCTCTCTCTCTCTCTCTCTCTCTCTCTCTCTCTCTCTCTCTCTCTTTCTCTTTTTCTCTCTGTCTTTCTTTCTTTCTTTCTTTTGGTTTTTCGAGGCAGGATTTCTCTGTGTAGCCCTGGCTGTCCTGGAACTCATTCTGTAGACCAGGCTGGCCTCGAACTCAGAAATCCACCTGCCTCTGCCTCCCAAGTGTGCGCCACCACTGCCCAGCAAGGCCACACTTTCTAATAGTGCCACTCCCAGGACCGATCATACATAAATCCTCACAGTTGTTGAACCTGGAACTCACCAAGTAGACCAGTTCTTTGGTCAGTAAGCCCCTAGGATCCAACTGCCTCAGCCTCCTGAGACCTGGATGACAGGCAGGCCACCACTGCCCATAGCACATGTATGTGAGTGTTAGAGACTTGAAGTTCTGATGTATCGATAAGTATTTTACCCACTAAGTCACCTACCAGAGTCACAATCCATACTTCTGGCATTCAAGATCTGGCCAGCTGTGAATTTTTTGTAAAATATATATTTTTCATATCTGTTTACTTCACTTAGTGGTCTGTGTGAATTTCACCTGCATTGTTCCAAAGTCTCCTGATTACAGGCTACCAAAAGTTATCCGTTCTCTTGTGTGTGGGTCTCTATAGTTTTTAGTGTGTACTATTAGAAAAATAAAAAGGGTCAGACATTGTCGCCCATGCCTTTAATAGCAGGACTTGGGAGGCAGAGGCAGATGGATCTCTGTGAGTTCGAGGCTAGCCTGGTCTACCTAGGACAGCCAGGGTTACATACAGACCCTGTCTCAAAACAAACTTAACAAAAACCTAAAGAAAACAACAAAAGAAAAATTACTGTTATGGCCACTCTTTATATGTCTTTAACAATTATGATCCAGGTCAGTGATGTGGCTCAGTGGGTAAAGGTGCTTGCTGCCAGGTCTGATAAGCCAAGTTTAGTCCCAGGGACCTTCAATGTGGAAGCAGAAAACCAATTCCCACAAGTACTGACACCAGTGGCATTCGCACACTCACAGAAACACAGATGGGCAAACAAAGAAATAGGTAAATAATTAAATGCAAAACAAAATACAAGAGGGTGGAGATGATTTCTTCCCAAACGATGCAACCTAAGGCTTGTAATGGAAGTATGGAATTCTAAGATTTGGGATTCTGGATCCAACCGCTGCCCTTTTTTGTTCCAAGTAACCTGTATCTTTTTTTTTTTTTTTTTTTTTTTTTTTTTTTTGGTTTTTCGAGACAGGGTTTCTCTGTGTAGCCCTGGCTGTCCTGGAACTCACTCTGTAGACCAGGCTGGCCTCGAATTCAGAAATCCGCCTGCCTCTGCCTCCCAAGTGCTGGGATTAAAGGCGTGCGCCACCACTGCCCGGCTCTCTTCTTTCTTTTTTAAGATTTATTTAATGAATGTTGTGAGTACACTGTCGCTGTCTTCAGACACACCAGAAGAGGGCATCAGATTCCCATTACAGGTGGCTGTGAGCCACCATGTGGTTGCTGGGAATTAACTCCGGACCTCTAAAAGAGCAGTCAGTGCGCTTAACCGCTGAGCCATCTCTCCAGCCCCGTACTTTTGTTCTTTAAGACAGAGTCTCAATATGTATTCCTGGTAGGGCAAGCGGCTTTAAATGCAGACTTGCTTCCGCCTCTGCTTCCCGAGTGCTGGGATTAAGGGCAAGGGCTGTATCTTACTTATATCCTGTGTATACAGAAGAAAAGGGAAGTGGGCTGCGAGCAGTTCGGAAGGAAAGATCAGCCTCAAAGTCCTTCCTATCCCTAAAGTTCTCAGGAGTGACCGCCCTGTCATGCCAACATTTCGGTGACTGAGGAAGGAGCACTGCTGCGAGCGAGACTGCCTGGAGTATAGGGAGTGGAAAGCCAACACTGAGAGACCTTGTTTCAAAAATCTCAAACCCAAACAAACAAAAAAAAGGAGAAATTACAACGCCAAGCTCACAGCACGTGTCTGAGAAGGAACAACCCGTACAGAGCCGGAACCGCCATGTCATTACCCACCGAGCATGCGTAAACGCACGCACGGTCCCCGTCGACCAATCAGTGTGCACGCTGGACGTGAGGGGCGGGGCTTCCGCCGACACATGCGCACGGCAGGGCGGGCCCTCTCCCTTCTCGCTGAGCGCCGCCAACATGGTGAGTGTGTGTGCCGAGGGCTCCGAGCGCGGCCGTCGTGACGCTCGTCTTCCGCCCCGGTCGGGCGAGCCCCGGCGTGGAGTGGCTCTGCGCGACCTGGGCAGCGCGTGGGGAGACGGCGAGGCGCGGGACCCAGCTCCCGGGGAGCGCGGCTCGCGTGGACGGCCCTACCGGGGCCGCGCGTACGCAGTGGCGGGAGTGGCCGGGCCTGAAGTTCGGGAATGGCGGCGCTGCTACGGCCTCGGCCCTCCCCGGCGGCCTGGCTCCTCGCGAGCTCCTTTTAGTCCTTTTTCTCCGGAAAAAGTGAACCGGGGAGTGGGCCAATGGGTTGAACAATGAATTATTTGTACGAAAACTAAAGGAGTTATCAGACATGGGTAAGAGCGAATCCAGCGAACTTGTGTGCTGGGAAAGTGGCTACAGGACACTTGACGTTAAAAAATGCTGGTTACTAAGTTCAAGTCCGGCCCCCCGGGGAGGCTCCGAGCCCACTGATGCCGGTAAGCAGCGGACTTGGAATATCTAAAGCCAACCCTTGTATCTTCTTCCTTTTCTAGGTGTTCAGGCGTTACGTGGAGATTGGCCGAGTGGCCTACATTTCCTTTGGGCCCCATGCTGGAAAGCTGGTCGCAATTGTAGATGTTATTGATCAGAACAGGGTACGTGTGGGACGCAGTATTTTACAATCTTAACGTGCACCATAGATGGTACTGAGGGGTAGCTAGAGTTTGGGTGGAGATCTTTAGACTACAGCTTTACCTTTGAGCAAACACTGGCCACAGGGTTTGAAGCACAGGGAAGAGTTAGTTCATCTTATAGGATTAATTCACCAGGTGAATTTAAATGAGGTAACTGTAAAAAGACTTCAGTGAGGCTGGAGGTATGACTCTGTTGGTAGAGACCCTGGCTGGAGTCATTCCACAGCCCTAAAGATAGGTGTGATGGCTCCTGCTACCTTAGGCTCTGGGAGGATAAGGAGGGAGAACCAGGGGTTGGCCACTAGCCTGGGCTGCTTGACTTTGTCTGAAAAAAACACAGTGAAGGTTTATAGGCTCTTGGGTCCAGAGAATCCACATTGGCTTTATTTGAATAGTAACGTACATGTATTTGGTCCTTAAAGGGCTAGAAGTTATATAGAGGTGCCAGCCATTGAACTTGAGGTGCCTGTCTGAGATCCTCGGCTTTGTATTCTAGGCTTTAGTGGATGGACCCTGTACTCGAGTGAGGAGACAGGCCATGCCTTTCAAATGCATGCAGCTCACTGACTTCATCCTCAAGTTCCCACACAGGTAACACCTTGTTCTAAGTTGCTTTTCAGTTTGGTGCCATGGTCTATTATACACAGACAATACAGCCACTTTGGAGCCAACCCAGAAAGGGGTCTATATTTAACAAGCAGACCTTATTTAAAATTGCCCAGGTTGTTTGGCCATTATGAAAGTTCCTGTTTGGATCTTTTTTTTCTTCTTCTTTCCTCTATACAGTAAGTTCAGTGAAAATGTCTGCTCTTGTGTAGCCCAAATTCGCAGTCTTGGTCCTGACTTCCTTTAGTGATGGGGCTGGTGTGTGCTACCATGCCCCCTGCGTTAAACTTGCAAAATCCTGTCATTTGTGCTCGCTACAAAGTGTTTAACATGAAAAAGTGTGTTTCCAGCTTATAAGAAATGAAGGCAACAGCAATTATTTGAGTTTTTTTGAAATGCAGATGAAGATTGTCCTTCAGCAATGATTGATGAGAGGAGGCACCTCCTGTAATGAGCCACCAGAGTAGATTTAACCTGGGTGGTCTGTGAGACAGATGCAGTTCAGGGGTGCTGGTGGAGTAGTTACGGTCACCATGTACTGGGGTGACTACAGGTGAATCTAGGGTTCACAGTAGCAGTGAAGTTTTTGATGGTTAAGAAACCTGGCCAAGCCGGGCAGTGGTGGCGCACGCCTTTAATCCCAGCACTTGGGAGGCAGAGGCAGGCGGATTTCTGAGTTAGAGGCCAGCCTGGTCTACAGAGTGAGTTCCAGGACAGCCAGGGCTACGCAGAGAAACCCTGTCTCGAACCCCCCCCCCCCCAAAAAAAAAAAAAACCTGACCAAGTTAATGTACAAAATATAACAGGTGTAAGGAGCAGCTTTTGTTAATTACAAAAGGAAACGGTTTTATGCACATATATGTGAGCAGTGGCAAGTGTGCTCAGAGGGAATTTTGAATCTTTCAAATATTTTTGACTTGACCTGACATAAAGCTAACTCGGTAATCTGTGACTTTACTCTTCACAGTGCTCGCCAGAAGTACGTACGAAGAGCTTGGGAGAAGGCAGATATCAATACGAAATGGGCGGCCACAAGATGGGCCAAGAAAATTGATGCCAGAGAAAGGGTAATGACATAAAGCTTTGGGTTCTGGAGGGCGGGAGTGTGCTGAGAAGTGTCAGGAGAGATCAGTTGCTTTTTCTTTTTAACAGAAAGCCAAGATGACAGACTTTGATCGTTTCAAAGTCATGAAGGCAAAGAAAATGGTAAGCTTTCAGATGTACATTTGATGCAGGGTAACGGGGGAACAGTAGCCAGTCCCTATTTTGTGGTGATGTCTGTAATAGATGCTTATAATTCCTGTTAGGTTAGGGCCAGCAAGATAGCTTGGGGTAAAAGTACCTGGCTTAATGACCTGAGTCTTGTTTAAATTTACGTGTGTGGAAGCAGTTTAATTTTTAACAATGGACATAAGGCATATTTTGTGTGAGCCTGTAGCAAATGCTCTCCTGTGTTTCTCCAGAGGAACAGAATAATCAAGACTGAAGTAAAGAAACTTCAAAGAGCTGCTATCCTGAAAGCTTCTCCTAAAAAAGCAGCTGTCGCTAAGGCTGCCATTGCAGCGGCTGCAGCAGCTGCTAAAGCTAAAGTCCCAGCCAAGAAGGCGACAGGACCAGGCAAGAAGGCTGCAGGTCAGAAGGCTCCTGCACAGAAGGCTGCAGGCCAGAAGGCAGCCCCTCCTGCTAAAGGTCAGAAGGGTCAGAAGACCCCAGCTCAGAAAGCACCTGCTCCAAAGGCAGCTGGCAAGAAGGCATGAGGCTACACAAAGAATAAAGGTTCTTTTTGACTGACACGGTGGTAAATCTCATGTGTGGACTCCGCGCTTGTCGCCGAGTGGGTAGTGGGCTGGTGGGATTGTAGGCAGGATCAGCTACATAAACTCACTCTACCCAGGCCTTCCTACTTAGCATACAGCCAGAGTCAAACTGATCCTTATACACGGGTGCCACGACAGTACAACAGTGTCATTAATTTTAACCCTTGTACAAATGAACTTCCCATCAGCAGGTGGGATTCCATCATTTTGATGAACCAGAGTCTAGTATATAATTCTTGAAAGACACAGTGAGACTGGGCTTGCCTGTCTCGCATGTGGTGTGTTTGGCATTTCTTCCCTTTTCATGGCATGGTTTGGATAGTTTTGGACTGTAAAATAGGCTTAGGATATTTGCAGGAGAGTGGATGATTGGAGAGAAGCTTAGTCCTCAAAGGATGGGATTCCGAGAAGCAGGAAGTGTTATTTGTAGGGTTGTTCCCAGCACACTGGGTGCTTTTCAGTCTGATGTCTAGGGTTTGCACCTGGACAGGTGGGCACTGGAAGACAAGTGGGAATGACCTGGAGTAGGGGGAGTCCTGCCGTTGTCAACAGCGCTTGTGGGCTCTGCGTCTACCCCGTGAGGTGGCGGGTGGAGGATTAAGGAGGATGCAATGTGGAGTAGGCTTTAAGGGGCATGAGCCAGGCCTTGGTGCAGCACTGCGGGAGGCAGAGATGGCTGTGAGCTGTTTGAGCCAGCCAGGGCTACATGGTGAAGGTATAGGCTCCTGAAGGGAATGGGGAGTGACAAGTGGGACTCAGGTAGGTCATATGATTGAACTGGTACTTCAGTTTAGCCAGGGCCTTAGAGATTGGGAAGGAATTGAAGTGCCTCATGTTTAGGCACTTCGGAGCACACATTGGGCCCTCTGCTATCAGGAAAGTGATGGTCCCATATTCCATAAGCCACCTATTATTCATTGGGCTTATTTAGGAATTTTGAGAAAGGGATTAAAGCCGGGCAGTGGTGGCGCACGCCTTTAATCCCAGCACTTGGGAGGCAGAGGCAGGCGGATTTCTGAGTTCAAGACCAGCCTGGTCTACAGAGCAAGTTCCAGGACAGCCAGGGTTACACAGAGAAACCCTGTCTTGAAAAACCAAAACCAAACAAACAAAAGAACCTAGCACCTGGAACTGGGTTTACTGGAATAGCCTGAGGTAAGGGCAGGGGTGGAGGGGACTGAACTCATGGAGAGGAGGTTCCTGGTCACTACAGTGAAGTATTTGCTGAGTGGTTTTCAGGGGTATTTATGATTGCCTATTGCCTATGGAGGATTTCTTAGCCTTGGGACTGCTGTGGCTTGCTTAACTTTCAGAAAATGAGGTTTCACTTTGCCATTCTGGCTTGGGATCTCTGAGCTCCAGTGGACTTCCTGCTTTAGCCTTCAGCATAGGCCCTCAACCACCACACACACCTATTTGAACATTAAATTGTCTGAGGTAGGGTTTCGGGTTACTGGTTCCTGCCTAGGTCTTTGAAGTGCTGGCATTACAGGTAAGTACCATCGTGTCTAGTGAGAAATAAGCTTTTTCTGCCTTATAATTTTTACTGCTTTATTATTTTAAAGAAAGGTATGGGTTTTGCCAGGATGTTAGGTCTGCACTGTGGTGTCTGAGGATGCTGGGTCTCTTGAAATAGTTACAGATTGTGAGCCACCATATGGGTGCTAGAATTGAGTCTTGGCCTTTTGCAAGAGGAACAAGTGTTATTAACTGCTGAGTCTTCCAACCCCATCATTAAAATACTTTTTAGGATCCTTTATGTGTCTGTGGGTATATGCTGTGAGTGCAGTGTCAGGCAGTCCAGAAGAGGGCGTTAAATTTGCTGGCTCTCAATTGAGCCACCTGGTGCTGGGAACTGACCGGTTAAGCCAATTTTCCGGCCACATCAGCATGAGAAACCGCACTCTGATGTCTAATCTTTATTTGTGGAAGTGTGACTTTTTTTCCAATCTATGTTACTATTTAAAATTGGTGCCAGAGAAATCGCTCAAGCGAATTTGTATAATTTATGTCCGGAGCGGGCGACGCTTACCACCTGCCGCCCAAGTGCGCACGCACCCAAATGTCCCAAAGCACACCCCTCTGATCTTCCAGAGCAGATAGGTCGGAGCCTGCGTGTTAGCTCCTTTAAATTCTCGCAAGTGCGCAGGCGCCCTGAGACTACATCAAACCCCTCCTACTCCGCCGGACCGTCTTGTGTTGGGGCGGTGTTATCACCGAGATGAAGCCTCCGGAACGCCTAGAGCGGCCAGAGTGCGCTCCTCCTTCCCGGTCCGGGCTTGGCCCTGTAGAGAGTTCCGGCGAGTTGGTCGCTGACTTACTGCAACCGGTGCCGGGTCAGAAGTGGGACTTTCCCTTCTGCGTTCCCAGTCTGCCACGAGCGGACAATCCAATGTGTTTGGGGGTCCTCGAGCTCCGGGACGCACTGGGTCCCAGGGGACGTCTCCGGGGCGCGGAGCATCATCTCTTGTCCTCAGAGGATGTCTGTCCCCTGGTTGTCAGACCCGTGTGTTTTGTAAGCGCGCTACAGAGCCTGCGGAGTGGAGACCTCCCCCTGCGTGGGAGGCAGGAAGGCTTTGGGTGGAGGTGTCCGAGGAGGTTGGGGTGTCCCAGTGGGAGATACGGAACCTGGGCACCACAGGAGGCTTCAGTGATACAGGGCAAGGTCCCTAGCACTCATGCAGTTCTCTTGACTTCTAAGGTCCTGTTTATCTAAGGCCAGAAGACAGTGTATGAAGTCAGGGACACCAGTCGTGCTCCAAACCGCTTAGCCTCAGGTCAGTTAGCTTCCTTCCTCCTCAGACTAGCAGTCAGTTATCCAAAACGCTGGAGGACTCCTTTGCCCAGGCTGTGGTCCATGGCCAGTGGTCCATGATGGAGGAAATAAATATTGGGGGCGGTGAGGCTCACGTTGCAGATACTAGTGGAAGAAAAGAGACCAGGACATCCCGTGAGTGTGGAAGCTCAGATCGTGTCTGCAAAACGAGAGTCACCTGCTGAAGTTAGAACTTCATTATTGAGCTGGTTTTGGTGTCCGTTGCTACTAGGATATGCTGAAGAGGCAGAAGCAGGAATATCAGGAGTTGAGAACCAGCCTGGGCTACACCTTTGTGTTAGAGTACCGTCTGCTCTTCCAGAGGAACAAAGATTGGTTCCTAGAATCCCTGCTGAGTATTTCACAACCTCCTGCAATTCCAGGTCCTTCCAGGGGATCTCATGCCCTCTTCTGGTCTCTGGGAGTACTGCATGTGTATGGTAGACACCGACCAAATCCATCCATTAAAAATAAACAAACCAAAACGTGTTGAAGAGTTTGCAGATGGGTGGAGTCAAGGTGAATGACCGCCAACTAATACACAGTGTTGGTGGCACTGTGGTCACAGCACATGAACAAATCAAGTTGGTACTGACTTACTTCCTGCTGGCTGGTTTTCATGGTACCAGAAGGTACTATGCAGGCTTCTGGGGGTCAGGGTGGAGTTACCAACACTCTTATTCAGCTTGGAACCCCGAACTATGGTAATGACCAGCATGGCAAGATATGTCCATGGTGCAACAGCGGCCTGACGCTGTGTGGGGTAACTAACTGATTTCTGATCGGCTTTAAGGCTCTTTCCACAAGAGGAAACACATGTCTAGTACCACGTGCCTGGCCACAGACCCACAGTTGGGAGTTTATGGGGCTCAGGAGGTCAAACTGCCCTCTTATTTATCTCTACAGACAGAGGTCTTTTGTGCAGGGGACAGTGGTTAATGCTGAAGCTCACAACTGATCAAACTGCAGGGAATAACTGTGCTCAGCCACAAAAGGTCATCTCTGTCACACTCAAGACATGGGCCATCTTGGAGGAGTATGGAAAGATAGCAAGAACCAGAAGTCAGGAGTCTCACACTCTGATGAGACACTTTTGGATACGACAGGACCACTGCAGTCATGGACCCACAGCAGCTGTGGTGGTCTCCATAGGACCTACACAAGTTCTCAAGCCAGTTCTGGCATGGAGGAAGGAGGAGCTCAGAGCTCCCTGACCCTTAGCGGAGGAGCTACAGACAGTTGGTGCTTTCTCAAGGAGGGGGTATCAGTTTCTTGAAGGCTGTGGTCCGTTGTAGTCAACCGCAACATGAATATATGAGCAGCACAGATTGGGCTTGGAGATACACATGACAAGACATGGGGGTGGGGTGGGGGTTAAAAGGTAGGTCTGGGAGGAGTTAGGGAGGGATCTGGTAGTGAATATTATCAAAATAGATGATATACATGTATGAAATTCTCAAAGAATTAATAAAAAAATATATTTTACTTAGAAAGCCTGGTAACACAGGAGTACACGAAGGTGATCGTTCCTTGGGGGACAATCTGTAAATCCAGGAATATATTCCTTCTGGTTGCTATGGTTACCAGGAAGCGAGTATTGCCTTGGTATTAGACTATAGATTGGAACAGCAGTGAGAGACCCCAGACCGTGTGGGTGGCACAGAGCTGGGGCTGTACATTTGAATCGAGAACACTAGTGCATTGGTCCCTGGCTGTGGTGCTGGCTGCTCTTCAGGAGGGCTTAGGGTTGTGGGCTGCCCAGAAGCTCAGAGCCCCTCCTCCCTGAGCAGGAGCTTGATCAGGAGTTTGCTGTTTCAGGAAGTGGTGACCTTTGAGGATGTGGCTGTGTACTTCACACAGAGCCAGTGGGACAGCCTTCAGCCTGCATGCAGGGGCTGTACAGGGATATGATGTTGGAGAACTATGCCCACGTGGCCTTTCTGGGTAAGACCTTGTCAGAGCCCAGGTGCCTCCTCAGGGATTCTGGGAACTCTTGAGATTTTGAGGTTGGATGCCTGTAGTAAGGACTTAGCTCCCCAACTTGTGTGCGTGTGTGTGTGTGGGGGGGGGGGTTAGGTTGCTGGGCATTCCTGGTAATCATGGTTTCTACCTGGATGTCTCTTACTCCACGGAAGGGTGTGGCTCTGTTACAAAAAACAGGGAGGCTTTTCGGCATGTCAAGGAGTTCTCTGTCTGTCCTTCCTTGGGTAGAGAATTGGTGTCCACCGTTGTGGAAGGGCTCCCCAAGGGAAGCACCTGAGCGTGCATCCTTCCTAAGGGAGCTTCCTCTCTTGAGACCCAGGCCCACCCAGGTCGTATCTGTCTGGCTGCATCATGGAGCCCAGGTTAGACCCCTGATGCTGCTCTGTCTTCTGAAGTCCACATCTTCCCCCATCAGGCCTGAAGGAAGGTGGGCTGATAGAGGTCTCGGGAACCCATTGGCAGCTGTCCTGAGTCTGACCTGAGCGTGGAGGCACAGCCCTGCAATGTGCCATTCTGTAGTTGCCCTACTGGTGCAGGGTTCAAGGGCGGGGCCTCCGAGGAGCTCCAGAGTCAGTCTTGTCCTCTCAACCTCTTACAGCTCCTTACGCCTTCTGAAGCATGGTGAAGGCGTGGGCTCCAGCAGGGTCAAGGACGGTGTTCCTCGGTGACCCAGCTGGTTTTGGTCACAGGCATGAATTTAACCTTTAGGCCGGAAGCAGTGGAAAGAGTGGCTTTGTTTTAAAAC
>CM052706.1:3430073-3454443 GCA_028551405.1 Uromys caudimaculatus | reverse complement strand
CACACACACACACCTGCACACTCACTGTCCACACACACACACCTGCACACTCACTGTCCACACACACACACCTGCACACTCACTGTCCACACACACACACCTGCACACTCACTCCCCATTTCCCTTAGACTGCTTCCAGCCTGGATTTCCCTGCTTGAGGCCAGCATTTCGAACCTTGCTCCTGGTGCATGCTGGGATTTCGTAGTCAGGGACTCCACAGGGGCTCACAGCTGTCAGGCCAGCTTCCGTTCAGACGCCTTTCTGAGAGGAATTAATCTTCTCCCAAAGCAGTGTATCGGATATTAACTACAAGATTATTGGGCATCACTTAGAATTTGGGGTGTCTTCCTTCCTTGTAGGAAGAATATTTGGTCAGTTGGTGCTGGGGGTTGTGTTTCTCTGCCCGAGGCCTTCTAGCATGCTGACCTGCCTCTGCGTCTGCTTCTCCGGGCCCTTGATTTCTCTCTGCTCTTGTGGACCTTGGTCCCGTCCAGCTCTCTGTCTGCTCAGATGGTCTCTGTGCTATTTCTCTGCGACCCCCTCTTCCCTCACGCCCTTCCTTCCCTCCCCCATTCCCTGCTCTCCTTCCCATTTTCCCTCCCATAGCTCACTCTCTGCCCCTTCTGTGGGGCACACCCTGGTCATCTGTCCTGGCTGCTCCTAGTGTTTCTCCGTCGCGCGTCAGTATGGATTACCCACCTCATCCTCTTTCTCTTTTAATTTATAGAAACCTATTTTTGCCAGGTGTGGTGGGACATACTTTATAATTCCAGAGGCAGGTGGATTTCTCTGAGTTCGAGGCCAGCCTGCTCTACAAATTGAGGACCAGGACAGTCAAGGCTACACAGAGAAACTCTGTCTCAAGACAACAACAACAATAAAAATTATTATTTATGTATGTTTTAAGTACATGCCATGTGTCTGGGTGATGGCAGAGGCCAGAAGGAGCCAGATGCTTCCAGCACTGTAGTTACAGGCAGTTGTGAGCTACTGACGCTGCCAGGAACTGAACTCAGGTCCTCTGGAGGAAGCACAGGTACTTTTACCCACTGAACCATCTCTCCAGCCCGGCTCAGTCCCTTTTTTCAGATCTTGTAGTCATTTCAAAGGTATGTCTCAAAATCATCCTGCAAGAGAAATTATTTCTCAGGCTCCGTCTGTTTTCCTCCTAGGCACTAGCTAAGGTCTCTTGTCTTGTGCTTGTATTGCTTAGATACTGAGTCCTGGACCACTGGCAGCCTCCCTCCCAGTTTGGAGAGGGTGGAGTAGGACTCTGGTGATGGCTTTAAAGTCCGAGGGTCTTAGGACTTTCTAGTTCTCTAACTGTACTGAAATGCTGATGATAACTTGTAAAAAAAATCCTAAAAACTTTCTTGCTCTTTCTGAGGGCAAAAGGCTGCTGGCTTGGTGATTAACACCTGCAGTCTAACAGTGGAGGATTAAGCAATGTGGCCTTTGTTCTGTCTCAACAGGAACTGCCTGGCTCTAACTTTCAGCCTGCTAGTCAGAAGTCGCAAGAAGAAAATGGGACACTTAGAGAAGTGGTTATAGAGTTTATTACTAAGTTGTAAAAAGTTTCCTATGAAAGCTATCTAAGAGGAAGAGCAGAAAAATCCTAAGCAGGGAAAGAGAAAAATTCTTTTTTATTTCTCTTTGTCTTCAGTACTCATACAACTTTCAGAATACATGATCACATGTTACAAAGTTCATCACAAGTTCACACAAAAAAATCAAATCATAAATTAAAATAGAAGTTTACAACAGAGAATGTTTACATGCACATCCATTAGGAGTAATTATCTGGCTAAACATCCGTCACCTGTCTCGGCTCCACAGGTTCACTGAAGGTTTAAAACCATAACTAAGTTATTAGTGAAGTCTTGTATAGATAAACCCAGTCAATTTTTTATCTCCTGTCCTAGCACCTAGAGTAAATCTTTAGTTCCCTTTTTGTGACCTTTGGTTAATTGTTTTACAACCTCTTGGAATGTGCTCTGAGTAGGAGGTTACTATCTAAGAGCAATTAACTGGTGCCACTTAGAGTTCTCATTGCAGTTTTGACTATCAGAAAAGGACCTAATAAGCCGGGCAGTGGTAGCGCACGCCTTTAATCCTAGCACTTGGGAGGCAGAGGCAGGTGGATTTCTGAGTTCGAGGCCAGCCTGGGCTACAGAGTGAGTTCCAGGACAGCCAGGGCTACACAGAGAAACCCTGTCTCGAAAAACCAAAAAAAAAAAAAAAAAAAAAGAGAGAAAGAAAATGACCTAATAGTAGTCCCACGATAAAAGAGTTTAATAATCATTGATATAATTTTAGGAATTCTTATAGGATCATCATTAAGATTTAAGTCATCTATTTGTCTATATAGCATCACTACAAGGCAGTACATGTTCGTGGATCTGCAGAGATCTGCTCCAAAGGGGTGGGCTATTGCTTAGTGATATATATGTTTAATAATAACAGGAAAAGCATATTAATAGCAGGAATTTTTCCTAAAATGAATCCCTTACAGCCTTGTTTAATAAGGGTGAACCTGTCACAGACTCTATAATAATCTGAAGCAGGCCATCTCAGAAAGATCATCTGCTAGTTATTAGCTTGTCCCATTATGGTTCCTGACACTGGATCAAGGGCAGAAAAGCCTCCTTTCAGTCAAGAAGCCTCTGCCCTGCAGAGTCCCTAGTGGGGCGGTGCTCTGTAAAGAATGTGGGGATTTTTTTTTTTTAAGGTCTTTTTTGTTTGTTTTAGTTTACTTCTTTAATGTGAGTACATTGTTGCTATCTCCAGATAAACCTGAAGAAGGCATCAGATCCCATTACAGATGGTTGTGAGCGACCATGTGGTTGCTGGGAATTGAACTCAGGACCTCTGGAAGAGCAGTCAGTGCTCTTAACCACTGAGCCATCTCTCCAGCCCTGGGGGAAAAAAAAATCTTCAGATACAACTCAAGACTGCTGTGTCACCTGATGGGTCACACTGGGAAAAGCCCTTCGAATGTGAAAGATGTGTCAAAGCCTTCAGGTCCAGCTACGACTGCATCATCCATGAGAAGATTCATCTCAGAGAGGGGCCCTGCAAGTGCAGGCAGTGTGGGAAAGATCTGTATTCCAGCAGGGCCTTAACCCAGCACCAGAAGATACACACCGGAGCGAAGCCCTACATCTGCAAGGAGAGGGGCAGGGCCTTCTGGAGGGGCGTGGCCTTCCTCCAGCACCAGAGTTCACACTGTGGATGAATGCAAGATGTGCCGGAAAGCTTTCAGATGGTACAGGAGTTTTCTCCAGCATCGGAAACTGTACCTGGTTGAGACAGAGCCCACTCAAGGTGATCCCCAGGGACTCCCTCCAGACTTAGCTCGGGTTCCTCTGAAGGAGCCAGGTGCCACTCTTGCAGCTGTGCCTCCTCTCCCCTTTCCTCCAGTTGCTCCTGCTGCCGCCGCCAGGAAAACCCTCCTCACCGGCCCTGTTAGTGAGGCTCCCAGGGACTTGCTCCCACAGTGAAGACTTCCCCAGTTTGTCAGTCCTCCTTGGCCCTCTGTAGCTTTAGCTTAGCACTTCCCCGAGCTCCGAGCTCCTTCTTACCAGCAGCTGGCACCACATGAGCTCACATTAATGAATTCACTTACAGACTGTGGGTAGAGAACAGAACACTGTGGTCCCTGCAGACTTGATAGCAGCGGCTGTGTCTGCACCGCAGGTCTGCTGGGCTTGGGAGCTGGCAGGTCAGTTTGAGAATCACTTGTCCTGCCTGGCCCGTTGTAATTAGAAGCGACCTGGGGCCAGTGACATGGCACTTGCCACCAAGCCAATCACTGGGATCCCACAGTAGGAGAGAACCAACTCTTACAAGTTACGGCTGAGCCCCGGGCACAAATATATCCCTGTGTGAACGCACACAGGGACATACAGGCACCCTAATAAATAGGAAGAAGCATACAGGAAGAAATGTAATGCCTGCTGGAGTAGAGAACTGGAGCAAGCTTCTGATCATAGAATTTTAGGCAGATTCTGATTTTAGAATTTTAGACAGATTCTTTTTTTTTTTTTTGCTGGACACACGGATACTCCAGGACAGTGTCCTTTGTTCCCCTGGAGACCTCGTGAGCGGCTCTTCCTTCTCTTTGCTCCAGACACTGAGGTGGGGTTGTGAACAGCCCAGGAGGGCCAGGCTTGACCCACTAGCTACCCAGGACAATGTAACCTGCGGGCTTTCTTTAACTTTTTCACTACTAATGTTATCAAACTTAGGTTTTCTTCTCATTATTGATTTGATGTTATTTCTATGTTTCGAAGAAGTGATGAGTGTCTCCACGGAGTGTGTTTGGTTTGCCTTGTCTCCAGGGTCCTGTACTAGGGTCTCTAGGGACACTGGCCCCTGGAAGGGTTAGTGTGTGTTATAAGGAGACAGTTGTGAGAATCTCCCTTTCATATGACTTCCTGCCCTGATGACATTTGCCCTGTTGCATTACCAAGGTGGCCTCTACCACAGGCTGGACCAGCAGCCTCCAGACCATTGAGTTAAATGTGCCTCTTCTCTTTATAAAGCATCTTTGGATTTTTTTTATTCTAGCCACAGAAACATGGACGGATACAGTACCTTTCTTAATGTGTCATATCCTGAGACATACATCGTGGGTTTCTTCCATCAGTGATGGTTAGTGACCATTTGGGTAATGCATTACCAACCTTCTCTGTCAGTTATGTTTCATTTTGTAATTAATACGTGTATGCACATACATATGGCACATGTAGAGGTCAGAGTGTGTGTATGTATACATATGTCACATATATGAAGGTCAATGTGTGTGTGCATACATATGTCATGTCACATGTGGAGGTCTGTGTGTGTGTGTGCATACATATAGCACATATATGAAGATCAGTGTATCTGTACATACATATGTCATGTCACATGTGGAGGTCTGTGTGTGTATGTGTGTGAGCATACATACATCATGGCACATATGTGGAAGTCAGTGTGTGTGCATACATATGTCACGTGTGGAGGTCTGTGTGTGTATGTACATACATATTTTATAGCATATATATGGAGGTCAGAGTGTGTGTTGTGTGTGCATACATATGTCATGGCACATATATGGAGGTCAGAGTGTGTGTTGTGTGTGCATACATATGTCATGGCACATATATGGAGGTCACTGTGTGTTGTGTGTGCATACATATGTCATGGCACATATATGGAGGTCACTGTGTGTGTGTGTGTGTGCATACATATGTCATGGCACATATGTGGAAGTCAGTGCGTGTGCATACATATGTCACGTGTGGAGGTCTGTGTGTGTATGTACATACATATTTTATAACACATATATGGAGATCACTATATGTGTGTGTGCATACATGTGTCATGTTACATGTGGAGGTCTGTGTGTGTGTGTGTGTGTGTGTGTGTGCATACATACATCATGACACATATATGGAGGTCAGAGGGCAGCTTTAGGAGTCAGTCCTCTCCTTACTCCTTTTTTGAGGCGGGGTCTCTCATGTTTCTGCTCCTTGCTGTTTCCATGAGCTGAGTGGTTCTCTTGCCTCTGCCTCACAGTGCAGGAGCGCTGGGGTTACAGTGGTACACTGCTCGCTGGCTTCTCATGTGGGTGCTGGGCATTGAATTCCAGTTATCCACCTTGCATGGTGGGTACTTTATACACTGAGCCAGTTGCTGGTGCCAAAGAGTGATTTTATGGGAGATGGTCTGGATATACCCTGCTTTTCCCTGGAACCCCACCCTGATGTGTGAATAAAGATGATTCATATCTATCTGTACATTATTTGGAGTGTGAGATAGAAGCTGAATCAAGTTTTATATTTCTATTAAATTTTTCTTGACAGCAAATAGCTGCAGAGTGCCAGCTAGCACCACACAATTTATCCAGCAGGCTGACAAACTACCAGGCAAACACTGCCAGGTGTCTGTAAGCTGAGCCACAAACAACACCAGAAGGACAGAGGGAATTCAGACTGAGGCTGGATCCTGGCAAGTCCTCAGTCACCATGTCTTGCCAAGACCCCAGTGACTTCGGCTGAGACCACCTCTCCCTATCCTCCGTTCTCAGTATCAGGAAACCCTTCCTCTGGTGAGTTATTGAAAGCCCATTTTAAAACAGAACACTTTTTATTGATGTGTGTGTGTGTGCACCGTTGTATGCTCACATGCATGCAGGTACTCACTAGAGACCAGCAGCGGGCATCGGATCCCCCAGAACTGGAGCTACCCGTGGTCATGAGCTGCTGTGTGGGAGAAGCCTGTGCTCTGTTTAACCTGAGCCATCTCTCTGGTCTCTGCATATGGAGTTTTTTGAGAACTTTTAACAGGAGAGTCGCTACCAAGATGAGATAGGCAACATTCCCACCATCCCAGGCAGCTCACACTTGTTCCCTTGCAACGAGACCCAGGGAAGGCAACATGGCTTCCCTGTGAGGTGGATACTCTTCTGAATGCTGTCTCCAGAGGTTGGTTCTGTTTGCTCTTAGACTACATAGAGAGCGTGCTCCTTAGTATCCAGCCTCTGTCCCCTTCCCTTCCTGCCTTGAGACCAGGTTTCCTGTAATTCAGGCTGCCCTTGAGCTCTGTATGTAGCCTTGAGCTTCCAGATCCTCCCGTTGAGGCAATAAGCTTCTGCCACAATCCAGCTAGAATTCAGCTCCTCCTCTTCCTCCTCTTCCTCTTCTTCCTCCTTTATTTTGTTTGCTTGCTTGTTTCTTTTGAGACAGGATCCTGCCATGTAGCCTGAGTTGATCTCAAACTTGGGGTGATCCTCCTGTCTCAGTGTCTCTCAAGTGTTGGCATGTCTACATCTACTTACAAATACCAATTAACTTTTTGGTTTTAAGCTTATTTTTACACATAGCCCAGGCTACCCTCAAACTCACTATGATACAGAAGATGACCTTGAACTCTGGTTCCTCCTGTCTCCACCTCTCTAGGTGCTGGGATTATAGATATGCAGATTGACCCCAGGGCTTCCTGCCTCCTAGGTGAGCTCCCTACTGTCCCCTAGCCCCAGGTTTAGTTTAAGTCAACTTTGTGGGTAATATTTGTTCATGGAATCATGGACTTTTTTTATTTGTAGTAATCCTAGATGTTATTTTGATGCAAATCACAGAAAACATATTTCATTTACAAATATGTCTGTAGGGCCAGGCATGGTGTGGCACACATCTTTTATCTCAGCACTTGGAAAGCAGTGAAACCCTCTCCTAAGAAAATTAATAAGTTAATAGGTGACTCTAGAGTAAGGAGCCTAAATAGATGGTTACACACACACATGGTCTCAGCACTCTGGAGACTGAGACAGAGGGATCATAACTTTGAGGCAAACCTGGGCTACAGGATGAGTCCCAGGCAGTTCTAGGCTACATTGTACAAACAAACTAAAACAAAGACAAAAACAAAAATCTCCCAACCTCAAGTCAAAAGAGCAAACAAAACATACCACCACCTCCACCCACATTACCAGACCCAGAAGGAACCACGGGAAGACTGTTCTGAAGTCTGGTGCTTAATGTGGTGGGAGGTGCAGAGCTGAGGCAGGGGGTGAATCAGGATCGCTGGGATTTCTAGCAGAGGTGAGGGGCGAGGGCTGGGAGGGAGCTGGGAGCAGGGGTACAGGAACTGCGGAGGGCTGAACCACACTGCTAGCTATTGATTGATAGACACACTTGGAATGGATGAGGCCGGCGTCTGGGGCCTTGGACGGAAAACCGGTAGCTGCCATCTCCTCTGGCATTTTGATCTGGGACTCCTCATGTCCCTCAACCATACACCTTAAGAAGTGATCATTCTCCTTAAGTGAGTTTATTATGATTAAAGATTCACCCAGCCATCCTCAGGGCACACAGTGTTGTTCAGCTAAGAACAGCCTTTGCTCTCTTCGTCTGGAAATGACTGTGTACAGACCGAGGAAGCACTTCCTGAAAAGGCCTTCATCAGCTCAGGAAGCACAAGCGGGACAGATGAGATTTATGGAATTAAAAATCTTCTACATGGCAGCAGGGTGTGGTGGCGCATGCCTTTAGTCCCAGCACTCGGGAGGCAGAGGCAGGCAGATCTCTGGGAGTACGAGGAAAGCCACGTCTACGTAGCAAGTTCCTGGAGAGCCAGGGCTACACACAGAGAAATTCTGTCTTGGGAATGGGGGGGGGGCAAGTTGATCCATCTCATTGATGCACAAATTGCTTTCTCTTTAATAAGTGGTAAAATATATGTATACCAAAGAATTGGTTTCCTTGGTTTGGTTTAGTTTGTTTTGTTTTGTTTTTTGTTTTTGTTTTTGTTTTTGTTTTTTTGTTTTGAGACATGATTTCTCTGTGTGTAGCCCTGGCTATCCTGAACTTGCTATATAGACCAGACTGGCCTTAAACTCAGAGATCCTCCTGCCTCTGCCTCCCAAGTTCTCGGATTAAATGTGTGCTCCACCACTGCCCGGCATGCCTAAGACTTAATTTAAGATACATTTCTCTATGATTTATCATCAGCTGTGTTTTGTGTACACTTTATATACTTATGTACCTGTGTAATTAATGGGAGATATTTAAGACGCCAGAGCTCTGCCACTCCTCGGTGTGCTCCTGAGGGACTCTGTGTAGGGCACAAGTCTGTGCACAGCTGGATTTGCCACTGTGCCCTTCACAGTGCCCAGGACATGGAATCAGTCTAGATGCCCATCAACATGATGTATGATTAAAAAGTATGATAAATATATACAGTGTAATGATTTAAAAAATTTTTTAAAAAGATTTATTTATTTAATGTATATGAGTACACTGTCTTCAGACACACCCGAAGAGGGCATCAGATCCCATTACAGATAGGTGTGAGCCACCATGTGGTTGCTGGGAATTGAACTCAGGACCTCTGGAAGAGCAGTCAGTGCTCTTAACCCCTGAGCCATCTCTCCAGCCCCGATTTAAAATTTTTTACTTATTTATTTACTTGCATACGTGTGTGTGTGTGTGTGTGTGTGTGTTTTTGTGTGTGGTGTGGTGTGCACATGTAAGCCTGGGCACCTGTGCTGTAGTGCACCTGTGCTGTAGTGCACCTGTGCTGTTGTAGTGCACCTGTGTTGTAGTGCACCTGTGCTGTTGTAGTGCACCTGTGCTGTAGTGCACCTGTGCTGTTGTAGTGCACCTGTGCTGTTGTAGTGCACCTGTGCTGTAGTGCACCTGTGCTGTTGTAGTGCACCTGTGCTGTAGTGCACCTGTGCTGTAGTGCACCTGTGTTGTTGTAGTGCACCTGTGCTGTAGTGCACCTGTGCTGTAGTGCACCTGTGCTGTAGTGCACCTGTGCTGACCAGATGCCAGCTTTTGGGAGTCAGTTCTCATTTGCCACCATGAGTAGATAGGATCTCTCTTGTTTCTGCCACTGTGCCCTGTGCTCTTGGTTAGTTGGTCTGTAAGCTTCCCGCTGATTCTCCTCGCTCTCTCTCCTATCTCACAATAGGAGTGCTGGGTTCACAGATAACGCCAAGTCTCACTGTGTAGCTTTGGCTGGCCTGAAACTCACTGGTCTTGAACGGGTCTGGGGATCAAAGAGGTCATCAAGCTTTCGTGGCAAGTGCTTTCTCACCCACCGAGCCATCTCCCAGGCTGCATAGTGGAGGGTTAGTCATAAAGACAGATGAATTATACCATTTACAGGAAGATGCATAGAACCAGAGTTTATTGTGTTAAATGAGATAAGCTGGGCTCAGGAAGATGATTACTGCATGTTTACCCCGGGTAAGGAGCCTAGAGTTATGTGGGAGCCTGGGAAATGGCTCAGGTGGTAAAATGCCTGTGGCACCAAGCAAGAGGCCCCGAGTTTGGATCTGTCATCCATGTAAAGAGCTAGTTGTAACTTCTACCCCCATAGCTGTAACCCCGTGCAAGGTGGGGGAAGGGCAAAGACAGGCTGATTTCTGCCAATTCACTGGGCAGCTGAGTGCATGACCTCTAGGGTCAATGAGAGAACCTATCAGGAATGAAACTGAAGGCACTGGAGAGATGGCTCAGTGGTTAGGAGCATCGGCTGCTCTCCCAAAGGACTCAGGGTTCAATTCCCAGACCCACATGGCAGCTCACAACTGTAACTCTTGTTCCAGGGGACCTGACACTCTCACACACACATGTATTCAGTCAGAATGCCAATGTACATAAAATAAAAATAAATTTAATAAATGAGGCCCAAGGGGCCAGACGGATAGCTCAGTGGTTAAGAGCATGTATTGCTCTTGAAAGACCCATTTGCACTCAAGTGTACACACACATACACACACTCACATACACACGTGTGCACACATATTCACAAACATTTGCACGCACACACACACTCTTGGGCACACACTCACACACACAGGTGCATGCACACACATACACACACAGTTTACCTGTGTGTATAGATAGGGAAAGAAAAATATTTTTCTCATGTGTGTGTGCATGCGTGTGTGTGTCTGGAAAGCAGAAGGAAGGGTTTTCTTTGTGGGGAAGAACATGAATGACAGGGGTCAGGAAGGGAAAAGAGAGCTGGGGAGGGCCAAGTGTCACACACGTATAGTGACACGTATGGCTGTCGTCATGAGATCTGTTTCTTTGTGCACTGAGAGAAAATTCACATCTCCTCACGCACCTTCACCTTCTTGCTGTTGAAGTTAACTCACTGAAGAGACTGGCCTCACTCCCAGGTACCAGGACTATTGCGAACTGTCTTTCCTTGTTCATGAAGGAACTCTTTCCCAACAGTGTGTAGACAGAGCCCAGCATGCTCTGAGCCTGCGGTGTGCTCCCCTGCTCTGGGCGGGCCGTGTGCCCCCCTGCTCTGGGCGGGCTGTGTGCTCCCCTGCTCTGGGCCGTGTGCTCCCCAAGGCCAGCTTCCAATACAACAGCCCGCCGCCATTTCTCTCCGCTCTCCCCTTGCAGCTGGCCCTTCAGGTGGGGCTGAGGTAGTTAGGCCTTTCAGAGATTGGGTGACAGCCCCCCCCCCCCCAATGTTTTCTCTTTCTGCAGCAGGAAGATGAACTCAGAGTGCCTTTTGGGACTGTTTGAATGATGTATTTATGGGAGGGAATACAGAAAAGATGATATTAACTTGAGGGGCTTCCCATACTCTGTATTTAAAGAGGGTAATAATCAGGAAAGACTTGTACTTTCAAATTACGCTTATTTATTATTTATTTATTCACGTGTGTTTGAGCGCTTGTACATATTCTACAGCGCATATGAGGAGATGAAAGAACAGCTTGTGGGGCCCAGGGGATTGAACTCAGGCTGTCAGGCTTAGAGGCAAGCCCTGATTTCTACTGAGCCATGTCTCTGGCCCATACCTCAAAGTTCCAAAGCCATCTTCGAGCAAAGTCCTCCTCCTGGGCCATTACCTTTGAATAATGTTCAGCAGGGCTGTGAATTTCACCACATAGTGTCTTCCTGAATGTTCTGCATCCCTGACAAATCCCTGTATCATTATGAGTGGTATCCTATCCCTGTCTCAACAGAAGTGAAAAACTTTACATCAGAATGGTTCTGTCTGATGCTTGCACTAAATAGTCCCACACAAAGCAAACAAACACAACCGAAATCCCAAACAATTAAAAAGTTCTCACTGGAGAGATGGTTCAGCGGTCAAGCAGTGGCTGCTCTTGCAGTCAGCCCACCCTGGTTTTTAACTCTAGTTCCTGGGGAATTCTTTGCCCTCTTGTGGCCGCTGTGGGTACTACATGTATCCAGGGACCCCAGCAAGTGTGCTACATTGTTTCTCCTGCTTTGTTAGCCAACAGGATGAACTCCTACAGTCTTTGATGAAATAAGCCACCCTCGGAAGAGGCCCACATGGCCTGGAACTGGGTGGCCTTTAGTCAATAGCTAGAGAGAAACTGAGACCCTCTGTTGAAAGTCTTCAAGAAAGCAAATCTCAACAGCATCCTGTGAGTCTGGGAAAGGTTTCTTCCCTAGCTGGTCTTCAATGAGTCCCTCCTCACTCAGTGCTGATAGAGATTGTCCTAATATTGTTTCTGCTTTAGTTATAAAGTGTCCAGGCAAAAAGCAACTTAAGGGAGAAAGGGCTTAATTTCTGCTCACAATTCTAGGTTACAGTCCATCATTGTGGGGAAGTCAAGGCAGGAATTCCAAACAGCTGGTCACAAAACAGCCATATCCAAGAGCAGAGAGAAATGAATGTGTGCTTGCTTGTGCTTAGCTCAGTTTTCTACTCTCAAATAGTCCAGGATTGCCTGCCTAGGGAATGGTGCTACCCACTGAGGGCTGGGTCTTTCCTCATCACTTAACTCAGTTACAACGGTCCCAAACGGACATGCTCACAGACCAACCCGCTCTGGACAGTCCCTCATTGATACTCTCTTCTCGGGTGATTCCAGGTTGTATCACATTGCCAAAGGTATCCATCACAGAGGTCTTCTGGGACATTCTAAAGCAGAGGCTCCAGCTGGGCTCCACCCATGCCCTACCCTGAAAGAATTGTGAAACAGCAGATACTTAGCTAAGCTGTGCAGCGTGTTGTGATAGAAGCGGTGGTGGTCCAGCATGGATGCTGGGGCATGGGATTTCATGCCTCTTAGATAAAGGACTAAGGGCAGAATGGTGGGATGGCGTGGTGAGTATATGCTCAGTGACTGAACATTCTCACATTCCCTCTGGGGATGTGAAGGTTGCCCTGGTCCACCAGCCTGCATCTCTGGTCTTTTTTTTTCTTAAAAAAAAAAAAAAAAAAAAAAAAAAATATATATATATATATATATATATATATATATATATATATATATATCTTTTACTTATTCTTCAATAACTATACACATGTAAACAATATATTGGTCATATACACCCCTAACTTTCCTCTCCATTCCTTTACTCCCCTGGGCACCCCAATGCATCCCCTCCCACTTTTTCTTCCAACCTTCTCTCTCTGTCTCTGTGTCTGTCTTGTCTTCTTTCTATGTCTCCCCTGCCCCTCAGCCCATGGAGGCTAACTGGTGCTGCCCAGTGAAGTGTCCACTGGTCCCCTTGACTTGCTCTTGGTCGATAGCCACAGCTGTAGTGTGTACATGGATGCAGTGTCAAGTCCAGAGGCCAGCCCTCCTCCCAGCCCTCCTCCCAGCCCTGGCAGCCCTCCTCCCAGCCTTCCTTCCAGCCTTCCTCCCAGCCCTCCTCCCAGCCCTCCTCCCAGCCCTCCTCCCAGCCCTGGCAGCCCTCCTCCCAGCCCTCCTCCCAGCCTCCAGCTCTTACATTCCTTTTTATTTTATCTTATTCAATTTTATTTTATTTTGAGACAGGCTATCACTGTGTAGCCTGCCTGGCCAAGAACTTGCTGTATAGAAGACTGGCCTGAAACAGAGATTTGCCTCTGCCTTCCCAGGGCTAGGCTTGAAGGTGTATACCACCACACCAGGCAGCTCCTACACTCTTTTTTTTTTTTTTGGTTTTTCGAGACAGGGTTTCTCTGTGTAGCCCTGGCTGTCCTGGAACTCATTCTGTAGACCAGGTTGGCCTTGAACTCAGAAATCTGCCTGCCTCTGCCTCCCAAGTGCTGGGATTAAAGGCGTGCACCACCACTGCCCCGCTAGCTCCTACACGTTGCGCCTCCTCCTCCAGGGGTTGACAGAAAGTCCCATTTAGGGCTAGCCCTCAACAGTTACTTACTCTCAGCACATTGACAGCTGTGAGTCTAAGCACAGCACAGACGCTTCTGGCCAAGGCTAAGGCAGCACTGATCTAGAATATAAAACAAACATTTAGAAGGCCTGTAGTTTAGTAAAACAACAGCAGGCAGTTCCCCTCCAAGGCTTGCGACCCTCTGGAGTCACTGGCTGTTGACTAGGCCACAATACCAAGCCTGGGCTCCCTCCTGTGGAGTGGCTTCAGATCCAGCCAGAGAGCAGCTACTGTTGTTCCCAGTCTTTTTGACTTTCCTTTCTGATTGCTGTATCTCACGGTGGTTTTTAATTTGCATTCACTTGATGACTAATGAGGGATAAACCTGTTTGAACCAGTTGTACAACCTGTTCAGAGTTTTGTTTTGCTTCCAAGAGAATTACGTCTTGTTTGTTGGTTTAATTGTGTGTCCTTGTTACCCTTGTAATTTGAGAAATATAGATGAAAAGGCAGGACTCTTGTCTTGAGGGAAATTCACAGAATGATCAACATGTCAACATAGTATTCTATGTGAAATACAAAGGGGGAGAGAGGACAGGGCGGATGTGCAGTGCCCGCAGGGGAGTCATTCTGTGTCTTCGCTGACTCATGTGGCCGGTGGCGCACGCTTCTGGGGAAAAAAATAGGAGGGCACAGATTTCATTCTCTTAAGATTTGTTTATTAAATCACGTGTGCATGTGTGCACACATGTGCATGCTTTCTGTGCGTGTGTGTACACACGTGTGCATGCTTTCTATGCATGTGTGTACACACGCGTGCGTGCTTTCTATGCATGTGTGTACACACACATGTGCATGCTTTCTATTTGTGTGTATGCAGATGCTCACGGAGGGCAGAATAGGGTGTCAGGTCTCCGGGAGCTGGAGTCACAGGCAGTTGGGAGCTACCACTCACTGGGTTGTGGGGCCTGAACTCAGGATAAACGTTCTTAACTGCTGAGCCGTCTCTCCAACCCTGTGTAGTTCATTCTTTCCCCCTTGGTATCTGGATTAATTTGCTTTTCTCTTTTTTTATTCACTTTACATTCTGATTGTTCTAAGTGTATATTGGCGCTTACAGACTTAGTAGTGGAGGTGGATTGGCGATGGTGGACTAACGGTCCACCATATTATGATGATTAAAATGATGGGTGTTTATTTCTTGCTCATTTACATGTGTGTTGTGAGTTGGGCAGAACTTGTGTTCTGTGTACTTGCTAGATGAACTCTGGCCATGGGACCCACCACCTGGAGTGTTACTGGCCACAGTGGGAAGGCAGAGAACACGTGTGCTTGCATCAGCCCTGGAAGCTCCCATGAGTGGCTTACTCCCTTCTTTCTGCTCTTATTGGTCAAGGGAATCGCTCCCAGGGGTGAAGCAGTGGCTCTCATGAAGAAGTAAGGTAATACGCACTGTGTCCAACCACAGTCCAACGGCTGCACAGAGCCAAGCACAGCTATGAACTCAGCCCAACACAAAACTGTAAACGGACTTAAAATGGGCTTTTTAAAAAACAAAACAAAACAAAACAAACAAACAAACAAAAACAGGAGGGATCATGGTATATTACTTGAACACAGCATGAACGTTGTAGATGATAGTGTCACGTGGTAATGTCAAAAGGTTGGACACATCTTCCTGGCACTTGGATTTAAGTCATACCCTTGGGTTGAGGGTGTGTGTGTGTGTGTGTGTGTGCGCGCGCGCACATGCGCGTGAGTGCAGGGCTCTGATCCCTGGAGCTGGAGTTGCAGTTACAGGCAGTCGCTTCTACTGCTGGCTTGTATAGTATAAGCTAGGTGTCCAGCGAGCTTTGGGGTGATTCTCCAGTCTCTGCCTTCTACTTCTCCAAGGACGCATCTTGGTTTATAGATACACGACCACACCTAGCTTAAATCCCTCCCAACCCCCCCATCTTCACTGAGGCAGTCTTTCTCGGTGTAGCCCTGGCTGTCCCGGAACTCACTTTGTAGACAAGGCTGATCTGGAACTCACGGAGATCCATCTGCTTCTGCCTCCCAAGTGCCGGGATTTAAGGCGTGCACCATCACGCCCGGCTTGCTTTTGGGGGGGAAGGGGGCTGAGGGTTGAACTTAGATTCTCACATCGAATGCTTTAATCTGCTGAGCTATCTCTTGGCCCGGATCTTTTGATTTGATTTCATTTATTTATTTATTTATTTTGGTTTTTCGAGACAGGGTTACTCTGTGTAGCCCTGGCTGTCCTGGAACTCACTCTGTAGACCAGGCTGGTCTCGAACTCACAAATCCACCTGCCTCTGCCTCCCGAGTGCTGGGATTAAAGGTGTGCGCCACCACTGCCTAGCCCAGATCTTTTGATTTTAAAGTTAATGCTTTCTATTCTGCCCATGGTTACCCCAAACACACCCTTAACAGGCATCTTTGTTACTCACTGTCTCCTCTGGTGCTTCCTTTCATATGTAAAACCGAAGGCTCCTTATTCATTTTTCATTAGTAGAAGTCGGCACCTCATCTAAAAAGAATGCATTCATTCCACACGTCTGTTTACTTATACACAGATGTGTATTTTCAATTTCTTCCTTTCCGGTTCAGGAAGCTGCTGGTAATAAATTTTCATTAAAGTGGTACAAGATTGGAAAGCGAAATAAGCCCCAGCACATTTTCCTAAGTAATCAACAGAATCCCAAATTGAGAGCCAATTATAACCTCAGGATCTGTCCCAGCTCATGCAAATACACTTATAGGAGGGTGGAGCCCAGTGGGGGGCTGCCCACTTCCCCTCAGCCTTTTTCACAGCCTTTCTCCAGCTCCAACATCTGAACAGCTAGTCAGTCCTTCAAGCCTCCTCGACCTAAGACTTAAGACTTTGTATCTTGTATTGATTTCAAAGATGCTGGTCAGGGCAAAGTCAGACATGGATATGTGATGGGGGCTCAGTGCGTGGCTCACACAGTCTTCACGATTTTATTTATCTACTTATGTTTTTTTTTTTTTCGAGACAGGGTTTCTTTGTGTAGCCCTGGCTGTCCTGGAACTCACTCTGTAGACCAGGCTGGCCTCGAACTCAGAAATCCGCCTGCTTCTGCCTCCCGAGTGCTAGGATTAAAGGCGTGCGCCATCACTGCCCAGCTTATTTTTAATTTAAGAAAATGGTGCGTATGTGTTGCATTTGTAAGAGGCCAGAGGGCAGTTTAAGGAAGTTGGTTCTCTCCTTCCACCACGGGGTCCCAGGGATTGACTCAAATCAGCAGGCTCGGCAGCAAGTGCCTGTACCCACTGAGCCATCCTTTCTGCCCTGTTCACAGTTTCGCAGAGTTAATAGTCCGTAATTAAACTCTGGCATAGCTGTTTGTATTTGCAGCTTCTTTGTGCAGCTCTGGTCTGGTTCCCATACAGCAGAGCTTGGCTGAGCTGCAGCAGTCCCTCTAGGAGAGCACAGGCCAGGTTCTGGCAGGTAGATCTACCAGGACAGCTCCCAGCTGGGGGCCTCTTGTTGCATCTGGGTTTCCCATGAGGGCTCTGAGAAGCAGAGGGGTTCGCAGCATGTCTCAGCTCCAGCTGCCAGAATCCACTCTGTGCTCTGAACTGCCAGACAAGGAGCATCAGCTGCCAGTTCACCTAAGAGTCAGATGCTCTATCTCCAGTGCAGCAGGAAATGAGCAGAGTCTGTCTCTACCTGAGAGTCAGATGCTGTGTCAGTGGGTGACACAGAGAAGCCTGTAGATGAACAGAGTCCGTCTCTACCTCACAGGGGGCAGCAAAGCCGAGGCAGGCAGGGCTGTGGAGAAAACACAAGTCTACCTCACAGGGGGCAGCAAAGCCGAGGCAGGCAGGGCTGTGGAGAAAACACAAGTCTACCTCACAGGGGGCAGCAAAGCCGAGGCAGGCAGGGCTGTGGAGAAAACACAAGTGCATCTTGCTGACCCTGGAGGGACTCTTTCCTCGGTTTGTATTTGAATGAGTCGACCTGGAGGGTAAACAGGGCCCAGGGTTGGACACAGATATCAAGAACTCACAAGAACAAGGAATCTAGAGGTGGGGCTCGCTGTTCAGCCTGATGGTAGACCGAGGGAGGCTTCTGCCTGAGGAGGGGTAATTCAGGAGGTGGGGGGACACAGCATGGTAGTGAGATGAACTCAGCCTTAAGTCAGGGCAAGGAAGAGCATCATGTGTATCTGAACATGCTGCCTTTCTCTTGGCTTCCCCTGGCTTCTTTTTTTGTTTGTTTGTTTTGGTTTGGTTTTTCGAGACAGGGTTTCTCTGTGTAGCTCTGGCTGTCCTGGAACTCACTCTGTAGATCAGGCTGGCCTTGAACTCAGAAATCCGCCTGCCTCTGCCTCCCGAGTGCTGGGATTAAAGGTGTGCGCCAGTACTGCCCGGCTATTCCCCTGGCTTCTTGGTGAGAAGTGTCACATGTTCTCTTAGCAAATTCACTACACCACGACGCAGCATCAGAGATGGAGACTTCTTCTAGTGCCACAGGCAGGGACAGGTGCCGTGCTCCTATGGCTAGCCCAAGCCTTATTCTTGGGTGAAGCCAGAGGCATTAGAACTCAGGTCTTTGGACAGCTGTGCTCATTTCTTTGCACTTTGAATTTGGTGCATCCTAGATTTCTTCTGGCTTTTAAGGGGAGCAAGAGAGATACCCCAGATCAGCCTGGCCAGGTTTACAGTTAGCAAGGTCAGTGTAATCAGGATATATAGATGCACCCAAGGGAGCTGCTCAGGTAAGGTTCTATAGATCGCATCGCAAAGGGTCAGGGGGCACAGATGAGCTGTGTTTTTCAAAAGTGTTCATTTTATCCTAAAAGACTGTGAAGGGCCTGCACAGGTGGAGGCCATGACCAACACCTGCCACTAGGTGGTGCTCAGATGCCGGCACAGGCTTGTAACAGGCGGGTTTTCACTAGTGCTAGAGAAAACCTGTGGAGTCGCTGGCCTTGCCTCCTCCCTGGATTGGCCACAGGTCGTTATGGCCAATTAACACTAGGCTAAAATAGCCTCTGTCTCTAGCCCCGAGGAAAGCGTGCTACTGAAGGAAATGTCTGGGACAATCCTAAAGCAAACAGTCACACAGGTGGGGGTCTCAAGAACAGTCCTTACGCCGGGCAGTGGTGGCGCAAGCCTTTAATCCCAGCACTTGGGAGGCAGAGGCAGGTGGATTTCTGAGTTCGAGGCCAGCCTGGTCTACAGAGTGAGTTTCAGGACAGCCAGGGCTACACAGAGAAACCCTGTCTCAAAAAAAAAAAAAAAAAAAAGAACAGTCCTTGACCACTGGGAATTTATTTGTACACGCGAAGTCATTAGCAGAACAGTGGCCGAATATTTGCTGAATGTTTTCCAGGAGCACTGAGGACAAGAAGGTGGCCGTCGGTGCAGTGACTAGGTCAGTGGGTGTTGGGGGAATGCAGGGGTGGGACGTGGAGGAAGGGAGGGACATTGTGTGGAGAAGGACTTGACCAACAGGTCAAACAGCCATAGAGGAAGCACAGATGGTGGGGGAACCTGGGGCAAAGGCCTTGAAGTGGGAGGGAGCAGGCCGGCTCCCAGTCCGCTGGACCAGGAGTCTTGATGAGAGCTGAGGCTGGGGAGATGAGTGGGCCCCTTAGGGGGTCTCAGCAAAGGAAGAAATTCTCAGGGGACCTGACAAGTCTTCGACCAACCGCATCCAAATTGTCTCTGGAAGCAGGATCAGAGAGGACAGAGCAGAGCCTGGCTGCCGGGCGCGTGCGTGCGTGCGTGCGTGTGTGTGTGCGTGTGTGTGTGTGTGAATACAGACCAGCAGGACGTTGGAAGCCAGAGGTGGCTCTGTTGTTCTTAGCTCTGCAAGTCTTTTTGAACCCTGTCTTGGCAGTTTAAGATGTGTTAAGGATGAAGCCTGTCTCTAGAAGTACAGTGTGTGGGGGAGGGGTTAGTATTCTCAGTCTAGGTTGCGTGCACACGACTGGAGCATGGGGCCAGATTCCTCCCGGGTGCGGGGCCTTAGCTTGGACACGGGCCTGTGGAAGAGACCCGTGGAGGAGGGCTGGATAAGCCAGCTTCATGGTAATAACCCTTAGTTCACCTGAGCAATTTCTCTCCTGTGAAAGCGGTGGAAGTCCCCACCTTGCAGAATTAGTGATCATATGAGGCTGTGCGTGTGCAGACGCCCACCTCTCTGCCTGCTGAGATGCTCAGTCCAGAACTCTCCAGCCATCTCCAGAGGACCTGACTGCATCTGTTGACCCAGGCCGAGCCGCCCTTTCTCTCGGTTGCTCTTAGGCTCACGGCCTGCAGGGGGCAGCAGTGGGATGCACAGTCTCAGCCAGGCCTCTCCCAGCCTGGCTGCTTGGCTTTCCCTACAGTCTGGAATTGCAAAGTTGCCTTTTGTGCCACAATGCATACTGCTTGGGTCGATTTGTTTTTAAATGGATGATGTTTGAGGTTCCTTTATGAAGGCTCTTAACATCTGGCATTCAAAGAAAATAATCAGTTAGACTATCAGCCGATAGCAGCTCAGAAGAAATTTGGGCCTACTTTTCAGTCAAACAGCGCCTCCCCGCTCCACAGGCTCCTGCCGGCTCCCTCCTTCTCTTCTTGTGACCTTTTATCTCTGCGGGAGCCCAGACTAGAAAGAGGGTTCTGGGAATGTGGTGTGTTTCTTATTAAGTTTCTGCCGCATAAAAGTCACGTGACTCAAGGCTCCCTTCCCCCCACTTCTTCACCCCACGAATCTACAATAACTCCCAATGTTTAGATTTGATTTGACTTGAGATGACTGTAAACACATAATCTTGTTGATCTGAAATTAGAAAAATCTAAAATCCAAAACCAGTTTTCAGTTGCTGGTGTTTCTGGGTGGTGAAGCAGAGGGAGACCACCCCTCCCCGCCCCCACGAAAAGAAATCAGTCTGCCAAAGCCCGAGCGGGCCCCTTGTCCCTTGCTTTTCCCACATCTTTAAAAATCTTTCTTTGAAAGGTGAAGCTATGATTGTAAGATTGTATTGCGGGGTGGCCCCAGGCTTCTGAGGGAAGGAACCCTGGGGCTGGGAGGGGAGCCTTAAGGAGGGTCACTGCTTCTGTCAGAAGTGACACTCTAGTGACCTTGGCAACGGAGGGGTGTGTGTGTGTGTGGGGGGGTGTCATAGGTCCCGGCAACTGTTAACTGTCTCTTTTCTCCTTTCCTGAGGTCAGGCTGGAAGCGCTATCCTGCCTGTAGATGGAAAACCACTACTTTAGGCAGCTGGTGGCCCAAAATAGACATGGAGCTTCCCACCCAAGGCACAGGCCTGTGTGGACATGAAGAAGGGTCCCACCTGTGCAGGTGAGCTTCATAGCTGGTGCCGATGGCGGAAGGGGCCCTGCCCGCCGACACCCTGGAGCTCAGCACTCTCACCTTGATCTTGAGCAGCTGAGCACGTCGTCGTCGTCCCTCCCCCCCGCCCCCCCGCCTCTCCGCAGTCCCCCATCCCCCACTCCTGCGTTGCCTGAAAAGAGCCAGGTCTTTAGAAAGAGCTGTTCCTCTGGTGGGAGTGCAGGTGGCTGTCTCAACGCTGCCCGGCTTTCCCCTGTCTCAACATCCCGGGGTACCACCTCACTCTCTTTCCCAGTATTTATTGCAGCCTTTGGCTTCCAGCTCTGCTCCCCTCCACTTGGGCTTTAGTTCTGGACGGGGGGGGGGGGGGGGGGGAGCAGGGTGTAGTCTCCAGCTGCAGTTCCCAGGAGACACTGGGCGAGTCCTTTCTATTCTGTGTGATTGTTCTTGTCTTCGGGGTTGCAAGTGGATCTGAGGTCTGCCGAACTCTTTTCTGTTGGAAAGTCTGTAGCCAGGGTCAGAAGACTCCTGGCCCCGAAAGCCTTTTTTTTTTTTTTTAATTACACTTATTTATTTATGAATTTATTATAGATGGGTATGTGTATGCCACAGCTTATCTATAGAGTTCAAAGGTCAGTTAATAGAAGTCAGTCCTCTCCTTCCACCAAGAGGCTTCTAGGGGTCAAAGAGCCTTGGTAGAAGGCTCCTTTACCTGCTGAGCCCTCTTGCTGGCCCTGTTTGTTTTAAGACATAGTCTAATGTAGCTAAGGCTGACCTTGAACTCAATATATCGCTGAGGAGGACCATGGACTCCCGATCTTCCTGCCTCTGGGCTATGGCTTCATCTTGTTTCCAATGGAATACGACAGAGTTTTTCTTTCCAGAGTCACAGATATTCCGTTTTCTGGAACAAGATCCTGGTGAGTGGCCTTGATCAATGCAGAGAAAGCCATCCCAGGACCCTCGCCTATGAGCAGGTGCAGGACTCCGAGTAGCTGGAGGGAAGCTCATTTTCTCAGTGTTTTGGAAGCTGGAACTTGTGAGTTCCAAGCAGGACAGAGTCACCCCATTCTGAAGCCTCTTCCTTTAGTTTATAGATTAGCCATCATTTTCTCATGCCCTCTGGTGACCCCTTCTCTGCGGACAAGGAAAGAAAAACATCACTTTTCAGTGTCGCTTTCTATAGGACACTAGCACCCTCAATCAGGGCCACACCCTTATGGCTTCATTTAGCTTTGATTACCCTCCCCCTCTCCCAATAGGCCCCATCTCAGTAGAGTGAGCTAGCATGTGAGATTGGTGGGATGTAGCTCAGTCTCTAATATCATCCGTGTTCTCTTCACAGAGACTTTCTAGTTGTTCCCTGACAGATGTGGAAAGGACAGCAGTAGAGCAGGACCCCCTTCTCTCTCTCACTTGGTGTGTGCATGCATGTGTGTGTTTGTGTGTATGTGAGCAAAGGACAAACCCAAGTGTCATTCCTCAAAATGGCCTACCTTGTTTCTCTAAGACAGAATCGTTCATTGGGACCTGGGGTCACCAGTTGGGCCAGCCTGATGGGCCATGGAGCCCAGGACCTGCTATTCTGCCTTTCCACCACAGAGAGATAGAGGAGGGGTGGCCCAGGGTTACTAGATCACCATGCCTTGCTTTTTTTTTTTTTTTTTTTTTTTTTTTTGGTTTTCTGAGACAGGGTTTCTCTGTGTAGCCCTGGCTGTCCTGGAACTCACTCTGTAGACCAGGCTGGCCTCGAACTCAGAAATCCGCCTGCCTCTGCCTCCCAAGTGCTGGGATTAAAGGTGTGCGCCACCACTGCCCGGCACTTTTTTTTTTGTATGTATGTATTCTGGGGATTGCACTTATGAGCTTGCTGAGCTATCTCCCCAGGCCATAAGAGACCTTTGTGTAAATGTGGAGCTGAGGAGCTGCTCCCTAGGACATTAATGTGAGTGCTAGGAAGGCCAGGGTGAAGGCTAGACCACAGTTCTGCAGACTTCACCCTGGCTCTTCAGGGGGGCTGCAGTGCTACAACTCAAAAGTGGATGCGATGTGATTATTTTTGAAAATCTGAAATTTTGGTTTCTTTGAAAGTACAGATATAATAATGTGCTTTTGTTTTAATCTCAAGAGTAAGGATGTGGAGCTGCTTTGGACAGTCTGAAACAGCTGACTATGATTTGCCTCATGCTCTAACAGAGGCATGGTTTTGCCAGCTACAAGTTGCATCTCAATGTGAGGCTCAAAAGTTAAGGATAAAAAGGGAAATTTGATTTCAAATGCTGTAGAGAAAGTGGCAGGGGATGAAGGTCTGGATTTTTATTTTAAGACACCAGCAAAAAAAGTATTGCAGTAGATACTGCTGGGATAGCTCTTGCTTTGCTCCCTAAGGGGATTTTCTGGTTTTTTGTTTGTTTGTTTGTTTGTTTGTTTGTTTTTCTTCTTTTTCTTCATATATTCTGTTTCCAAAATGTTGGAAGAATGTTTGAGCAGTTAGGAAAATTGCAGATGGAAATGGAGGGACGTGAGAGACAAACAAACAAACAAAATGGCTGAAGGGTAAGAAGAAGAGGGGGTCACACTACTCTCTCATTTCTGAATTGCAGGATTGGGGAGGCAACTGGAGAGGTTGTGGGTGGAGGTAGAAGTTCTTGGGAAGCAAGGAACACCAGAAAAAAGAGAACAAAAGAGCTCAGTCCTGGTGACTGAGAGAAGGAATTTTCCACAGAAGGAAAGAGAGAAAGAAACTGGCAGAGGGTTGTTGGGTCAAGTCAGAGAAAGCTGAAAAAGCAGGAGGACAATCTGATGAAACAGCCTGTTTCTCAAAAGAAAGGGTTAATCTCGAACCAACCACACTGCCAGAATGGGAGAAGGGGTGGCCCAAGGTTATTAAATCACCATCAGCTTTCTAGTAGTCACAGATCATGTGCCTGCTAATGCTGTGGAGCAAGGTTATGACGAGACAGGATGGTGTCCTACAGAAACCATTGATCTAGGGTGTTGTAAAGAGGCCATGATTTCATATGGGGTGCATTCTCCTTATGTGAAACAAATTCTAAATAACTGGGCTACATGAAGTAGAGTTATTCCTCTAGACTGGAAGGGGTTGGTAACAGCTGTACTAGACGATGGTCTGGAATTGCAGTAGCTAACCTGGTGGAGGGAAGAAACCATGAATACTGAACAGTGAAACAGAGGGGAATAGATACAGTAAAAGACCAGTTGCTGGCTGAAGGGTGGCACTCTGATTTCCAAAAAAAGATTCAGTTTGATGACACTGCTATAGAACAATGTCACTTAGTGACTTTAAGCTTGGGACTGTGGGACCCCGGGCAGGGGAAACCCTACTCAATCACAGATTGCGGCGGCCAAGGAACACACAGAAACGTCTCGGTGTAAAACGGGAGGTGTATTAGAAACTGGTGCACCAGGGTCGATCCGCTGCCTACGCAGAGGCGAGGGG
>CM052706.1:3385874-3429573 GCA_028551405.1 Uromys caudimaculatus | reverse complement strand
TTATGGGTACATAGAGTTCAGATACAGTTCACTATGGGCCTTGAAGTTTGAGGGACTCACCTGCTATTATTAATTGGGGTCAGCCAGAAGGCAAATGAAAGAAAAATTTTAGCTAGCTTAATTTTTAGCCAGCTTCCTTATTCCTTCAGGACAAAGTTGAGTCAGGGGGAAAGTCTACTTTGTTTATAAAGATTATACAAGGCTCTACAGAAGTCTTCACTGATTTTTTACAAAGATTAGTCTCGACTGTAAACAAAGCTGTATCAGACCCTGGTGCAAGAAAGGTGTTAATAGGGCTGCAGAGATGGCTCAGCAGTTAAGAGTACTGGCTCTTCTTCCAGAGGTCCTGAGTTCAATTCCCAGCAACCACATGCTGGCTCACTACCATCTGTAATAGGATCCGATGCCCTCCTCTGGTGTGTCCGAGGAGAACCACAATGTACTCACACACACAGAATAAATAAATCTTTTAAAAAAGGAAGGTGTTAATAGAGACCTTGGTGTATGAAATACAAATACCGAATGTAAAAAAGTTATTACATCATTAAAAGTGGGAGCAGCACCTATGGACAATGTTACCATGCTATCTTAGTTAGGGTTTTCTACTGTGAAGAGACACCATGACCAAGGGAACTCTTATAAAGGTAAACATTTAGTTGGGGCTGGCTTACAGGTTCAGAGGTTCAGTCCATTATCATCATGGCAGGAAGCATGACAGTGTCCAGGCCTACATGGTGCTAGACAAGGAACTGAGAGTTCTACATCTTGATCTCAAGGCAGCCAGGAAAGAGACTCCCTCTTTTGTACTGGGTGTAACTTGAGCACAGGACCTCAAAGCCCACCTCACAGTGACATGCTTCCTCCAACAAGGCCACACCTATTTGAACAAGGACACACCTCCTAATAGTGTCGCTCCCTGTGGTCCAAGCATCCAAACACTTGAGTCTGTGGGGTCCTAACCGATTCAAACCACTATACATGTGAATATAATAAGTCAAGCTGTAGTTAGTGGTCTCAGATATCAAAATGTCTGGTGCTTCAATTGCAAGAAATACGTTCATTTGTAAAGAGGCCATGATCAAACCAAAAGCCTCACGTCTCAAAATTCCTGGTGGATTAACTTCAAGAAATACTGTCCTTTGCACCAGAAGAGTGACCAAACCATTTCTAGAGGCAATGGTTTTCCTAAATCTCAAAGATTGGTTCAGGAATGCAGATCCAAAAGAAATATTCAAGGCAATTTCATGTCATCTGGAGATGAAACGTAGGCCTAGCTTGAGGTCCCACAGCAAAAAGTAGAAGCTGTTTGCCTCTTGTCAGCCAGGAGACAACAAGGAGGCAGAAAAACCTAAATTAGGTATTGGAGATGTAATGCCCACTACTGCAGACAGTGATACTCTAGACTTGGTCACAGATAAACATCTTACTCTGTCCCCCAAACTCAATGCTATAAAGTAACTACTGGAGTTCATGACCCCTTCCCTCAGGGACAGTAGGGATGATTGTGGGAAGGAGTGAGTGGATTGGCTTCCTAAGGATTCATTGTACATCCAGGAATTATAGATGAAGATTTCAAAGGAGAAATTTAAATTATGGCCTATGCAAAAGAGAGACGCAATTTACCACAGGTGATGGAATTGCTCAGCTGCTACTGTCTCCCTATGTCAAAGGCAAAGCTGCTTCAGCAGAAAGAACAGGAGAGTTATCCTGAAAAACCTTGGCCACTGACGGGGAAGCTCTTATTTCATTGAAAATGCCTGTTGGTAATTTCCCAACACACACAGCACAATTAATGGCTTAAAACAGAAGGGAGGAAAACATAGTGACAATTTTGAAAATTCTGGAATTTTGATTTCTTTGAAAAATGTAGAAATATTATAAGAATGTGCTTTTTGTTTTAATTGCCTGTGTTAGAATGTGGGGCTGCTTCAGACCATCCACATCAGTTGACTATGATTTGCCTTGTGCTCTAGTAGAGGCCTGTTTTTTTTTTTTTCAGCTATAATGATGTACCACGTGTGGTTAAGAGTGTTCTTTTTTTTTTTTTTTTTAAACTTTTAAAAAAGATTTTATTTATTTATTTCATATATATATATATAATGAGTACACTGTAGCTGTCTTCAGACACACCAAAAGAGGACATCGGATCCCATTACAGATGGTTGTGAGCCACCATGTGGTTGCCAGGAATTGAACTCAGGACCTCTGGAAGAATAGTCAGTGCTCTTAACCACTGAGCCACCTCTCTAGTGGTCTTGAAGGGATGTATTTCCAGTCTCCACAGGTGTGGAAGCTGCTATAGGAGCCCAAGGGTTGTCCCCCTAAGGAGAAGCAGATATAGAGGATGAAAGCAGTGGGCGGTGGCACACACCTGCTGGTGGGATCAGAAGACACATTGTTTCTTTTTCTAGTTGTTGTGATAAACTTGCACATGGGGTCAGAAGACACTTTGTCTCCTTTTCTAGTTGCTGTGACAAAACACTTGAAAAGAAGGAGCTTCTAGAAGGAAGGGACACAGCTCACCATGATGTCAGGAGCAGAGGTGGCTGTCACAGTGCACCCCCATCAAGAGGGCAGAGAGAGATGGACACTGGTGCCCAGCTCACTTTCTCCCTTGTATTCAGCACAAGACTCCATCCAGTCCATAAAATGTAGAGTTGTTATTTGGAGTGGGTCTTACTACCTCAATTACCCTAATCTAGAAACTACAGGTGATCCCCTAGGTCAGCAGTTCTCCATCTGTGAGTCATGACCCCTTTGGGGAGTCAAATAACCCTGTCACAGGGCTCATAACAGTAGCAAGAATACAGTTATGAAGTAGCAATGAGATATTTCTATAGTTGGGGGGTCATCACAGCATGAGGGACTGTATTAAAGGGTTGCAGCATTGGGAAGGTTGAGAGCCACTGTCCTGGGTGATCTTACATTTGATGGAGTTGACAGTCAACAGTAACTGTCACAGAGGTGTCTGGGGAGAGCCTTGAACTCTGAGTCAGTAGCAAAGTGTGCAGCCAAGAGTGCCAAGGCTCCAGGTGCTGACAGGGTGATACACAGGTGTGAGAGTGTTCTGTTCTTCGAGGTCATCTGAGGAAAGGACTAGACCTTTTGTGCTTCTCTGTGGTTATTATTTCATTTGTGAATATAATTAAATATGACCATGTACAGCCCCATTTTCTGCTGCTAACTCCCTCCGAATCCCTCCCACATCCACCTCTGGATTGCGTTTGCCCCTCCTTCTTCCTCGCCATGTACAGTTAGTGTTGCCGATTGTGTAAGGCTGAGGGGCCATCTACTACAACATGGGAAACCTCCCAGTGGCCAGACCTCTCAAAGAACGATTCTCCCTCTTGAGGAGCTGTCTCCCACCAATAGCCCCTCAGTCAGGGGTACATCCTCGTGAGCTCCTCCTCTATGCATTTTCCATCTATGGAATTTTGGTTGGCTTGCTCTTGTGCAGTTAGCCATAGCTACAGTGAGCTCATGAGTACAGAGTCATGTCATGCTGAAGGCAGCATTTCTGTCTCTCCCCATTCTCCGACTCTTCTATGAGGTTCCCTGAACTTCTGTGTTTGGGTTTATAAATAGGTCCCACCTAGGGCTGAGCACTCACGGTCACTTCTGCTCAGCCTCTGACCAGCCTCTGTAGTCACTATTGGAATGATGCCCCTCAGAACACAGTTGAGGGCAGGGTAGCCCCTTGTGTGTTCTCACATCTCCACACATGCACACAGTAGATGCTCAGGTTAGAAGGATGCTTGCAGAGTAGGCCTTGAGATGCTGCTTCATAGCTGTAATCTTGCTACTGTTATGACCCCTGTGAAAGGGTCATTTGACCCCCCAAAGGGGTCATGACTCACAGATTAAGAACTGCTCATCTACGGGGGTTACTTGTAGCTTTCAGATTAGGATAATTGAGATAGCAAGAGGGGAGGCCAGAGTGACAGGTAGAGTCAGGTTTAGAAGGCTCCTGCTCTGGGCTTTTCCCAGATAGGCACTCTGCCATCCAACAAGGCTGGACATTAGAACTATCAGCTTGCACCCCCCAGGGGACTCCTCTGAGTCTGGGTTCCAGAGCTTTCCTTACTACATTGGAGAGAAGCCATCTCCAGGGGTGCAGTGGGAAATCATCTCAGGGGCACAGTGGGAAGCCATCTCTAAGGGGTACAATGGGAAGCTATGTCCAGGGGTACAGTGGGAAGCCATGTCCAGGGGCACAGTGGGAAGTCACGTCCAGGGGCGCAGTGGGAAGCCATCTCTAAGGGGTGCAATGGGAAGCTATGTCCAGGGGTACAGTGGGAAGCCATGTCCAGGGGCACAGTGGGAAGTCACGTCCAGGGGCACAGTGGGAAGCCATCTCTAAGGGGTGCAATGGGAAGCTATGTCCAGGGGTACAGTGGGAAGCCATGTCTAGGGGTGCCATGGGAAGCCATTCCAGGGGTGCAGTGAGCAAACAGGATGCTGAGATGCCGGGGTGGATAGAAACAGGGTTCACATGTATAGCACGTGTGTTCTTGTTCCAACTTTCCACATTTCTGCAGAACACAGACAGTAGAGAAGGCAAATTTTGTGTAATTTTGTTAGGCTTGTCATGCTGCTTAAATCCCCCTCCCTTTGGGAAATTCAAGCTGGAAAACTATTAGAAATAATGAGAGTTCAGTAAGGCAGCCAGCTACAAAATAAATGTGAAAAAATCAATACCTTTCCTATGTCCAACAGTAACCGTTTAGAAAAAATAATAGAAAAGAAAGGTCTATTCGCAATAAAAACTGGAGATATTTATCACCCCAAGCAAACGTCTAGGAGAAGATGTGTGTGCTGTCTTCCCTCATCTGTCTGGCATCCTCTTGAGGTGGTGGTGGTGGGGAAGGGGGGGAGGGAGGAGAGGGAGGAGGAAGGGGAAAGGGAAGGGACTGGCTAGAGGTGAGGTGTGTGTGTGTGTGTGTGTGTGTGTGTGTGTGTGTGTGTGTGTGTGTGAAGGATCGGGGTGCTAAGAAGTGCATTTGCCCTGCCATAAATACTTAGAGGATTTTTGTGGTTAAGGACCCCCAGGGATTTACACCATCCCTAAGTACTGTTTATCCCTGGGCTCAGGGTCTGACTTGGTTAAGGGCAAACCCAGCAAGGATGGTAACAATGATTTAGGATGTTTGGGGCCATTTTCTGTCATTTAACCTACAGGGTTTATACTTGGGCCTTTGGGTCTAGAAGGGGAGGCTCTGTGTGTCCTGGAGAGGCTGGGTGCTCTGCACCGTGTACTATCGATGTTCACTGACTCCCAAGTGAAGACCCTGATAGAGGACGGCAGCTGAGGGTGACAGGGTGGCGTCTCTCTCTGACATCAGCATTCCTCACCAGGGCCTCAGCACTGAGTTCAGGAGGCTCTGTGGTCACAGCATTCTGCACATAGTCTGAGGGGTTTCCCCCTGTCCGTTCTGTGATTGACAGTGTCCTCTTGTGTCTGGAGCTGAGGGCTGTGAATACCTTTTGAAAGGTCTGAGCAGTGGTTCTCAACCCAGGCCCTTTAACACGGTTCCTTGTGATGTGGTGATGCCAGCCATAAGATTATTCTGTTGTTACTTCAGTAATTTTGCTAATGTTATGAATTGTAATGTAAATATATGTGTTTTCCCATGGCCATTAGGTAACCCCTGTGAAAGGGTTATTTGACACACCCCAAAGGGGTCATGACCTACAGATTGAGAACTGCTGGTCTATGTGTAGTGTGCGTGTAAGTGTACGTATGTGCACTCGTGTGCAGACGCACCTGATCAGAGGTTGACTTTGAGTATCACTTATTACTCTACTTGATTTTTGTTTTAAGATTTAATTTTTTACTATTCTTTTTTTTTTTTAGAATTACATGTATGTGTGCTTGTGTGCACGTGCGTGTGTGCATGGGAGTGAAGTTACCTGGGAAATTCAGTCAAGGACAAAACAAGACAAGCCTGAGTTAGAGGTGACTGTGAGCTTCCTTAATGTGGATGCTGGACATGGGACTCAGGTCCTTGGCAGCAACAGTAAGTGGCTTTAGCTGCTGAGCCATCTCTGTAGTCCCTCTACCTTATGTTTTGCCACAGGCTCTCTCAGAGTCTGGGGCTCACATTTCAGCTGGCTGGCCAGTGAGCCCTGACATCTCCAGGGTGGCCAGTGCTGGCATTGCAGACACAGTTGTTATGCCTGGCTTTTGTGTGGTCCTGGGGATCCAAACCCAGGACCTCCTGCTTGCTTTTCCGACATGTTTACCCACTGAGCCATCTCTCCAGCCCCTACAATATCCATGGGCTTTGGTCGGGTCCTAATGGAGAAGTCTGATCCCTACGTGGGAGGGAGCTACGTGTCCTGGTTGTACCTGAAGCTGGGACCTGCTGGGGGGAGAGTGAGGATTCTGCCTTTTGAGATGCTAAGAGGCAGGCTGGTTTCACTTTAGGGTCTAGGGCTCCTGACTCCGGGCTGAGTTGAGGTGGAGAGATGGCGGCAGATTTTGATCCCAGAGGACATGGGTGCACCGCTCCTTCCAGCTGCCTCCACTCATCCCAGACAGAGCCCCGGGTGGAGAAGCGGAGGGAAACTAGACTAAGTGTGGTGCGGGCATCCCTTTAATTTCGGAAACAAGCCTGCAAGGGAGACTTCTTTCTATTTAGAGAAGAGGAGCCGGGCATGTGACGTCAACCCAAACCGCTCAGTTTAAATCCCTTTCTCAACAGGAAATAAAGAAGAAAGGAAAGGAGATGGCTGGGGAGCCAGGGTGGCACTTATGGTTCCCATGGAGAACGAGCACAGCCCTTTGAGGTTATACCCAGCGCCACGGACCCAGCTAAGCACTGCTCAGCTAATTAAAACCAGGACGATGGAGTTCAGAGTCAGGGTCCAGTGTGGGCTCAAGGGGCTGGTAAAAGGTAAAATTGGGAGTGAGTGCTGAGCTGTAGTCACACTCTCAGGGTCTTCCACATAACAGAGTCTGGTGTGAGCCCTGTGCAGCCTGTGGGCAGAGTGTGAGCACTGTGCAGCCTGTGGGCCATGTGTGAGCACTGTGTAGCCTGTGGGCCATGTGTGAGCCCTGTGCAGCCTGTGGGAAGAGTGTGAGCCCTGTGCAGCCTGTGGGCCACACATAGCCAAGGATAGCTAGGAACATAGCTCAACACTATCATACTTAAAGCACCGTAAAGAGGTACTTTTTTGTGGGGATGGACTCAACTGCACAGTTCTTGAGTGGAAACTGTGGATTTCTGTCATGGAGCAACATCAAAAGATTGGACATGCACACCTTTAATCCCTGCACTTGGGAGGCAGAGGCAGGTGGATTTCTGAGTTCGAGGCCAGCCTGGCCTACAGAGTGAGTTCAAGGACAGCCAGGGCTACACAGAGAAACCCTGTCTCGAAAACAAAAAAAACAAAAAAAAAGATTGGACAGATATGTGTGGCTTAGGCCTTCCCAGAAACTAATCTTTTTTTTTTAAATACATGGTCTCACATAGCCCAGGCTGGCTTTAAAGTGCTATATAGCTAGCTAAAAACATCTTTAATAGAATCTCTTGCTTCTGTGAATGCTGGGTGTAATGGTGAGTCTAACTGTCTACTTGACACAATCTAGTCTCCTGAGAAGAGCCTCAATAAGGGACTGTTGGATCAGGTTGGTGCACGTGCGTGGGTGCGTGCATGTTTGTATGTGTGTGTGTGTGTGTGTGTGTGGTTGTAGTGGGATGTGTGTGTGTGTTTATATGTTTGTTTTTGTCCTGTGGGCGTGTGTATGTGTTTGTTGTCGGTGTGTGTATGGGGAGATTGTCTTCATTGCACTTATTGGTATGGGAAAGACATAGTCTCAGAGTGGGGGGGACACCATTTTCTGATTTGGGGGCCGGGATTGTAGAAGAATAGAGAAAACTGGCTGAGCCACATGCATGCAGGCACTGACTTCTCTCTGCTCCTGAATTTGGCAGTGACAAGCTGCTTCAAGACCTGCCACTGTGATGTCCCCTGCAATGATGGACTGTCACCTCAGATTATGAGCTAAAATAAACCCCTTTCCCTAAGTTTCTTCTTTTTGTCAAGTTATTTTATCACAGTATCAGAAATGAAACACAAGGTGTGCTGCCTACTAGCCCCTTTTGCTTTGTTGATGATGTTGGACCCATGGAGACCTTCCTGCTTCTGCTTCCTGCTTGCTGGGATTAAAATTATGTGCCTACAACCAGGCTCTGTTTGTTGTTTGTTTGTTTGTTGTCTTTCTTTCTTTTTTTTCTTTTTGGTTTTTCGAGACAGGGTTTCTCTGTGTAGCCCTGGCTGTCCTGGAACTCACTCTGTAGACCAGGCTGGCCTCGAACTCAGAAATCTGCCTGCCTCTGCCTCCCAAGTGCTGGGATTAAAGGTGTGCGCCACCACCGCCCAGCGTTTGTTGTCTTTCTTTTCTTTCTCTTTGTAGTCTACTCTGTCCTGAAACTCATTATGTAGTCCAGGCTAACCTCAAATTCACAGCCATCCTCCTGCTTCAGCTCCCCACGTGCTGGGACTATAGTCATGAGCCACCATGCCTAGTTCCCACAGTGCTGAAGGTAGTTTTTACATCTACCTTCCTTTAAAGAACACACCTGTCCTTAGGTCCTGCCCTCTCCTCTCATCTTACAGACAAGGGAGGTAATGGGCTGAGAACATGCTGCTGAGTCAGTGATAGCTTGGTTCTCATCCATAACTCGGCTCCCTGGCCTGAAGGCCCCATCTTGTACCCACTGTGCATCACCAACTTCTGACATCTGCTGCCCTGGGACTGGCTGCTGTGTTTCCATCAACATCAGGGAAGAAAGGAGGATATTGCTATGGCTGCCAGACGGCACACACCCATAACCTAGCATCATGTGGGGTGGAGACAGGAGGCTCACAGAGATGGCAGGCTTCCAGCTCAGCTCCAGGTTCAGCAAGAAACCCCCAATGGAAAGGAATAAAGTAGAACAGATATGCTGGCTGGCTTTGTGTCACCTGAACACAAGCCAGTGTCACCTTTCAAAGGGGAGCCTCAATTGAGAAAATGTCCCCACTAGACTGGCCTGTGGTGTATCTTCTTTTTTTTTTTTTTTTTTTTTTTTTTAAAAGATTTATTTATTATAACATGTAAGTACACTGTAGTTGTCTTCAGACACACCAGAAGAGGGCGTCAGATCTCATTTCGGATGGTTGTGAGCCACCATGTGGTTGCTGGGATTTGAACTCAGGACCTTCGGAAGAGCAATCAGTGCTCTTAACCACTGAGCCATCTCTCCAGCCCGTGGTGCATCTTCTTGATTGATGATTGATGTGGAAGAGACCGGCTACCTCACTGTAGGCCAGCAGTCCTCAACCTTCCTGATGCTGCAAACCTTTAATACAGTCCCTCCTCATGTAGTGGTGACCTCCGACCATAAAATTATTTCCATTGCTACTTCATAATTTCAGTTTTGCTACTGTTATGAGTTATAATGTAAATATCTGTGATTTCTGATGGTCTTAGGTGACCCCTGTGAAGGGGTCCTGAGCCTCAGAATTTTTTATTTTTTATTTTTTTATTTTTTGGTTTTTTTTTGGTTTTTTGAGACAGGGTTTCTCTGTGTAGCTCTGGCTGTCCTGGAACTCACTCTGTAGACCGGGCTGGCCTTGAACTCAGAAATCCGCCTGTCTCTGCCTCCCAAGTACTGGGATTAAAGGCGTGCGCCACCACTGCCCGGCTCAGGTTGAGAATTACTGTTGTAGACCAATGTACTCCTAGGCATGTGGCCCTGGGTTGTATGAGAAAGCAGGCTGAGCAATCTATGAGGAGCAAGTCGGTAAGCAGCACCCTCCATGTTCTCAGCATCAGCTCCTGCCTCCAGGGTCCTACTCTGCTTCCGTTCCGCCCAGATTTCTTCAGTGATTGACCTGAAAGTGTAAGATAAGATAACCCCTTCCTTCCTGAGTTGTTTTTGGTCATGGCGTTTTATCACAGCAACGGAAACCTAAGACAGCAGAATACCTGACATCTCCTCTGGCCACTAAGTGTTCACCAGCACGTGTTCTTCCCACACATGTGTGCATGTAATACATGCAGGGATGTACTCACATGTGTGCGCGCGCGCGCACACACACACATATGCATGCATGCACGTGCACACACTAAGACCATCAGAGTTAGGTTTGGGTTGATCATTCCTCACAGATAACATTATCTACTAACTCAACAAAAATAAACAAGACATTCAACTTTAAGTGCTTTTTGAATATAATATTTTTTATTATTTCTTTGAGCATTTCATACATGTATACACCCATGTTTGTAATGACATAAAATTATAATATGAGAGTCATATTTTAAAAATCACAAAACCAAAGATCTTCTTGGGTCATCAACAATGTTCTTAAATCTCATTGTATAAATTACTTTTTTCCTGTTGTTCTGGCAAAAGCAATTTAAGAAATGAATGTCTGCCTGGCGCTCACCTTTATATTCCCAGCACCCAGGAGACTAAAGCAGGTAGATCTCTATGAATCTGAGGCTAGCCTGGTCTACAGAGTGAGTTCCAGGCCAGCTGAAGCTACCTCAAAAACAAACAAACAAAAACAAAGAACTAACAACAAACAAAAAAACAACAAAAGAAGGAAGGATTTCTTTGCTCACAGTTTAGGAGTGTTGCCCATTATCCTGTGAAGCCCTGGTAACAGGAGCACAAAACCACCATCATGGCTGTCAAACCATCATGACCATCACTGTCATCACGGCCATCACCCCACTATCTTGGACATCACACCATCACGCCAGTCACACCCCTCAAGCCAACATGGATATAAGTGCTCTCAGCTCACTCTCTCCTTTGCAGTCAGCCCATAGCCCTGTGGGATGGTACCACCCATATCCAGTGTGGGCCTCTCTTCCTCAGTTAATCCTCTCTGTAAGCACAGACAGACCAGAGGCGAGATTCCAAGGTGATCCTGAATCCAACCAAGCTGACAATCAAGATTAAGCTGTGCACCACTCAAGAGAAATTCAAACGTACAGGAATTAAAATACAGGCCTTGGGAACGGAGTGAGCAAGCACGAAAGGCCAGTGTAAACATGTGAATATATTACTCTGTGGCTACCCGAAGCCATGAATATTGATTTAAGATTGAAGAGATCTCAGCACTCGGGAGGCAGAGACAGATTTCTGAGTTCGAGCCCAGCCTGGTCTACAGAGTGAGTTCCAGGACAGCCAGGGCTACACAGAGAAACCCTGTCTTGAAAAACAAAATAAAACATTTCTTTTCAACTGTGTGTTTAATATGAGCTTTAAAAATGGAATGACACGTGTTCTTGTTTTAAAAAAAGATCCGGGGCTGAAGGGATGGCCCAGCTGTTCAGAGCACTTGCTGCTCTTGCAGAGGACCAAGGATTGATTCTCAGTGCCTACACAGCAGCTCACAACTAGATGTAACTTCAGTTCCAGGAGATCTATCTGATGTTGTCTTTTGACTTCCTCAGGCACCAGACATATACACAGTCCAAATACCCATATACACAAAATAAGTAGATCTTTTACAACTTGCATTCTAAGAAAATGTTCATAGAACAAGACAACTATTTGATTCATCGCTGCAACCTGAATCCTGCTCTTTAATTTAAAAAGGTATTATTTTAATTATGAGTTTGTATGTGTCCATGTATGGTGTCTTAGTCAGGGTTTCTATTCCTGCACAAAACACCATGACCAAGAAGCTAGCTGGGGAGGAAAGGGTTTATTCAGCTTACATTTCCTTGTTGCTGTTCATTGTGGGAAGAAATGGTGCGGTGACAGAGTGAGGTCCCGCACGTCCGCCCCAAGTGCTCGAGGCCCCTGAGAGGGGCGGTGACTGAGTGCTCTCCCACAGGCCTCGGGGCCAGTCAGGCTGTGAGAAGCCTCTGCAAAGACACAACCGGTGGGTGGGAGAGGGTCAGGCATTCCTGGGGGGACGCGAGGCAGCCATCTCTGTGGGTTTTCTAGCTCTGGGCCCCGCAGGCCCCGCTGGATGCCGCAGAAGAGCCAGGAGGAGCGCAGCTGGGGTCTCTTTCGGGACTGGGTGGGGCAGCTTAGGCTAGCTGCACTGGCTTGAGTGAATGGCAGCTGTCTGGAAGCGCTGAGATGCCTTCGGCGAAAGATTAGACTTGTCTCCTTAATCGAAGGCCAGATCCCTCGCTTCCCATGGAGGATCAAGATGAATAGAGACAGTCCAGGGTTTTAGGGCATTTATTTTCATCATGGAGAATGGTGTGTGTATAGAACCGTGCCCGTGACCTCTGGGAGGGGCAAGGTAGATATAGTAACTGGGAAGGGGCGTGGCTAAGCCTCTAGGTGTGTCATTAACTTGGGGTTGGCTTGGGGCTGTGTGACCATGCCTCTACCTGAGGAGGGGCTTGGGGGGCGTGACCCTTTTTTATGTGACCAAATGTCACAAACCTATGGAGACATATAGGCACGTGTTAGAAGCTGTATTCTAGGAGCTTTGGCAAATGCCTGCTGTCCCTTATAGGCTGTCCTCCACCTGGGACAACCTTTTGGGTCTGCGGGGTTCAAACCTTACCTCTACCAGTTAAACAGATTTCCTATTACGGCCCAACAGTTCATCACTAAAGGAAGTCAGGACTGGAACTCAAGCAGGTCAGGAAGCAGGAGCTGATGCAGAGGCCATGGAGGGATGTTCCTTACTGGCTTGCTTGCTTCTCCTGGCTTGCTCAGCCTGCTTTCTTATAGAACCCAAGACTACCAGCCCATAGATGGTACCACCCACAAGGGGCCCTCTCTCCTTGATCACTAATTGAGAAAATGCCTTACACCTGGATCTCATGGAGGCATTTCCTCAACTGAAACTCCTTTCTCTGTGATAACTCCAGCTTGTGTCAAATTGACACACAAAACCAGCCAGTACATGTGGGTAGTCACATGTAAGTGCAATGCCAGAGGAGACCAGAAGAGGGCGTTGGATCTCCTGGAGCTGGAGTTACAGGTGCTTGTGAGCTGCCTGATATGGGTGCTGGGATTTGAACTCTGATCTTCTGCAAGGTCAAAGGTAGTAGCTTCTGACCTCTCACCCTGTCTAGTGTATTGACTCTTCTCAACCCACTGGTGAGGTGCACAACAGTCTTCAAGGTGATGGTTTTGATCTTGTGTACTCTCTGGCCTCCCCTGTTTTCAACAGTAAGTTTGGGAATACTGTTTCCCCAGTGACTGTGCAGCTGGGCGTGGCGGCCATGGACCCTTCTCTAACTTCCTTTTCTTGGAGTTTACAAAAGAAAGACTTTTTTGTCTCACTTGGTTTTGCTGCCCCCAAGTCCAGACTGTCTAAGGCCTGTAACCCTCACCTTCTGCTGCTTGGCTTCTGAACCCCGGCAAGCCTGCCCAGGCCTGCACCTTATTTTGTTGGAGGTCATGTGATCTTTGTCGCTTCTTCGTGACTAAAAATGGCTTCAAATGTTTCCGGTTTTGCTATTGACCATTATAAGAGCTGCTTACTCCACTTGGAGGTGCAGACTCCTGATTTCTAGTTTCCTTTGTGAGGGTCAGCTGGCTTTGAACTCTTCTCACAGGCAGAAAATTGGCCTCCTCGCTTCCCTTTTCCAATTTCAGGGTAAGGAATTGGTAAAAGTGTCACACACAGTTAGTTAAACATAGCTGCTAAACTACACAGACACATGTAAGTTAAACAAACCTGATGTGTGAGCAAGCGTGCACGCACATACATGTACACACACTTACACACCAATTAACATAACTGTTAAGCAAAGAGCCAAATCTGGGCCAATGTACAAGCAAGGTTCCACCATGTTTGCATTTCTTTCTGTTGGGACTCAGAAGGGTAGGGGGAGGGGATGAGGTGTCCTGCCCTACAGGAGTCTGTCCTCAGCTTTTCTTGAGCATAGATAGAAGAAAGCTCTTAGCAGGATTATCTCCCCCACAGGCCCTACCTGGACAGAGATGGGACACAGAGGATGTGGCTACAGTTCAGGCTGGAAAGCTGGTCCTCAGTGCCCCGAAGAGTCCCCAAGGGCAGGTGGTCAAGTTCACAGTTCCTTCCCAGAAAGGGTAAATTTAAAGCAGGTGGAAGTTGTGTTCACAGTCAGTCTGTCAGTGTGAGCTCTCAGCAGGCAGGAGATGAGCCTGTGTCCCCAATGGCAAGTGTCAATCCCCAGTTAGGTCTGTAGGATGGATCCACAGGGATCAAGCACTTGCCTCTTGGACAGAGCTGTGTGCTCACAGGAAGAGGCTCAGGAGAAATTTGTGAGTCCTCTCCCAGAATCTTCCTCCCACACAGTCTAGGTAGGCATTTCCCTTGTCTGGGAGAAGGAGGACACGAGGAGGTGGAAAGGTGAGAGTTTGAAGTGGCCTTGGGAAGGGTGCCTCTGTGGAGCGGTTCACGCAGAGTCCTGCAGTGGGTCTCTCTGCTCTGGACAATTCCCTTCATGGTGTCCTCCTGGGACTTCCTGCCTTTTTCTTCCTGTTTGTTTCCTGTGCACGCCCCTGTTCCTGAAATTATGATGTATTTAAACTCAAAATGTGAACAAGGTCCCAATTCTGTCCTATGGAAGGAACAATTACTGATGCCTAATGGTTGTTCAGACTTAAAGAAATTATGTACATGTATATAAACAAACAGATTTTATTACATAAATGGAATTTTGGAATATATAAATCACATATGTATGTGCATATCTATACACACAGCTTTCTCTTATCTAGTTGTCGATAAGATATCATGTATGATAAATCATGTATGATTTGCATGTATGATCCATAATTGTATGTATCATCTCCATATCTATCATTTATCATCCATTTTCTGTCTATCAATCTATCAACCGTCTGCCTAGATAGCATCTATTTGTCATCTGTTTATCTAGCATCTTGTCTGTCTTTCACATCTATCATTAATCCGTTTTCTATTACCTATCCCCTATCACCCACCTACCTACCTACCACTTACCGTTCATCTGTGTATCTCTCCGTTCATGCATGTATGTATGTGTGTAGAATCTATCAGCTGTCCACTGATTTGTCATCTATCATCTATCAATCATCGGTCTACCTAGCATTTAGTTATCTACTTCTTCCTGGTCTTGATCCTTGACTCCCGGAGAGGTGCTTCTGAGCTGTCACCCACACTGTCCAGCAAGGAGACTGACAACAGGGCTCTAGGGTTTAGCTTATATTTGGCCCACCATCCCTCAGTGTTTGGGGGTTCCTGCTACTTACAAGCTCCCTTGTGGTTCTCTCCCACGAGGGTATGAGCGTCCCTCAGCTGTCTCTCCATGCCTCTCTGAGTGGTTCTCTCCCACTGAGGTTACTTCTTGTTCTGTTTTGATTAAATTTGGTTCTGTTTTGGTAACTTAGATTCAGCAGCACACGTCATTCTTCTGCTTGTAACATCATGAGAAAACGACAAGGTGGCTGCGGTGGAAATAGCCGAACAAAGACTGGGCACCCCAGCACCCTGCTTGCTCTCTGGCCTGCCTTCCTAGCAGGCCACACTAAGCACTTTTGGCTGCTTGTTATTGAATCCACATTACTAGAGAGACCACTGCGTTTTCTTTTCGGAGACGTCACTCCCCGTCGTCCTAATAGTCACCAGCCTCACCCCACAGCTTCTTCGCTTTTCCACTTTTGGCCTGCATCCCATCCAGACTCCTGCTCCCAGCTCCCCACTGCAGCTAGACAGCTAAGGAAGGGTTAAACTCGGGCCACAGGCAGCTCCACACACTTAATCCGGATTCCCAGCACTGGTCTCCTGGCCTATCATTTGCATTTCTTTCCTTTGTGCTGGGTTTTTCTTCCTGCCTTTCAGGGGCCCCGGTGCCCGCATTAGCATACTGCGCAGGGCGCGCCGGCTGCATGGCCCCCCGCTGGGCGCCAGCCTGTGCAATCGGCAGGCGCCATCAATTTTTCAGCACTTTCCTCATTTCTCATTACAGTCAGGCCCACGCGGCTCCCCACTCAACACAATCCTCAGCCGTCCGTCCTGCTGGCGAGCCAGAGGCTGCCATGTCCCCTCCTGACTGCCGAGCGTGCACCCGCTTGTTGAAGCGCCCACCATAATTAATCACAGAATTAATCCCGGCCAAGCCTGTCTTCCTGAGTAACTAGGGCAGTACGCTTGGGTGCCTGGTCCCTGCAGCAATTTTATCAACCTTGAGAACTGGATAACAACCCTGCAGCCAGGAATGCTACGGGGCCCTGGGCTGTACGTACCTACTACACCCGCACCCTTTCCGGACCATTCACACCTTCGCCATATATGCACGGACACAGGCCCATCTGCAAGCTAGAGCTCATCATGCATGCCACAGGCATCGGAGAGACACAGAATGTTGGGGCTCACAGGAAAGGGTGTTTCTTTTCACGCGGCCTGATGGAGAAGTTATCTTTAGGTACCAAAGTGGGTGGTTGTCATAGCGATTTGTGCATTATTAAGAGTATTGTTCATCCCCGAAGCTAATCTGATAATGAAGCTGGCTCATTATCAGGAGGAGGCAAAGTTGACATATGCTTGGCTTTTTGCTGTGCACTTGGGGTCCAGCTCCACATACATGGTTGAGTTCCAGGGTCCATCCTTGAAGTAGTAACACCGTCTTCTCTGCTCTTTAGGGGACAGAAAGAGAGGATTGGGTTGGAGGGAGCTCCTGACACTCGCTTAGTGGAGGTCCCCACAGCTGGAAAACACTTCAGAGCTCACGGTGTGGCAGAGAGTAAGGTGGAGGGAGGGAGAGAGAGAGAGAGAGAGAGAGAGAGAGAGAGAGAGAGAGAGAGAGAGAGAGAGAGAGAGCGCCAGGCAAAAGAAGTGAGGTCAGCTCCCTGGAGGGCAGGAACCTCCTCCCACCAGGACTAGACATAGGGAACTGAGCATGTGTGAGAAAGGCCAGCAATTTCCTAAAGTGGGAGAGAAGGTGGGCACAGTGAACCTGACCCATGCAAGCCTTTGACCTCCCAACCTTCCCACAGCTTGCTGGCACACTTCCGGTCTCTTAATAGACTCTGTCTGTCTCTCTCTACCAATTCTTTGTTGTTAGATGTCAGAACCTGGAGCTCTCGGGAGGTGCCCTCTGTACTCTGCACCATGCAGGTAACAACAAGAGCCATTGAAAAGCAAAACAAACAGAGCCCTGGTTTTTATGTAGAGGTAGTGGTATCCCTGTCACACAGGCAGATCTTGATCTCTCAGTGACCCAGGCAGGTCTTGAACTCAGAACCACCTTGCCTCAGCTGTCTGGACCACCAATGCAGATTTTAGAGTGCTGTAACAGGTTGGCTGTTCCTTGACTAAATATGAGGCACGTGGTCTCTTCACAAGCTTTTCTGTTTGTTCGTTGTTTCGTGGATTCCTTTAACAAAAGCCATACAGGGCTCAGTGAAGCTGGTCAACAAGGGAGGTGGTGCTTACCTCCCATCTTATCAGGACCTCCCACATCACCAGGACCTCCCACATCACCAGGTATTTTTCTGGAGATGTTTCTTACCTCTATTTTCATGGGTAAACAAATGCCTTTAAAGTCCTCAAATGTCAGCTTCCACTTTCCCTCTAGGTCACCCACACTCTCCTAGCCACAAATTGAAATCTTCCTCATCTTATAAAATAATGCTGAGCATGTGGTATAGTGTGGTCTAGATGTGTGCGTTCATTCGTGTGTGTGTGTGTGTGTGTGTGTGTGTGTATGTACAAGAGGACAGCCTTTGCACTTCCTGTTCAAGAACCTTGTTTTTTTCTGCGCACTCATTGGCCTTGGATTCAGCAAGCAGGCTAGGCTGGCTGGCGGTAAGCCCCATGTATGTCGGTCTCTCCAATGCCGGATTACAAGCCCATGTTACCACACCAGGCTCTAGGTGGGTTCTAGTAGTCTGTACCAATTTGATTCTCAGTGCTGTGCTAACACATGGACCCCAAACCAACTGTGGAGGAAGTGTTTATTTGTCTTACAGATAGATCACCGTCCAACTTCAGAGGAAGGTAAGGCAGAAACTCAAGGCGGGATCCTGGAGGAAGGAATTGAAGCAGAGGCCATGGAGGACTGCTGCTAACTGGCTTGCTCTTCATGGATTGCTCAGTTTGCTTTCTTATAGAATCTAGCACCTCCTTCCCAGGGGCAGCACTGCCTTGTAGTGGGCTGGGCCCTCTCATATCAATCATTAGTCAAGATGTCACATAGACTTGCCTTCAGACCTGTCTGATAGAGGCAATTACAAAACCGCAGATCCTTCTCCCAGCTGACTCCATTCGGTGTCAAGTTGACAAGAAAACTAACCTGAACAGGTCCTTATGCTTGCAAGTCAAGCACCCGGCTGATGAGTCATCTCTTCAGCTCATGTTGTAGGTTGTGAACAAGGCCCAGTGCACAGGGCAAAGCTTCCTTGTAATGGGGCAAACATTTGGCAATTGTAGTTTCCTTCATATCCTTCCTACTTGTCTGAAACTTCAAACTTCCTTACGTTTTCTCCCCGAACTGCACATTTCACGTCCTTCAAGTGGAAGCACGCCACAGCCTGAATGCCATGCTGTCTTGGAATTCCCTCTGTCAAAACAATTAGCTCTTTACTTTAAAAGCCTTAAGCAAGTTCTCAGGACACGGGCAGAATATAGTCACATTTCTTGTCAGAATGTAATGGGAATGGCCTCTGACTAGGTACCTAATAAAGTCCTGTTCTCCTTTGAACCCTCATGAGCTGGGCTTCCACTGTCCCAGTTATCTGTTTTTCCAAATTCCTACCATAATGGCTCACTAAGTTCAGCTTATAGGACTTAAGGGCTTTGATAGTCCAAAATTCCAAACTCTCAAACAGTCTTCTTGTAAACCAAAGGCCTAAGAACCACAGGGCCAGGTCTATCATGCCAGTGGCTGCACTCCTCAGCATCAACTTTCTGTGTTAGTTACTTTCCTGAACAAAAGATTTGATTGGACTCACAGTTGGATTTGATCCCCTCCACCCCAGGCAGGGAAAGCCTCCACATCAGGGGTGTGAGGTAGCTGGTCACATTGTATCTACAGTGAAGAAGCAGAGGGAAATAAATGCGAGATAGAAGGACTACATGGGCGAGCTGGAGACAGGACCGTGCAGGGCTGCTGGACACAGTGCAATTCCCTCACAGGCCCCTGGTGCTGAATGCAGATGGGAGCTGTGGAGCTCTTCCTGCCCCTCCCCCAAGTCATCAGTCTTACTTTGCTTCTTTCTTTGAGAAACTCCATTGTTCCTTTTGGAGTGGAGAGTTTACTATGTACCATTTTGGGTTGGAAATATGTAACTTTTTATTTAATAGAGACTCACAGTTAGGAAACTGCCTGAGTCTCTGAGGAGACTTGGGATTTTTGTTCAGTGTTAGGACTCTTAAGGACCCAATAATGAACACTATGTTGTATTATAAGGTAAAAATGAGACTTTATGGAGCAGGGGTGGAATTCTGTGACTTAATGTGTTTGGGTGTGAGGTTGGCAAGGTGTGAACTCGCAGTGGTTAGTTTAGTCTACTTGATTGGATTTGGAATCAACACCACAATACAGTTCCGGGTGTGGCTATCAGGTATTTCTAGAGAGTTTAAACTGAGAAAGGAAGACCACTCTCAACGTGGGCAGCACCACCTCACAGTCTGGAGTTCTAGACTGAATAAGGAGGAGGAGGCAAGTGGAGGTGAATATTCACCTCTCTGTGCTATCCATGGTGGGTACAAAATGACCTTCTGTCTCATCCTCCAGCCAGCATGCCTTTTCTGCCATGGTGGACTGCACCCTCAAACTGTGAATCAAATGTGACTCTTGTTCCTTAAGTTGCCTGGTCAGTGATTTTGTCACAGCACCAAGATGATTAACAAACTGTGCCTGCTAGTTTTACTTCATGTGGGCCTTGTGGTGAGAGTGGCTCCCCTTTCCTGGACTTGCACTTGTCTAGAGACATCTGGGCAGAAGCTAGCATGGATAAATTCCAAGCTTGGTCTTAAGGGGCTTCCAGTGTTCTCCCTTTCCTGTTGCATCTCAAGAGTTACTCTCCTCTCAGATAGCTACTATCTCCTTAGTCTGGCCCCTGGACTAAGTAACCATAGAGTAGGTATGAGCACAAGTTCAGTTGCACCAACGCAAGCCCAGGCTGGCCAACCATCTCCCAGCTGACCTGCAGATACATGAATAACAATGGTGGTGTATCAGTAGAATCTAGGATGTTTTGTCACAGAGCATTGTTGCAGCAACAATTATTGATACATGTGTTTTAATAGACCATACAGTGTAACCTTGCAGACCGATCCTGGCTGAAGACAGAAAGCACCCTCAGAGACACCACTGTCTTTTTGACCTTAAGGATGGGTTCTGCATGAAGGAGGAAGTGTGTGGCTCAATTAAGATGCAATTAAGATCCTCCTCCGTGGCGTCCTTTTATCTGCTGTCCTCATTATTCTGGGTCCTTCTCTTCTTACCACAGGGATGGCACTGCTCTTGCATGCTGATGAGTGTGTCTGTGGCCCAACTTCTGAGTTAGAAAAGTCTGGGTAATTAATTTGGACTTCAGCTCCACTAGCCAACTCCTGGTAGATCCAGGATTTTGGGCACTGGAAAGCCCTTCTTGAGTTTTGAAAACTATGAGATATTCCACAGTTTCAAGTGAAATGGTTTACTTCTGGGAGTCCCTTGTTTCCCAGAGCAATGAAGGTTTTTTTTTTTTTAGAATTTTGCTTTTGAATTTCAACTGTTCAGTTTGGTCACAGAACAATTCTCTCCCATGACAGGGTAAGAACTTTGTGGAGGATAGGTTTTGCCTGGTGGGACTCAGGCAAGAAGACAGGCACCTGGACACAAGGCTTTGCCCAGTTGAGATAATTTATATTCAGAGTTATTATTGAAAAGTGTCTATTAACCTCTGTCATTTTGGTGGCTTTGTAGAATTTTCTTAGACATGTTTTGCTTTATTGTTTCTTTATCCCTTTTGGCCTTTTGGGTGTGTTTATCCATCTCTCCTGTCCTAAGTATTCCTCAAAGTATCTTCTGTAAAGCTGGCTTAGTGGTCGGATCTTCTTTAGTCTGCTTCATTGTGGAAACTCTTTATTTCTTCTTCACTTAATTAAAGGTAGTTGTTCTGGGTATAATATTCTGGGCTGGTATAATATTATGGTCCAAGACTGTGGACATTGGAAAGCCCTCATTTCTCTGTTGTGGTCTGATGACCCCACCCCACCCCCAGCTTAGCTGTAGCCATTTTGTTCCATGCCTGCCAGCTATTTCATATTGTTGCTGTAAAATGCCTGCCAATCATTGACACAGAAAAATAACTTAACTCAGAGCAGGGTCATGCTGACCACATCCCCTGTTATGTTCTGTATGAGGTTTGTTAATCTTAAGGAATTCCACAAAGCTTTACGTAGGACTCATCAAGTTAAAGGTCAATATGAGCTCTTATATCTAAAACGGCTTGAGTCAGAGCCCATCGCCAGGCAGTACTTCCTGCACTTGCTTATGAGCTCATTGTGGGTTTTTTTTTCCTTTATAAGCTGACTGAAAAAGATGTTTGTGACTGTGGATCAGTCCCAAATTCTGAGCTAGGATCCTTATCCATCAGTATTAGGGTATGCATTCAACAAACGATTCCTCTGTGACTGAGATTGGAGTTCATGTGGTTTGTGGAGTGACTCCTAGACCCCAACATTCTCCTGAGCCTATTTTGGGTTCTGAGAGGTCAACACTCATTTGGTACCTGCACATCCAAAGTGAGTTTAAAAACTGTATGAAGATGTCAAGTGACTTGGTTTATTCCCTGGAGTCCTTGTCTTCCCAAAGCTATGACTTTTTGATTTTGTTTTTTGTTTTTGTTTTGTTTTTCTCTGTCTAACAAGTCCTGGCAGTCCTAGACCAGGCTGGACTTGAACTCACAGAGATCCCCCTACCTCTGCCTCCAGAGTGCTGGGATTAAAGGCGTGCCCCACCACACCTGTCTGCTATGACATTTTAAAAAAAAATTTAGTTTTGCTTTCGAACTTCATCTGTACAGTTTTCCACAGAGCAATTTTCCCCCATGACAGGGTGAGACATTTGTGGAGTATGGGTCTTGGCTGAGGCCAAGTTGTGGTTGTTAGAGCTTGAAACACATCTTTCTAAGCTCTTCTGACTTTGAATTTCCTATCGAGCAATCAGCTGTCACTCTAACAGAACTGCCTTTTGACTTGGCCCTTCTCTCTCGCAGCTTTCAATATCTTTTCTTCAGCAATGGAATGAGAACACCAATCTCGGTCTGACAGAGTTAGTTTATTGAGCATTCACTGATCGATCAGGGCCTTACACCAGACTAGACTCAGAAGCATTGTGATGCCCAGCCAGAATCTTACGGAGCTTTAAAGCCCGAAACCCACAAACATCTGTGCCAAGTTATTTCACCAATCAGGACTTAGGGATAGGGAATTTCCTTAGGAACATGTCTTTGTTATACATTTCTCCTGTTCCCATTGGTTGAGTTACTCATCTGTGGCAGGGGACTTGCCGTGTCTAACATTCATGTCTTAACTTGCCAACCAGGATGTCAGTTACCCATGTACATGTCTCTTTCTGCCAAGTAGGATGTCAGTTCCCAGGGAGGTCTTGGGAACCTTATTTGACCCCTACTCAGAATGGAAGTTTGACTCCAAATGGCTTCTTATATTGGTTTAGTTGTCCCTCTGATGTTGGGGTCCGTCCCAGAGGCAGCTTATAAAGACAAAAACCATAGAGCTCATACATAGGTGCAGGAAGTACTGCTGCCGGGCAGTTGGTTCAGGTCCAAGCTTATTGTGGGTAACTATACAACGTAGTTCTAACTGACTTCTATTGTGATTAGTTCCCAAGAACACCAAAGCACAGAACACAACAGAATATGTAATCGTCTCTGGCATGAGAAAGTTTCCTAGTAACAGTAATATCAGCAAAAATGGCTGACTAGACAGTCAGCAACTACCCAGGCCTTAGCAGACATGTCATGGGGGGAGGGGGAGGTTTCTCCTAGTCTTTTGTATTTGGTGTTCTGTGGGCTTCCTGTACCCACGTGGACATTTCTTTATCAAGATTTGGTAAATTTCCTTCTGCAGTTCTATTGAAAATATTTTCTATGACTTTGAGCTGTGATTCTTCTCTTTCTTCTATGCCTATAATTTGTAGATTTAGCCCTTTTTTAAAAAATTAAATTTGGCTTTTTTACAGTGTCCTGAAATTCTGCATGTTCCATCCACACATTTAAAAGGAAGATTATTGTCTTGGAGTAAATGCCTCGGCTCCTCTGCCCTGTCTTCAGGCCCTGAGGGTCACTTTTCTTGTATTCACGCCCAGAAGCTCCCATTTCTGACCTTCTCTCTGTGAGGCTTTCTGCTGGGATTTTTTTTTTTTTTTTTTTTTCGGTTTTTCGAGACAAGGTTTCTCTGTGTAGCCCTGGCTGTCCTGGAACTCACTCTGTAGACCAGGCTGGCTTCGAACTCAGAAATCCACCTGCCTCTGCCTCCCAAGTGCTGGGATTAAAGGCGTGCACCACCACTGCCCGGCTTCTGCTGGGATTTTTATCCATTGACTCCTTCCTTTCTAGCTTCAGCTCAGTTTGGGTTCTCTCCACCTTTTTCTCCCTCTTGGTTGACCTCTGAGTTCACACCCTGAGTTGACCTCTATGTTCACACCCCGAGTTGACCTTCTCATTTTATTTATCAGTTTGTCTGTGTTTTCTTGAGCTCCAGTCAGGCTCATGCAAGTGTTCCTGTATATTTTCTTTGAATTCTTTGAACACTTTGGGCGTATTTATAACTGTTCTTTTACGTTCTGTGTCTTGAATTTCATCTAAGTTGTTGTACTCAGCAGACCAGTACTGTTGCATTGTTGGTTGGAACAGGACTGGGTGGGGAAGCATGATGTCTTTTTGTTGTTTGATGTTGTTTTGATTTTTTGTTTTGTTTTTATTGCTTTTGCTTTTCCGGTGAGACCTGGACATTTGGAGTTAGGTTGATGATTGTGCCTTTTGCACCCACTGGGTGAGAGCCTGGGGATGGACAGTGGGTTGTATGGCTTGGGAGAGACTTCGAGGGGTAGGGGTGGCCAGGGTGGGAGGGGCTACCTTACCGGGTCCACAGTGAGTCAGGTTCCCAGTCAGCTGGAGACGGCTCCAGGGGCCAAAAAATGGTGGGAAGTGGTGTGGTGGACTGGCTGCCATGTTGGGTCCATGCCAGGCTGAGCTGTGTGTGGCAAGTTGACTGGGGAGTAGTTGAAGTGGTCTGGGGTAGACAGGCTGCCTTGCTGGATTGTGTGTGGGGGGAAGTTAACGGTTTCTTCTAAAGTTGTCCTTGTTAGGTAATCAGTATAGTGCTTGACTTTTGAGGTAAGTGCTGTGTTCCATGTTGATCTCTCTTCTCTTGGATTGTCTGCTCTGAGGATGCCAGCCACAGGTAATGAGAATACTTACAAAGTCCTAGAAAAGGCCTACATGGGATGAACTGGGGCTTCACACCAAATACGTGAGCACTCCATCTTGAAAATAGATCATCAGTCATAGTCAAGCCTTTGGTGACCACAGTCTGATGAGACCCTGAGCATCCTACGTGACCTGGGGCAGATTTCTGCAGTGAAGTTGCTACTGAACTTTTACTCAGAGATACAGAGAGATAAGATATATTGCCATAGTAAGATGAAACGTTTTAGGGGTAAACTTATGGAACAATAATGCACTGTAATATAAAGTAATAGACTGAACTTTTTCTAACCAAATTCAGGTGCTAGAGGTATCTATGCACCACACCCGCATGTCACTGGAGAAAGGCTGTTTGCAGGGTATTGTCTGTCCCCCAGCCCTTCCTTGTGAGTATCAAGTGTTCCTGTAGTCAGGGGAAACCTCCAGACAAAGAGACACACAGGCTGTGTACAAAAAGGTAAACTGAGGACCGGTGGGATGCTCACAGACATAAGAACCGTGCTGCTCAACTGAACTCACTTTTATATCCCACGTCCGAGCTGTGCCCAGGCGAGCTGGGACTACCTTTCCACCCTCAGGGCTGTTCCTCTAGTATGCTGTCCCTGGAAGAGGAAGAGACGAACACCTCCAGTTCAACACTGTAGCTGTTGGTGAAGCTCCCTTAGCTGGGTATGGGTGCCTCATGGGTGTCAGCAGTGAGATCTGAATCACACACTCTGTGACACGAGCTTGCTAGTTAGACCTCCCTACAGGGTCCTTGGTGTCTTGGCCCTCTGAAGGTCCCCGTGGTAACTCCCTGATGGGTGCTAATGCTCTCCACCTTCATTCAACCTTGTGAATTCTTCCCCACAACCCCCTTTGTCTGATGAGCAGCCCAGCTGGGTGAAAGTTCAGGAAAGTCAGGACAAGTGTAACAGCTTCTGGGTGTGTCCTCTTGACCTTCTTGGGGCTCTCAGCACTGGTTTCTCTATCTAGTGTAGCCCAGGCTATGTTGTGCTGTTTTCTCTATCTAGTATAGCACAGGCTATGTTGTGCTGGTTTCTCTATCTAGTATAGCACAGGCTATGCTGTGCTGGTTTCTCTATCTAGTATAGCACAGGCTGTGTGTGCTGTGCTAGTTTCTCTATCCAGTGGGAGCACAGGCTATGCTGTGCTGTTTATTCATCTATTGGGAGCATAGGCTATGCTGTGCTGGTTTCTCTATCTAGTGTAGCACAGGCTGTGTGTGCTGTGCTAGTTTCTCTATCCAGTGGGAGCACAGGCTATGCTGTGCTGTTTACTCATCTATTGGGAGCATAGGCTATGCTGTGCTGGTTTCTCTAGTGTAGCACAGGCTATGCTGTGCTGGTTTCTCTATCTAGTGTAGCCCAGGCTATTCTGTGCTGGTTTCTCTATCTAGTGTAGCCCAGGCTATTCTGTGCTGGTTTCTTTATCCAATGGGAGCACAGGCTATGCTGTGCTGGTTTCTCTATCCAGTGGGAGCACAGGCTATGCTGTGCTGGTTTCTCTATCTAGTGTAGCCCAGGCTATTCTGTGCTGGTTTCTCTGGGGCATGCTTCCTTGCTAGGCACAGTCCCTGCTTGGAAGGACACATGGCATCTCTGGGGGGAGGGGGAAGCATCTAGGACTCAGGTTATACATTTTATGGGAATCCCATAGACTCTCACTGTGTAGTCCAGGCTGGTCTTGAACTTATGTCCTCTTCCCTCAGTCTTTCAGGTGCTGGAAGCAGAGGCAGGCAACACCACAACTGGGTTGGAATCTCCGATCTTAACCCCTGACTCCTGGGCCCTTCTCACTTTGCTCTGAGCTGGGAAGGACATTCACTCCTGTAGATTGTCTCTCACGTCTAGCACAGCTCTCCCATTGGTGCCTCAGTTTCTGTATTTGGAGCAACAGGAAAAGCTGCACCCACTCAGCACCCTAAATGGTGGGGTGGGTTGGGGGGTGAGGGAGTGGGATGTAAGATACAAGGCTTAATGCAAATCTAAGCCAGAGAGAGGGAAGGGCAGGGACTCATGGCTTCTGGGGCAGAGACTGCAGCATGTGCTTCCCTGAAAGAATGAACAGCTGTTTTCAAGAGGGCAAGTGCACCCAGGCATGTTCCCACTCATGTGGGAACAGAGTTGTTCCCACACCTGTGCTCCTGGGGAAGGGGCCTTACCTCCTCAACAATGGCCAGTCCCTCCCCACAAGTCGGGGTGGGGGGTAGGGGGGGCTGGATCTCACTGCCTGCACTTCCTTTCTTGGGCACCAGTTGGCTGTCATTCCATTTATTTTTCTCAACCCAAGACTTTCCACATGTTCCCTCCCTTCCACAGGAAGGCTGTTCAGACTCTGTCTCCTTCCTCCCTCCCTCCCTCCCTCCCTCCCTCCCTCCCTCCCTCCCTCCCTCCCTCCCTCCCTCCCTTTCTTTCTCCCTTTCTTTCTTGTGTCCAAATATTTCTGCATCTACTACAAAGGTCGTAAAAACAAATCAACGACAAGAAAGACCCAATAATTCTAAGACCTGATTCAGGGATAGAGGTGGGGATGGAATCCGCTCAATAAAATGAAAGAGAATTTAAAAATCTCACGCACAAGGCCCAGCATGGGGTCCCCGATCAAAGGGCCAGGGAGCTTTGGTTGTGTGTGCGAGCACAGGGATGGATGCTCTGGACTGGGGAAGAGAAGGGCTCCCAGGGCTTGGTCTCCCTCTCTGTCTACTTTCCATCACACATACAAATCTTTGTCTGTCTTTCCCCCCTCCTTTTCTCCTCAGATCACCGGCTGACTGCTGATATGACCATGGGTAGTGCTACTTGGAAGGCTGAGGGGAGAAGGTGCGGGCTGCCTACCGATGTCCTCAGTGGTCCCATTTGCTAAGATTATGTGCAGAGTCCGTATCCACACAGAAGGAGTGAAACGCCCTTTAAGGATCACTTAATACACTGACAGTAACGGAGAAAACGGGATGCTACAAATCCCAGTTGGCCTTTCCCGGACCCAGGTTGGAAAAAGCCAACAAACATAAGCCCTTCCATCCGCAAAGAGCTGAGTCAGCTATTGCTACCCCTGGCAGCTGCTCCGGAAAACCCCGCCAGCCTCCCCATGAGCACCCAGACTCTCCCACCGGAGCACCTGGGTGCCATTCCGTTCTTCATTCCTCTGCCCTGTTGTGTTCTAGGAGGGCCAAGAGAAAAGGCAGTTGTGGGGCTGACTGCCCAAGCTCAAAGCTCCTGGCTCTGAAAAAATGTGATTTAACTCTAGCTTGTAGATGGGGAGAAAACAGGTATTCCTGGGGCTGTAGCTCAGCAAGTCTGGCTGTTTCTTAGAAGTTAAGACCAGAAGGTAAGTTTTTTGTTACATTGTTTTATGAGGGAGGGGAGTAATGGAGAGACGGACTTGGTCCAGGTAGGTGTGAAATCTATGAAGGCTTAAGAGGTGACAGTGCTTTGTCCAGATGTTCTTGGCTCTGGACAGTCACTGCCAGTTTTCAGTGCCAGGTCTCCTGGGTCAGAGTGGTTATTAGAGCCTTCCAGAAGCCAACTTACCAAGCAACCAAGCTCTTTCCTATCAGCCTAAGATAGAGTTAACCCTTTAAGAGACCCAGGGCAGCCTGTATTAGCCAGCCAGAATCTGCTCCACTCCGGTTTTCTCTGAGCTTTATTTTATTTTTTCTCCCAAACTCAAAACTGTGTGTCTGACCCCAGCACCCACAAATAGTTCAGAAATTTCTTGTCATCTGTGGCTCTCCCAGGATCCTTGGGCAGGTGGATGAGAGGCACCAGCATTTATTTGTTATTTAAAATGCAGACATGTCATTAAAGAATGTGTTCTAATGGCTATAAATGAACAGGCACTGACTGATAACAAAGGTCTCAGCGCAGAAGATGGCTGAGGGTCTCCGTGAGAAAGCGGGCCACCACTTGTTCCTCTTTGTGAGTTTAGGGTCAGCGCCTGTTCAGGTTGACTTGCGGTTTTGCTCAATGTATGTTCTCTGCTGGTCCTACCCAGTTCTTCAATGATAAAGATGTACTTCAAGGGGAACCACCCTTCTATGGTGGTTTGAATAGGAGAGGCCCCTGTAGATATGTGTGTGAATGCTTGGCCCATAGGGAGTGGCACTATTAGGAGATGTGGCCTTGTTGGAGGAAATGTGTCACTATGAGGCTTCCTATGATCAAGCCCAGTACGGTGCACAGTTCCCTTCTGCTGCCTGTGAACCAAAATGCAGAACTCTCAGCTCCTTCTCCTGCACCAGGCCTGCCTGCATGCTTGCCATGTTCCTGCCTTGATGATAATGGACTAAACCTCTGAACTGTAAGCCAGCCTTAGTTAAAGATTGTCCTTTCTAAGAGTTGCTATGGTCATGGTGTCTCTTCATAGCAATAGAAACCCTAAGACATCTTTGTCCTGCTATTTAAAGGGTGGCCAGAGAGGCTGCAGCACATCTGTGGATATGATTGCTCGTCAGTTGGGTCTCCGTGCACCATCAATAGCGGTCTGCAGCACGCCAGAGAGGCTGCAAACCTGGTAGCTTGCTTTGCCTATGAGATACCTCAGAAGTCACAATCTGATGCAGGGGGCTTGGAGGATTCCTGAACAGCTGCTGGTCTTCAGTCTATGTCAGAAGGCAAAGGAAACTGTAGTCTGATATCACTGAAGGATGGCGGGAGTGCTCACAGTCTCAGCATGGATGCACACGCCAGCAAGGAGTGACAGCAAGCAGGCAAAGACACCACTGCTTTCCCCAACTCTGCTCTATAACTGGGTCACCACAGGAAGGTGTCATGGCGCCACTCACTCTGGAGGAGGGTCGTCTCACAGACCCACCCGCAGGCATGTCTCTTTGCTGATTCCAGATCCCATCAAGTTGACAATCAACACTGGCCATCAGAGGGTGTCACCTCTCCTGTAGTAGGTGACATTGTCCATAGGGATTGCTCGACCTGTTGGCTTAAGGTAGATGTCATAGGGAACAAGCTCTGGTCTAGGAGGGTGATGTCTTCTTCCTGCTGGAGTCGCTAGTCGCCCTGCAGAGCAGACTCTGGTGCTGTGGAATCTTATGAGACAGCGCCAGGCTAGAAGATGATCACCTTATCTTGGTTCTTTTAACATCTCAATGTCCACTCAGTGTTGGGTTCTCTCCTCCATGGGAGATGTGGAAGTGGGGGTGGACGTGTGTTCAATGACTCGGAGAAGGAGAAAGCATCTGGGAACACCCTCGAGGCTTGAGGAGAGTGTATGGATTCCACGGCTCCTTTGGTGTGTGTATGTGTAGAAAAGCTGAGGGGAGACCTCTGGGGTCAGTGCTGGGGGAACTGAAGAATAGAGAGGAAGGTGGGGAGGGGAGTCGGACTTCTAAAGCTGGGGGTTAGAGAGCCAGGGTTCTCTGAAGGGATGTAAGAAGTACAGAGATGCAGCAGTTGGAGCCAGTACAAATTAGCCAGACCAGGGGCTGCTCAGCCCCTAAGCATCCCCATTTCTGGGATAGAGAGGACTCCCATCTCCCTCATCCCCACCCCACCCTCACCCTGCTGTTGCCCTGGCTCTGTCTCCAGGTTGGAAGCCCCAGATGGTAGGGCGTGGCTGTGAGGATGTTTCCAGGACTGCCTCTCTGCTCCCAGGGCAAGAGAGCTCCTAATGACATCAGGGCAGAAATAGGTTAGACTGAGAGAAGAACCAAGCAGGACTCCTGTTAAGAGCCGAAATTGGTTGCCAAGGCAACACACTGACTCTTTCCCTGGAGGAATTTTAAAATAGGTCACTTTTTCTTTTTGTGGGAGGTTGAGAGTCCTACCCGTGACGGGGGAGCCTGCACAGGACTCAGCAAGAGAGGTCAGACAGAACCAAGTTACAGATGTCACAGTTGGCCATCAGTAAAGCGACACTGCCCTCTCTCCCTGTCAGTGTCACTGGCATGACCGGGAAGCACATGGGGCGGCCGATTGAGCTCTGCTGGGGGAGCCTTTGGGTGTGGTTTCTTTTTAAAGGATTGTAAATTACTTTTCCATTTATTAAGTGTGTGTTCTCAGGCCACGCAGAAAGCGTGGAGGTCAGAGGACATCTTGTAGAAGCTGGGTTTCCTTCTACCATCTGGGACTTGGGATGTCAGGACGGCCTTTCCCCACTGGCCCTGGGGATGTGGTTCCTCCCCTGTCTTCCCAGCGAGTGTGGGGGTGGGGCTCAGAGTGGTTTCCACCATTGCTGGAGAGGCACTTCCCAAGCATCCTTTTCTGTCTGTCTGTCTTTTTCTGTGACATTGAGAGTCTTTACAATTGCTAGACGAACACCCTACCACTAAATGACACCCTAGCTGCAAGCTCCTCAGGACTCTGGTTCCAGTCTTGACACCCCGATTTATTGTTTATGATGAGGCTCTTGAGAGGTTTTTTTGTTTGTTTGTTTTTTGTTTTTTTGTTTTTTGTTTTTTTGAGACAGGGTTTCTCTGTATAGCCCTGGCTGTCCTGGAACTCACTCTGTAGACCAGGCTGGCCTTGAACTCAGAAATCCACCTGCCTCTGCCTCCCAAGTGCTGGGATTAAAGGTGTGTGCCACTTTAAACTGCCCGGCTCCTGAGAGTTTTGGAGTCTTGGTTTTTAATCTATAAAACCTGGGGAACAAGAACTGGGTCATGGCTCCATTGGTGAAGTTTTTGCCATGCAAGTATGAGGTCTTGGGTTCAAGTCTCAGAACCCTCATAAAAAGCCAGGCATAGTGGCACATGATTGTAAGCCCAGTATTGAGCAGGCAGAGCCAGGCAGTTCGGTGGTGCTTGGTGGCCAGTCAGGCTAGGGAATGAGTGAGCTCTAGGCCAGTGAGAGACCCTGTCTCCAATAATAAAAAAGATGGAGATATAGTATTTTGGATGAAAATGGATCCCATAGGCTCATGGAGGGGCACTATCAGGAGATGTAGCCTTGTTGGAGTAGGTGTGGCTTTGTGGAAGAAATGTATCACTTCGGGGTGGGCTTGAGGTTTTGGTAGCTCAAGCCAGGCCCAGTGTTGTTATCTCTTCCTGCTGCCTGTGGATCCAGATGTGGAAGGCTCAGCTACCTCTCCAGTACCATGTCTGCCTGCACACTGCCACGCTCCTGCCATGATGACAAAGGACTAAACCTCTGAACCTTAAGCCAATGCCGGTTAAATGTTTTCCTATATAAGAGTTGCTGTGGTCTTGGTGTCTCTTCACAGTAATAGAAGCCCTAACTAAGACCACACACACACACACACACACACACACACACAGAGAGAGAGAGAGAGAGAGAGAGAGAGAGAGAGAGAGAGAGAGAGAGAGAGAACCCAGGGGTTTGCCACCCCAGGAAGTGAGGCAGAGGTGAGGCAGAGAGACTGCTGGGGTATGTACGTGCTATCCAGTCTTGTGGCCCACACAGCACAGACACGTAGCCATCATTAACTACCTTCTGGCCTTTTAAAAGAAATGTTTGAGTCTGGGTGTCAGGCAGTTTTGAGGATCTGGTCCTGTGGCAGGCGCCTCTTCAGCAGATGTCACTCCGGAAGCTTCACCTCATGCAAATGTCCTCTTCTTCTGTGACCGTCTCCACCCTCTTCCAAACTGTACTCTCTGCTTATGTCATTTGGTCAGCATCTGTTTCTGGGGTAAGAACGAGAGGGTCAGGTATGAGGAGATGGCTTAGCAGAGAAAGCGTTGGCATTTGTATCCCCAGGACCCATGCCAATGGCAGATGGACATGTTAAAACACGCCTGCAATCTCCGTGAACATGAGGCGGGTCCCAGAGGGCCTGGCTAGGTGGAGTATTGAAAATGGTGGCCCTGCCTCAGAGTATAGGGTGGAGATTAATTGGGGAAGACATCGGCATCAATCCATGTTCTCCACACACATCTGCATACACACGTCCACACAGGTGTGAGTGTGAATGCACACAGAAACACATAAAAAGAGAGGCGGTCAAAGGTCCTACCTGCCACATTCCCATGGTCTCCTAGCGCCTGGCATACAAGACCACTTCAGTGGATGTTTGTTGAACGAGCAGTGAGCGAGCGCGGAGCGGGGCAGTTGCACATCTTTGTTTAATAAGACATTGGGGAAAGGAAGCTATTGCTGTCCAATAAATTTAATTTTCCTGGGAGGAAAGAGTTCTTTGCAAGCAGGAGCCCCTTGATGCTTATCAATAATTGAGCAGGCCTGAGTGCTGGAATGTGTAGTTTCTGGCTGGGGCTCGCTTCGGCTGTATCCACACCTGCTACTTCCTCCTGCTGAGTCCCGTAGGCTCCAACATGTCTGTGCTGCTTTAGGTTCCTGGCAGGACTCAGTCCCAGTCTATCGCTGGGCCAGGAAGATGGATCAGTTGGTAAAGAGTTTGCTTTGCAAGCATGAGGGTATGAATTTGGTCCCCAGAACCCTTGTAAAACCAAACCCAGGGCCAACGAGATGGCTGAGTCTGAAAGGTGATTGCCACCAAGCTTGATGGCCTGGGTTTGATTCCTGGGACCCACATGATGAAAGAAGAGAACCAGCTGCCACAAGTTGTCCTCTGATCTCCAAATGTATATGGTCACACACACACACACACACACACACACACACACACACACACACACACACTCACACACATGCGTGCACAACACACTAAACAAATAAAGTGTAATGAAGCCAGGCAGTGGTGGTGCACGCCTTTAATCCCAGCACTTGGGAGGCAGAGGCAGGTGGATTTCTGAGTTCAAGGCCAGCCTGGTCTACAGAGTGAGTTCCAGGACAGCCAGGGCTACACAGAGAAACCCTGTCTCGAAAAAACCAAACCAAACCAAACCAAAACCAAAACAACAAAAAAAAAAGTGTAATGGAATTAAATCAGCAGTGCTCCCAAACTGGTGCATGCTTATAATTTCTGGAGACAGGAGGATCCCAGGGGTTTGATGGGCAGCTAATCAAGCCTAAATGGCAAGGCCCAGGTCCTGGTAATCGACAAAAATAGTGGATAGTGTCTATAGAATAACAGCTGAGGATGACCTCTGATCTCTGACCCCCCTCTTTCCCTCCCCCTGCCCTCTCACACACACCTATTCCTACCGGTCATCCTCAGGTCCATATAGTGTACTTCTTCCCATACAGCAGTGAGCATGTTTGCCGCTTACCAATCTGCTTGTTCCCTCTGGGGACCTGGATACAGTGGGAGCCGCATCCTCCCTCTGTCTTTGCACGCAGGCAAGCATGCATGTGTATTAACATAGATGAAGACCATGTAAAGCATCGGGCAAACAGGCTTAGGAAGAGGAAAACGGTGCCGATGGAGGAATTGGTGAGTCCAGGAGCAAGCACACAACTGACCACCGCAAGCCCCTCTTTCCTTTAAGTAGACGTAACAAATGTTCTTATTCCGTGGGCAGGGATTCCACATGGGGTCTTTTATGGCAATAGAAAGTCATAACATATTTGGCAACAGTAAAAGATATTGGAGATGTAATATCTAAAAATTAAAGTGTATAAAGAGTCTGGGGTGGTTCTGGGGTCTCTCACCCACGTGGCCTCACAACACGTCACTGCAGCATTGGTTGTGAGCACATAGCTCTCACATTCTTCAGTGCATAAGCCAACATACCACCCAACATGAAGAGCACTGCCCCAAACGCTTCTGCTCAGATTTCAGTCTACTGCACACACATACATATGCACCACATATATACATATATGCACACACATGTATATGAATACATGCACACATGTATGTACATATTTGCACACACATGTATACACACACCCATGTATATACATATATGTACTCACACATACATATATACACACACGTGTGTGTGCATATACACTCATGTATATACATATATACACTTACTTGTATGTACATATATGCACACTCAAGCCACTGTATTCCTGCTTTTATAAAAAGCTACAAACAAAGGCTTTCGATGTCTTCCTCCCATGATGCCCCAGCATGCAGGTATCAGCTTAGCTCATCTTTGGATTGTATTATGTTAGACAAACAATTAAACCTGCAAGCTTCCGAGGACTCAGCTCTCCTAGCTCTGCCTCCATCTTGCCATCAGACAGCCGGGATTACAGATGCAGGCTACTATGTCTGGCTTTTCTCATGAATTCTGGGGATCCAAACACAAGTCCTTATACTTGCGTGACAAACCCTTCACTCACTGAGTCATCTTCTGAGCCCTGGAAATGTGGTCCTTAATAAAACTCACGGTAGCTTCATAGCAGCTGTTGGATTCATGGCTGTGGAGCCAGAAGCTGAGGCCCTTCTCAACCAAGTTTTCCTGGTCACCTCAACACGAGGCATGGGCCTGTCGGCCCTCTGCTCTCACCCATCCTGACTGCATGGCTCTCTCCTTCCCAGTCCAAATGGGACCTCTTTCTTGACTCAGTTCCTGAAGCCCATGGTCTGTCACCTCTCTTGTTTTCTCTTCAGACTCTCCCACCTGACACTATTGACCCTCACCCGGGACACTTAACTAGTCAGGAGAAGTCACATGACCTAGGCAAGACCTTCCTTTTATCTTAGGACTTGCTGGAAAGCGAGAGAACAGAAAACTGCCCAAATTAAAGGAAAGGTGGTTTATTTTAAGAAGTCTGGGAATGGGGTTGAAGAGATATTCAGCAGTAAGAGCACAGACTTCTCTTGTAGAAACCTGAGCTTGAATCCCGGTTCCTGTCAGGTAGCTTGAAATCATCTGTAACTCTAGCTTTAGGGAAGTGCCCTCTTCTGGCCTCCATGGACACCGCACATGTGAATATAGCTGCATGCATGCACACGCACGCGCGTGCACACACATACACGCATGCACATAGCCACACACACAATACACACATACACATATGCACATACTCCCCCAGACACACATGCATGCACATAGCTGCATACAGACACACATGCATGCACATAGCCACATAGGTGTACACATACCCACACACAGAAACACATGCATGTACATAGCTGCATAATACACACATGCTTGCACATTTGGACCCTGAGGTTCTTGCCTTCCTATGTGATCTTGGTCATCTGCTCACTCAGAGAAGTTCGCAGTCAGCCATCATGGCTACTCTTGTGGGGTTCTCTCAGATATCAGATGCTGTGACTCACTAACCTCCGTGATGACAAACCCTTCAGAACAGCCTAAGCAGCTCTGCTCCAATCGTAAAACATTATCCTGTCTGCTGAGAATGCGAGTGGGTCAGTTCCCCCAGGTTGGAGTGTAGAAGAAAATCCGTAGCATGTACCGAGAACTTCTGCAAAGCCAGAGCACGTCCACTCTATGGTTAAAGGGCATTAATGGGTAGGAATGAAAAACATCAGCGTTCAAACCCCTGTGGTTCCACAGAAGACAGCCGCACCTTTCCATGTCTATGATGCCTTTTATTGGCAAGGCATTTATTTATTCCATGTTGGAGACAACCAACAACTTGATGTGATCTCATTTGGATTTTAGTAAGAATATTAATCAGGTACATGCTGCACCATTTTGGCCAAAACATTCACAATGCAACGTGCTGAAATTCCAAGGAACAGAGCCAATTTAATTTGTTTTAGATATTTTGCCCCAGGTTAACATTAGGAGCTTATTATTGCATGTCCTATGGAGAAATTGTTATTATAAATGTGCATATTGTGCAAATTAAAATCATATTTCATTCACGGAAAAGCTTCCCTGCCTGCATGAGTTTTAGTGACCGCGTCTCTGGTCCCAAGGGATGTGAGTAGTCTCAGCACGTCTCAGAATAGATCCAGCAAGGAGCCGTTTCTAGGACACTGAGGCATGCGGCAATGTGCATGCATGTGCGTCTGTGTGTGTCTCTAACAACCGACTGGCTTGAGGACACAGAGGACGACCAGGTGATGGTTGCGTTGTGGCGTTATTCAAAGCTCTCCTGGCATTCACAGGAATGTATTAACTAATTACGGAAGGGGAAGGATGCTGAGCTACACTTGGTGGGAGTTCCTAGTCTTGGCTAGCCATCTGGAAAGGCTGCCTGGAGGACAGGATATGTGAGCCAAGGTCTGATGGTAGAGCAGGAGGTCAGTGAGGCAGGACGGTGTGAGGAAAGACGGTATGGGGTGTGTGTGTGTGTGTGTGTGTGTGTGTGTGTGTGTGTGTGTGTGGTGTCGGGGGTGGGGGGGAGGTTCAGCATGGCTGCATCGTACAAGGAGGGCTGGGAGTTGGCAGGTGGAGTGTTGGGGTGGAGCCTCGTGATGGAGAATTTTAACACCGGGCTAAAGAACCGATATAACGCTATGGTAAGAAATGTGAGCCTCATCACGACAGGCAGCGGGGCTCTGCTGGAGCAGAGAGGAATGATGGGACAGTTTACATTTTAGTAGGAGTCGGCTGCTAAGAACCTGGGCTGGCAGGAAGCAGGGATGCTACTCAGCCAGATTGGAGGCAAGCGGAAATGCTGCCAACACGAGAGGGAGGCGTCCCAAGGCCCGAGGGGTCCTTCTGTTGACAATCCCAGGAGAGCATGTCACATGGGAGCTCTCAGGCCAAAGTCCTGAGCAACAGCTGTTGGGTGGAGGCCAACAGCACAACGACAACCGAGAGGGAGTGACCAGGTGGCTCTGGAGCCACGTGAACTAGGTTAAGCTACCCAAACCCAAGAGAAGGCAGAATGGCCTTGGCATACATGGCTGTCGGTCGCTAAGGCTGTGGATGTGACCTCAGTCCTCCTCTTTGCCCTCAGCCCTAGGGTCTAGCACCCACAGGTTTTAGGGACTTGGTGTTCCTCTTTCTTTTGTTTTTAAATCAGAAACTATCTTTAATGTTAAAAGAATTATATGGGGTATCGACTGGTGCTCCGCAGAACGCTGGTTCTATTTTACCTTAAAAGATTTTATTTTTAATTTCTGTATACCTCTGTCTGCATGCATATATTTGCACATGAGTGCAGTGCCTGCCTGCAGAACATCAAGATGCCCTGGAGCTGGAATTATAGGTGGTTGCGCGCTGCCCAGGGGTGGTGGGAACTGCCCGTTGGCCCTCTCCTAGAGCAGCGCATGGCTTAACTGAGCCATCTCTCTCGCACTTACGGATCCGTGAGAAGGCTTCAAAGGCAGTTCAGCGAAGAAGGGATCAGATCATGTTTTCAGCAAATAGTTTTAGAGAAATTAGACAACCGCAAGCACTCAATAACAGTACCAAACCAAACCAAGGCAGAACAAAGCAGAAGTTTTAACTTTACCTTACACATAAATGGAGAACAGAATAAATAGTCCCTTGGCCCTTGAGATGGCTTAGTGCATAAAGACACCACCACGCCTGGTCAGCTGAGTTAGATTCCGGGACCTCCGTGGTAGAAGGAGAGAACCCAGTCCTGACGTCCTGCAGACCTGAAGTTTTTCCTGCATCTTCCAAGTGCCATGGCATGTGTGCTCGTGTACACACACGCACACACACACACACACACACACACACACACACACACACACACACACACACACACAGAGTAATAGGTAAAATGTAATAAAATTTTTAAAAAATGGTCCTTGCCTGTCAGTTGGGACCTATGATCTTGTCAAAAGTGCTTATTGATGAACTATGCATGCAGCTCATAAAGGAAAAACAAAACAATAAAAATGAACATCACCAAAATGTAAACTTCTACTCTGCGAAAGACCACATTAAAACAACAAAAGACAGCTATACACTTGGGGAAAGTATTTTCAGGACACATATGTGATAAGAGACTAATGCCAAACCTGCAAGAACCAACAGTAAACAACGTAGGCAAAACACCCATGTGCATAAAACAAAATAAATACATACTTGAATGAAAAGGAGTAACCAGGACAGTCTCCAGTGAAGGGCCGACAAACCTGGAGTATGTATAAACCGCAGAACATGACCCATCAATATAGACAGACAAAGAAGCGCCAGGCATAGTGGCGCACACTTGCCATCTCAGCACTTGGAAGGTGGAGGCAGACGAATCAGCCCCTCAAGGTCACCCTCAGCTACAAAGCAAGCATGAGGCTAGTTAGTGTTCCTCTCATGAGACCCCATTTCTAAATCAAAGCAAACCCCACCGCCCCCATGCAAAGGAATAATTAATTACCTCCACCTACTACTTCGATGGATTTCAAGGACATCAGTGGACAAAAAGGCCACACAGTAATTCCATTGTGTGATGTGCTTGACCAAATTACGGAGATGGAGACGGATTGTGGTGGCCAGCCTCGGGATGGTGAGCTGGAGGGTGGTGGGGATCTTGAGCAGTTATCAAGAGGGAGGACCTCTGCGGAGAGGGGACAATTCTATGCTGACTGCAGTGGTGGCTGCAAAAATTCATACCTGTGACTAAATGACACAGACGTGTCCACACTGCGTGCCAGTGTCCTGGCTTCCACGTTACCGGAGTGATGCAGGGAGTGGCCGTTAGAGGAAAAAGGCTGAAAGTTTTATGAGAGCTCACTGTTTATGTTCTTTGTGAGATTTGATGGGTATTTTTGAAGAAAAGCTTTAAAAAATACAAAAAAGGGTAAGTTCACAGTGATGCCGTTGATTTAAATTTAGGATTGCAGATTGAAGTTCACAGAGCTTGTGGGACAGTGATCTGTGGCAGGCAATCTGACACCCGGTTGAGCACAGGCTGAAAATTCTGGGAGACTCAGTGGAATATCCATGAGGGACCAGACTATGTTTTTAGCCGACGCTCCCGGAAGACTCCTGTAAAAACAGCTACAGCTTTCACAACCCCTATATAGACAGAGGCCTGGCATGTGAGATGTGTCACGAAAAAAGCAACTCTGAGTCCTCCCACAAGCAAATGAGGCACTACAAAGCTCCCAGACCAGACCAATGGGAAGTATCGGTTGCCAAACCCCTGACCCCTCCCAAACAGTATATTAGACGTCCCAACCCATGTACCTGTGCTGCCTGCTGCCTGCTCCCCGCTCTCTGCCTGCTCTGCCTGCTCTGCCTGCCCTTCCCGCTCCTGCCCGCCACCTACCATCCAGAAGGAATAAAGGTGCGAAAACTACTCTGGCGTCTGAGAGCTTCTGTCCTAAGAGCTGTAACACTTTCGGCCTGGGAAGAGATCTGCTCTCCTGAGACCTGAAGCCGGGCTGAGCGCTGGGGCGGGCACCAACAGCGGGGATCGCCAGGACCTGGCTTGGAGTGGGAGAGCAGCCAAGGCGGCTCGCACTCACAGCCTGCCCCATCTCAGGCTGCGGAGAACTGACTGGGCACAGTGCTGGGTGAGTATAGTGTCTGGGTGATCGTAGAGTCTTGGCGTGGCCTGGGCAACAGCCGCATGGACCGAGGCGGAAGAGACTCCATCCCTGCTCGCCCTCCTTCCCCCTGCCGTGGCCCAACAAGAGCTTATATCTACTCATGCCCCATCCATTGTACACTGAGGAAATCAATTTTCAATGACCTCACCATAAGTCCTCTCCACATCCTCCACCTCCTCCTTCCCCACCCCCTTCTCTTCCACCTTCTTCTCCTCCTCCTCCTCCTCCTCCTCCTCCTCCTCCTCCTCCTCCTCCTCCTCCTCTTCTTTTTTTGAGAGTCTCATGTATCCCTGACTGCCTGATACTCACTGTGTAGCTGAGGATGACCTTGAACTCCTGACTGTCTTGCCTCCATCTCCTGAGTGCTGGGCTCCCCATGGCCAGTTTTATGCAGAGTTGGGAGTAAACCTGGCTTTATGCATCTCTACCCCACTGAGCCCCAGTCAGACTCAGGGCCTGTCACACTTTTTCAATCCATCTTCCCATGGAAGTGAATGGCACTAAGTTAATCCAACAGATTTAGTAAGGTTAAGCCTCTATGCACACATACAATGATTAATTAGTGCAAGATAGATTTAAATGTTGGTCGGTAGAATACTCTGGAAGGTGATAGAATAAAGCTATTTTTCCTTTCAAAAAATGATTCCAAGTCAACAGAGAGACAAAGACAGAGAAAACTGGGAAAGATCTGGATTCCTGAAACACAAGATGGAGGGAGTAGGCAGCCAGCTCTGGAGTTCCCAGACTCTGGACATCGTGGATGTTGCCAGATGCGTCCCGCCACAGGACCCCGTTGGGTGGCTTGGGTGCCAGCTAGCTGCTTTGACTTGAGTGAATGGGTGCCATCTGGAAGCGTTGAGATGCCTTCGGCGAGAGATTAGACGCAGCTCCTTAATTGAAGGCTGGATCCCTCGTTTCCCACAGTGGATCAAGATGAATAGAGACAGTCCATAGTTCTAAGGAACTTGTTTATTGTCATTGTGGAGAGTGGTGTGGATGAGATCGTACCCTGTGACCTCCAAGAGGGGAGAGGTAGAAATAGTAACTGGGAAGGGGTGTGGCTAAGTCTCTAGGTGTCTCATTAACATGGGGATGGCTTGGGGGCTGCATGGCCACGCTTCTACCTGAGGAGGGGATTGGGGGGTGTGACCCTTTTTTACGTAACCAAATGTCACAGACCTATGGAGAGATGTAGCCACATGTTAGAAGCTGTATTCTAGGAGCTTGGGCAAACGGCTGCCATCCCTTGTAGGCTGAAGACAGCCCATTGAGCCTGCAGCGTTCAAACCTTAGCTCGACCAGAAAACAGACTTCCAATCACGGCCTGACATCATATCTGTCATGCAAGAAAGGTTCAGCGCTGTGAATCCAGCAGCTCCAGGAGGCTGGCAGGGTGGAATGCTGAAGAAGTCAGATAAATGGTGAAATGCAGTTGCAGGTAAGAGAAGGCTGGTTGAAGCTGGCTAAGGCTGCGTGATGAGTAGGGTCATTCTCCAATCTCTTTGGTTTGTTTGAAATTTTCAGAAATGACAAAATAAAATGGTACATTCTTTGCTATTAATTACGGAACCATGATTTTACACTTGGCTCTTTTTTCTTTCCCTGATACCAGGAATTGAACCTAGTACCTCAAGCCTTCTTGTCATGTGCTATACCATTGAGTTCCATATCTTGCTTGTTTTGACATCAGAAGCTGCTTGGTGGATACGTTGAGGTACCCTGGTGTCCCAGACAACCTGGAGAAATTGGAGATCATTTTCCAACTTCTGCAGGCTTCAGTTTTAATCTGAGATGTGGGAATGAGGATTGGGGCTGAATTCATTGGGACATAGTGGAGCTGGAGCTGCATATGGCTGTGGGTGGGGACAAGGTTGGGGATGGGGTGCACCTAGAACATTCCATGGGAAAGCAAAGGCTGACTGGCCCTGGCTTCCTTCGCCGGTGCTTGGATTTCTCTTCAGCCAATTTGGAAGTCGGCACACACACTCCAGGGAAGATTGTGTCCAACAGGAGCAGTAGTTGACTTACTGGAGGCACTCTGCAGGGACCCAGTGTCTGCCACTGGTGACAGTGACGAATGAAACAGCCTGGTGGACTGCATGTGGCTGTGGATCGGACGGCTGATACACATCCACCCGGAGTAAAATCGAAGGCTCCAATTTAGCCCGCTGAACAAACATATTTATGGAGGCTTATTGAACACAAAATTAATTTAGGAGGCATTAATCTGCAGAGGACTGGACTGGCAGCTACAGTGGGGCCCTTAATGGATGGTGGTAACAAAATGAGCCAGGCTGTCACGATCCTTTCTTTAAATGAGAAAATATGAGTTCCCCCAGCACATTGTGGACTCTGAGTTTTTCTCTAGAATAATTCAGCCTCTGGATAGAACCAGGGGACAAAGGAGAGTCCTGAAGAAAGCAGATCCTTAGAAACCAACATCTTCATATCGGGGTCAGCCTTGAGAGATGGGCAGCTACAGTGGGACACCTTCTCTTCTCCCCCTGGCTTCTCTGCTGTGCACTCGGCTGGGGGATCAGTTGTCTTACCCACATATGCGGACCAACACTAGGGCACCCAGGAGCATGTTAGAAACTCAGACTCTCAGGTCCTGCCTCAAATGGGCTTTAGCAGTGAATATATTTTGACCAGCACTCCAGCTGATGTCCGTGTGTGTGCATGTGTTCATGTGTATTTGTGTAAGTGCATGAGCACACATGTATGTATCCCCGTGGAAGCCAGAGGCCGACCCCAGGTATTGTTCCTCAGGCAGTGTCCATAAGGATTTTTGAGACAGGGTCTTTCACTGAGACTTGAGGTTGATAACTAGGCTATGCTGGCTAGCCAGTGAGTTCCAGGGATCCCCCAGTCTCTTTCTCCCCAGTACTGAGATTATAAACTCACAGCACCACACTCAGGCTTCTAAAGTAGGTGTCGGGAACTGAACTTGCGTCCTCTGTAGGAACATTTTGAGCTCGTAACCACTGAGCCTTCTCTCCAGCCTCCTTTAGCCTTTAGTTTTACATTTTATTTATTAGCATTGTGTGTGTGTACGTGCACATGTGTGTGCTACAGTGCCTCTGTGGAGGTCAGAGAACTTGTGAGAGCTGGTTCTCTCCCTCCACTGTGGGGTTCCATCGATCAGACTCAGGTGGTCAGGCTCACTGGCCAGCCTCCCACTCACTGGCCTGATCTACTTTCTTGGCTTTTCTTTTCTGTCTCACTTCTCTGGGCCCTCTCCGCAGTAACCTTCTCAGAAGGCAGCACTAGGTTCCTTGTTGATAGCTTATATCTCCAACAGTGAAATGAGCTAATTCAAACCAGATTAGATTATATATATGCAGGTTCGTTGGGAAGTTGCTTTGGGGTGAGTTCACTGGCCCCAAGAATTGAGGCCAGGGGAGTTGCCACAGAGTGGTGGTGGTGGTACTCCACCACCATACTCGAAAATGTCTGGATTATATAGGGAGGAGCCTCTGGAGGAAGGGCAGTCCCTGAGCTGGAAAATTCAGGGTTGGGGGCGGAGTATGCCAGGTAAGGACTGAAGGATGCTGGGAGAACCTGGAGGCCAGGTCTGTTTTGATATGTAGAATATACACCTTAGTTCCTTGTCCCAAGGTTGGAAGCAAAGCACTTATATGTGTGAAAACTCCTTTATTCTGTAGCCCGTGTGACTGACACCTTGCTCGGAGTCCCAGGTGGGAGTTAGTCTCCGATGTTTGCAGCCCGCTCTGCGGTTTCCCCTAGACCTGTCAGTATGGCTGTCTCCGAAGGGAATCCCTAAAAGTCGTGGGATCCTTGCTTGCGCCTTCCGTTCTTACCTGAATCTTTCTCCATCAGTGTGCTAGGATCTTGGTGGCGTACGTTTTATTTCTTTGAGAGTTTTATCGCTTGTTGGTTGTTTTTTGAGAGAGAGTTTCTCTGTGTAGCCCGAACTATTCAGGAATTTGCTATATGGAGCAGGCTGGTTTTGAACTCTCAGAGATCTGTCTGCCTCTGCCTTCAAGGGTTGGGATTAAAGACATGTGCCACTATGCCTGGCTGGTTTTATTATTTGTTTTGTTTTTGTTCTTGTTTTTTGTTTGTTTTTCTTCTAG
>CM052706.1:3361872-3385774 GCA_028551405.1 Uromys caudimaculatus | reverse complement strand
GCCCCCCCCCCCCCCCCCACGTTGTCTTTCTCTGTCTCTACTCCCTTCTCAATTCCCCTTCCCATGCCCTGAATAAACTCTATTCTACACTATACCTGTCGTATGGCTGGTCCCTCAGGGAGAAGGGATGTCTCAGCATGGGCCCGCGGAGGCGCCCCTCCCACCTCACCTGGCTCTACAAAACATATTATGGTCCTCCCCTAAAAAAAACAAACAAACAAACAAACAAACAAAAAACAAACACAACAGCTATGATCCTGTTATTAAACATTGCACTTTCAGTATGATTTTCTCTTCCTCCCTCTGTCTCTCTCCCTCCCCCCTCTCCTCTTCCTCCTCCTCCCTCTTTTTTTGAGACACTTTCTGAAACATACAGCCAAGGACAGATTCAAATTTGCCACGTAGCCAAGGCTAACCTTGAATTCCTGATCTTCCCGCCTCCCACTCCCAAGTGCTGAAGCACGCCCCATCATGCCCTGCTCTGGGTTTACGTCTGTGTTTAACACGTTTTGTCACTTCCACAGACTGTTTCCTCTGCACACCTATTTTCCGTCTTTTTCCTCTTTCACGTCATGAGGTTCCTTTACAAAGCTTGGTGTCCTCTGGGGGTGAGCTCATGCTAAGAACCAGGTGCAGACAAGCTTAATGGGTTGATGGACTAGCCTGGTGCGTGGGCGGAGTTTGTCGACAGTTTGGCTTTTCTTAAAGGAGGACCTTGTGTGTCAGCTTCTAGAATTTTTCCCCTTTCCCCACTCTTAGGCCGGCAGGTTTCCCTCTCAGTGGAGGTCTACAGCTGAACACTGTCCTGGGGGAAGGGTGTGAGGGCGCACGTGAGCTTCAGCCGTTTCCACGCGTCCGCAAGAGCTTCGGCGGTCTTGCTTGTATCTATGGCTGGAATGCCTGCCTCCTTTGTGGTTCTGTAGCTTTCCGAGTAGAGTCCAAACTTTCATGGCGTTTCCTACCTAGATGCTTGCTTGAGGCTGGAGCCGGGACCTTGAACGCCTCCTCGTTGGTTTTATTCAATTGCCTCATTAATTTTGGGGAGTGTATCCTGAGTACAAGACTGGCTCCTATTTTACTTTTATTCCCATTTTACTGTCTGATACATTGGCGGAGCCCATGATTGGTTGAGCGTGATGAAACACTTTAAACTGTAGGATGAAAATTAAGCTTTCTGAATGTGGGGGTTAAAACGCCTCATCTAGAAAGGATGGCACACAGGGTTTTGGGTTCACTCACCGCTGTAATTACAGAATACTAAGTTCAGATGCAAGGCATGCGATTTATTTAGCATTTTAAGTTACGCCAAAGGGAGGGAGTTGGGCGGGGAGATGGCACAGTCAGCAAAGTGCTTGAGGACCTGAGTTAGACCCCAGAACCCATGTGAAAGACCCAGCCATGGTGGTGTGTGTTTGTAATTCTGGTGCTGGAAGTAGAGGCAGGGGAGTCCCTGGGGCTCCTTGGACAGCGCAGTTCAATTGGAAAGCTCTACGCCAGTGGGAGACCCTGACTCAAAGAACAAGGTAGACGGCACCTAAGGAATGACAGCCAAGGCTGTCCTTGCTTCCACACAAGTGTGTGCGTGCACCTGTACACACAGAAACACATATGTGTGTGCACACATAGTGCATTGGGAGAGACATTGAATTGTCTCCGTTCTCTGGTGTACATGACAGTTTCTTTTTTGCCTGCGGAGTCCTTTCTTGGACCACGGCCTCTCCTTTTGAGTTTCACTCTTCCCAAGATGAGATTTTCGCTCAGCTGAGCAAAGTCACCTGGAGCACCAGCTCCTGCCTCCTCTTTCCAAGGTCGTTCATAGGGCATCCCAGCCTTCTGATGTACTAAACAGCTGTAATTGGAGAAAATTTAATAAACAGCCATTAAGTTGCTAATAGAAGCGTCAGGACTCATCTATTTCATAAGTTCTAATAATTAATAAGGATTAGCTGCAAATACAAAGCTACCCAGCGTCTCAGTCTGACCCAGAAATGGCCTGCAGGCTCTTTCTCTTACCCTGGTGGCTGCTAACTAGGGGGGAGATCTTGCTCACTGCCATTGGAGGCAGCAGTGGAAACACAGTCAGGGAGAGAGGATAATTTGGGGGAGGGTCTCAGCTAAGCTTCCTCTCTCTCCTAAGGTCTTGCTACTGGGAGGTTAGGAAACCTAAGAGGACTTTCTCCCGGGTTCCAGAGATGGTGGTGAATCTCTCCTTTTAAATCCTTGTGTGGGGGCTAGAGAGATGGCTCGGTGGTTAAGAGCTCTGCTGCTCTTTTGATTTCAATTCCCTTATGGGAGCTCACACCCATCTAGTTCCAGGGAATCCGACCTTCTCTTCTGCCGTCTACTGGCACCAGGCTCAGAGGGATGCACAGACATCCATGCAGGCAAAAGACCCAGAAGCATAAAGCAAAAATTAAAAATCTTCACATGTGCATAGGGTGTGTATGTGCTGACATACGAGTAACACAGTGAGCCCATGGGGGTCAGATGAGAACTTTGGGTGTAACTCTGTGCCTTCTACCTTATCTGAGGTAGGGCCTCTTGTTCACTGCTGTGTACACCAGGCTACCCAGCCCTGATGCTTCCATCGTGCCACAGATTACAGACACCAGCTTTATCTGGGTTCTGGGGATCCAAATTAAGCTTCTCCCATTGGTGCAAGTGCCTTCACCCACTGAGCTGTCTCCGTGGCCTGGCTGATTTCTTTTAAGCTTGGTGCCTTTCCCTCTGGCAAGAGGCTACGGAGGCCAGGGCGGGGAAGGGCGTTCTTGGCTCTGCTGTCTGGGGTTTGGAGAGAGAGGGAGTGGTGTGGAAGAGCTCGCTTTACTCTGAGGTCCTGGCAGCCTGTGGAAGCCTTCCCCAAGAAGGACCAGTTAAAACAACAAATGGATCAACCAAGCCTTATGTGGCTATTTTGAGGCAAAAGGGAAATAACTTGGATGGAAAAAAAGGTGAGTGGAAATTCAAACCCCTCCTAAGAGCCTCAGTTTGCAGCCTTCTTCTCTCTCTGTCTCTATGCCTGTCTTTGTGTCTCTGTCTCTGTCTCTCTCCCCCTCCTCACCACCATCAGGTGCCCTGGAGCTGGCTTCCACCGTGGTGTTCGCCAGATGACCCGCTCCATCTGTCTTGCTCTGGGCAGGGCCTCTTGAGAACAGAGCGGGGTTTGTGTCTGCTCATGTTGAACTTGGCAGGTAGGAGAACTGCTCATTCCAAGGCAAACTACCATCTTTTAGAAGAGAGGGCTGGGCCCAGCAGCCATGCTGGGGATGGGCCATGTGCACAGCCATCCAGGACTGCTCCAAGTGAATAACCTCTTTCTTCATGGTTCCTACCGGGCCTCCCACTGGGGAGAAGCAGGCATCAGGTCTGGAGGGAGCTAGAAGATCTGGGTACAGGGCTTTGTGGGAACAGAGAGTTCTACAGGCAGGGGTCCAACCATTCCTGCCACCGCCAACTGTTGATTTGGACAAATAAGAGGTTGTCGGCCAGGTCAATGTCACAAGATGCATACTCAAGTGTGTGGATTCCATTTAGTGGAAGAAAATGGAATCTTGTTTGCCAGGAATTGGCCCTCCTCCAAGAAAGATGTCGAAGGACAGGGGTCATGTTCAGGAAGTTTTTCTCCAGTTTACCATTTCTTTTTCCTAGGTGTCATAGACTCTATTCCCAGAGAATTTGCCTCCCAAGGATCAGAGAAGAGAGTTTACAGGTCAGAGAGGCAAGGGACCTTCAACCTCAGTTTCTCACTTGAAAACTGTTGTCAGAGAGTGAAGTCCCCTGTCGATCCCACCAGTGCAATGGCTCAGCTCTGTCAGAGTTGGCATCGAGATGCCAGCCCCACTGACACACAGGCTGTGTGAGTTGATTTAGCCTCTCTGTGGACGGTCCAGCATAGATGGTGGAAGGGGATTGTTGACTGTCACCTAGAGGTTGTGGGGGCTGAGGAGAAACATGTGGGAACGTGCTTAGGCAGCCAATGTCTTTGCCGTTCACTCTGACACAGGGGAAGTGTTGCTGCGGAGACCATTATGTTCCCTTTATGTTTGGGAGGCATTGCTGGTGAGCGTGATGGTGCTGGCAGCCCCCCATCTGGGACAGAGAAGACCCAAGTTTCAGGGCCTGTCTTGTGTATGTTCTCACAGTACCTGGTATAAAGCAAAGAGCTCCACCAGATGTATACGGCTGCACATTTTCATGACATGTCTAGGTGGTCCCATTGGCTCCCTGAGCTCCGTGCACCCCAGGCCGGCTGTGAATGTGTCTCAACACAACATTGAAAACTTACTTAAGCAGTTACTAAATTTAAAAACTCTTTGACATTTTCTTATTTATAGATTGTATGTAGTGGGTTGGGTTGGGGTGGGGTGGATGCTACAGAGCTTGTGTGGAGATCAGAGGGGAGCTAGAAGGGGTCCATTCTCAGACACATGACTGGGTGACAGACGGTAAGCAGGCAGAGAACATCCTTCTGTCTTCTTGTGACATGCCTTCATTGTTAGCTGGAAAGCCACTATGAGACACTGCTCTGTGCCTCCTCCAACCGTCCCTGGAGTTGGATAACAGCTTTGGGTCCCAACCCTGTAACCAGCGATTCTCCCTGTGCGTTCCCTCTAACCCCTCTGCTCTCCCAGAGTTTGGGTTTTGTTTTATGGTCTTCAGACTTTTTATTAAATATGTAGCTCTTTACACCCCAAACCAACACTGGGATAGTGCTGCACTCATAGGAGCTTTTACGAGACCCTGTGCTCCCTCCTCACACCCCAGGCATGGAGGTACACACATGTAACCCCGACACTCAAGCAACAGCAGAAGGGTCAGGAGTTCAAGGCCAGCCTTAGCTTTAGTTACACAGCAAGTTCGAGGACTGCTTGGGCTATCTGAGACCCTTTCTCTAAACACAAGCAGCACATTCTCTCAAAGTAAAACCTCCTATAACAAAAACACTACAGAATGACTCCAAAACATCACCAAGAGCGCTGCTTTCACCTTAGGCTCCAATCTTATTCTTTTTTTCTTTGGGTCTTCACTGTACAGAGGCTTCTGCCTTGTAGTCCCTTTCACCAGCATCCTCTGCATGAGCACGTACAGCGCCATGCGGGTGCATGCTGACGCCTGCCACGCACAGTGCCATGGTGATGCGTGTTGACGCCCACCGTGCACAATGCTATGGGGACGCATGCTGACGCCCACCGTGCACAGCGCCATGGGGACGAGTACTGATGCCTGCCACGCACAGCCCCATGGGGACGCGGGTGCTGACGCCCACCATGTCCACTGTCACTCCCTCCATACTCATTATATTCAGAGACAAAAGTGCTCTCCTGGCTGTCTGGGGTGTTCTCTTATCTTCTCTGTTTGGGGTTCAAGGCTTTGGTTACCCATCTTCACCCCCTTCTTAGCGGCTACATTCTGGCTTGGTTCTGGGTGGGTGGCCCACTTTCCCTCTTAAGGCTTGTTTTATTTTCATTCCACATATATTTTGGGTGGTCCATTCCACCTTCGGTTTCTCCCCACCGCTCTTTTTCTTTATTCTGCTACATCGTTACTGCTTAAATCTTGTGAGGTGGAGCTTCTGCCTCCTTTGAAGACAAGTCCGTCTGACCTGAGGTGGGAGGAACTGTAGTCTTGGTGTCTTTCTGTTCTCCCATATTCCTCTTGAGTCGGGCCAGATAAGGTCCTGAGGGAGCAGAAGGAGTCTTGGCAAAATGCAAGTGTGTTCTTCCCTCTGGCCTCTAATTGTGGAAACAGAATATTCCAGCCCATTCAAATGTTCTTTCCCATGAGTGTCCGGTGAAGAATCTAGAATGTTCCTATCTAAACTTGTCTGGTCTTCTACAACATGGGTGGCTTGTGGGTGGCAGAGCTGAGCCCTGCTCACAGGCTGGAGGCTGTCTTGCCAGTTATTACTGCCTAGCTCATATTTCCAGAATCCTCTCATCAATTCATCCCAAGAAATCCTGAGGCTGTTTTACAAGTTAGAAAGTAACTCATATTCTGTTCAAAGTCAGCCCAGGCTGTGCCCACTGGCTCATGTGTGAGTCACCTGGCAGTCCAATGTCTTCCATAGTTGGAGGGACCCATGTGAATCCACAGACAGGATCACAGGGCCCATATTGGGTCCTCTGTGTTTCCATGATCCTAGATATAGTGCGGGGACAGGATGCCGTACCCAGGGCGATGACCTAGTCTCAATGTCCTGCTTGGTAACCTGCTGTAGGATCCTATTTAGAAACCCAGGATATGCTATTTAGGAGGGCAAGATAAGGATGGAGGCCAGCACCAGAGATTTCTCAGCCTGCAAGGCAGGCCTGTGCTGCCTGTGCTGCACATGTACCTGAAGCATGTGACCAGCTAGGACCTGCTGAGCTGCGCAGCAGGGAAGGCATTCAGAAGTTCCAAACCACAGAGCAGACCCGGTTCCTGAGCCATGCAGAACTTTACAAGTGACCTGGAATCTAGGAGGACTAGTCTGCCCTGGGATTTCTTGCCCGGAGCCTCTGCAACGTTTTCTAGCTCTCTGTGCCCTGCATTGTGAGACCTCTGAATGAGCCAGTTTCCAAGTGACTCAGTTGCTGTCAGTCATCCGCCACACTGAGCAGGTGTGTTTGATCCAGCTCTCATCTCCCCCAATGGTTTTAGGTCATTTACCTGTTGGAGAATCCTGAGCTCCTGGCCTGGACTTTCCTGGCTCCTGACTCAGCTGCTTGCCTCTGTGCCTTGCTGCTTAGCATGTTCCTCCATTCCATACTTCTTGCAAATGGCATTGGCAGAGGCAGGGGTCAAGGGTCAAGGGTCAGGGGTCAGGGGTCAGGATAGTCGAGGTGCTCACTGCTGCTGAGTTGCCATTACTTCCAGATATTTCCAGAGGGCGGAATAGGAAACAGTTTCAGGAAAAGAAGCAAATCTACCTGGTGTGGTGGTGAACGCCTTTAACCCCAGCACTTGGGAGACAAAGGCTGGTGGATCTCTGTGCATTTGAGGCCAACCTGGTCTACATACAGAGTGAGTTCTAGACCAGCGAGGGATGCCCAGGAAGACCCTGTCTTAAAACAAGAAAAAAGAGACAGAACTCAATAATAAAAACCCACTCTAAATTTCTGTTTAAATATAGAGTTGTGTGGTTTTCCATGTCACAATTATGTGTTTGCCTTTCTGTCTTATACTGAAAATCCTTCCTCCTAGCAAGACTTCCTCCCTCCCTTCCCCTCTCTCTTTCTTCCATTTTCTCTTCCTTCCTTCATGAATAGTTAGTTGATTTATATTATATCAATTTTGGCTGAAGCCTAATGGCCCTGGAACAGCCAACCCCCATGCCCCAGCTTTATCTGCACACCTAGGAAACGGGTGTGAACGCGCCAGCGCTCCCTGCAGCCCACTGTGGCAGGTTTAGGCTGACAGCAATGCTTGTAGAGGAGTCTATGACGCACTAGGGATGGAAGACAGTCACCAGGACTGCGTGAGAAGCTTCCCACCCACAGTGAGCACTGGTTTTAAAGATCCAGTTTCAGTCGGCTTCATCCCATGATGCCAGTTTTACTTCCAAAGCTGAGGCAGGGGGATGCAAAGTTCAAACCTGCCTGGTTCTTAGAATGAGTTTAGGGTCGGCCCCAGTGACTTGGCAAGTTGCCATCTCAGACTCAAACGTAAAGTAAGGGCTAGGGGTAGAGGGCACTTAGCATGTGTGAGCCTCTGGGTTCAGCTCCTGCATCACAGGTAAAACAAAACAAAACCCCAAACCGTTCCTAGACCCTTAATTCCCACACAGTTATTTTTGGGTTTGATTTGCCCAAGAAAACCTCTCAGTTTGTAATGTTTGCTCTCCCACTCAGTTACAAAAAGAAAAGAGAAGAAGAAGTAGAAGATGAAGGAGGAGGAGGAGGAGGAGGAGGAGGAGGAGGAGGAGGAGGAGGAGGAGAAGAAGAAGAAGAAGAAGAAGAAGAAGAAGAAGAAGAAGAAGAAGAAGAAGAAGAAGAAGAAGAAGATTTATTTTCTCATCCTGATGGCTAAAGTCTTAGTGCCACAAGATGTAAGCCCCTGAGGGAGAAGGGAGGAAGAGGGGGAAATCTCCCTTGCTTAAGGAAGAGTCCACCAACCCTTGGCTTTCCCACGCCCCCTTCTGTGGACTATCTTCTGTGAAAAGCTTATGGAAGAAATGGTATTTCGGTGAGCATCAGGCTGCTCTAGCAAGGGCAGCCTGTGTGATAACAAACCAAGACCTTTTCCTTCCTGCACAGTCTAATGGCGGCAGAGCAAGAGGAAGGTTAGTCAGATAAGGCAGGAGAAAGTCGGCACACTGTGGCCCCGCAGGTGTGGTTTGCTAAGGAAACCCAATGCTATAAGTCAGTGACAGTGAATCATGTAACTTCAATGTCCAGGTTTGCCAGTGTGGCTGCGAGTCTTCATATACATCAAGTGAAACTCACAGATAAAATTTTCAGTTGAATGAGGGAGACAGGGGTGTAGCCACGGCAAGGCGCCCCTCCCCCACGCTCCGATCAGCTACACCATTGGTTCATTGTCTTTGTCCTTTCTCTCGTTGCTGATAGAAAGCCCCCTGAACAGAGCAACTTACAGGAGGCAAAGGGTTTGTTTTATTTAGCTCAAGGTTCAAGGTATATTCCTTCAAGGTGGGGACATGATGGCATCAGGAACTGAAGCAGCTGTCACATTGGGCCCCGGGTCTGCAGTAGACAGCAATGCATGCACACAGCTGCTTAGCCCATCTCTCCTCTTACAGTCTAGGATCCTTGGACGAGTCTTCCCACCTCAACAGAGCAATCAATGTAATCCGCTATAGGCGCGCTCAGACGGCCATCTCTCAGCTGCTCTAGATTCTGTCAAGTTGACAAGGTTAAAGATCACAGTCTCCCCTCCACCAAAGACAGGAAGGTAGAAAGGTCACTGGTAAGGGAAGCAGTGACAAGAGAAGGTAATGGGAGTGTGTGTGTGTGTGTGTGTGTGTGTGTGTGTGTGTGTGTGACTGTTTGTGTGTGTGTGTGTGACTGTGTGTGTGACTATGTGTGTGTGAGACTGTGTATGTATGACTGTGTGTATAACTGTGTGTGTATGACTGGATGTGTGACTGTGTGTGTGTGAGAGACCATGTGTGAGTGTGACTCTGTGTGTGACTCTGTGTGTGGATGCAACTGTGACAGTGTGTGTGACTGTGTGTGAGACTGTATGTGTTACTATGACTGTGTGTGTGAGACTGTGTATGTGACTCTGTATGTTAGACTGTGTGTGTGACTGTGTATGTGACTGAATGTGTGTGTGACAATGTGTGTGTACATGCGTGACTGTGTGTATGTGACTTGTGACTGCCTGTGTGTGACTGTGTATATGACTCTGTGTGTGTGTAACTGTGTGTATGTGTTGCCTGTGTGTGACTGTGTGTGTGTGGCTCTGTGCATGTGTGACTATGTGTGACTGTGACTAGCCATCTGTTATAAACATCTATGAAAGTGTCATTGTGGAACTCCTCACTGTAACCAATGCTTGCTAGTGAAGGACATTAGCTGCCTTGCTTTGGGGGTAGTGCATATCACTCTACATGTAAGTTAACAATCCATTTTATGAGATCCTGTCATGAGGTAATCCAAGGGTAGCTAGTGCTGGCTCTGGGTGCCACAGGAAGAGCTTAGTGCTTCCTGTTCTTCATGACAGGAACGCTCCCTGTCTCAGGAGCTTGTAGCAGACCCTACCTTTCTCTCGTTAAATGCAAATGAGAAGACAGATCATATGTCATTTCATCAGAAGATGAATATTCAATTGTGCTTAATTTTTTATGCTTAAAATGGTCAAAATTGGCAGCATTGTTATGCAGATTTAGTCAGTTATGTAACTGATTAATCCAGGGCAAATTTTAAAACATGAAGCACCTAAAAGTTATAAGAATGGAGCAATTTCCAAGGAGTTTTTATTGGTTATTATTTTGCAAATTAGGTGGATTTTTTTTGTTTTTTGTTTTTTTAGGTGACAAAAGGTGGAGAGTAAACCTCAGTTGGGGACATGCCCCCTCAGATCAGCCTGTGGGCAAAGTCATGGTATGGGGGGGCCCTGCCTACTGTGGGCGGCGCCACCCCTCGGCTGGTGGTACTGGGTTCTATAAAAAAGGCGTCTGAGCAGGCCATGGGGAGCAAGCCAGTAAGCAGCACCCATCCATGTTTGGGTTTTGGACTCTGGGTTCCTGCCTGCTTCTGCTCCTGTCCTGACTCCCCTGTATGGTAGACTGTGACTTGGAACACAAAAGCCACATTTTTCTCTCTAAGAAGCGGCTTTTTTGGTTCTTGTGTTTATCACAGCAATAGAAAGCAAGCCAGGAGAGTTAGTGTGTGTGTGTGTGTGTGTGTGTGTGTGTGTGTGTGTGTGTGTGTGTGTGCGCGCGCGCACGCATGTGTTGTGCACGTACAGGCACATGTGGCACAGCCTCTGGAGGCCAGGGGACAATTTTGTGGAGTCTGTTTTCTCTTTCCACCTTTACCTGCGTTCTGGGACTGAACTCAGGTCATCGGGTTAGTATAGTCAGGTGGCAGGCACCTTTACCTGCTGAGCCATCTCACCACCTGCCTCTTTTTTTGGGATAGCATCTTGCTATGTAGCTGAGGGTGACCTCTTCTGTCCTCCTGCCTTGCTCTCTCGGGTACTAGGATTACATGTGTGGACCTCCACTCCTGCCTAAGATTTTTTTAATGTATTAAGATATATATTTAATGTATGTTTAAATGTATGATAGAATGATAAATAAAATATTTTTAAAATTTAAAAGTTAAAGTATGTAAAATATTTGTGGAAGAAGTAGAAGAGAAGTACAAGAAGAAAACGGATGATATTTTCCAATGGTTAAAGAGGTTTAATCATACATTTTAAATTGGATAGCAATGGGCATAAAATAATTATGAGCTCCAAATTCTTTTTAATATTTCATTAAAAACTGATGGGTTTATGTCTAAACGTCAATATTTGCAGTGAATTGAAAATTACATCTCCTGCAATCACTTACATTCATGATGAAAATTTTTAGACCTGAGATTAAAAATATGTGATAGGGTGAATTGCTTTTAAGATGTACATACAAGCAAAAATGTGTGGGACTCTGGACTGTAGGGATGTCACACGCCAGGAGGTACTGTTTCCTGGTCCTACCCTTTTTCCCTTCCCCATTCCTGTCCGAGTTCCCATGGTGATTCTGTGCGCGGTGGGGGTGGGGGTGGGGATGGGGGATGGGGGGTTGGGGTGAGCAGTACCCACTCAGCCTGCACATGGAATAGCGGGTTATCTTTAGCCCTCTGTCTATCAGCAGCAGTAATAACAATAGCAACGTAACTGTGTATCAGGGATGAGGCACAGCAGTACAGTGCTTGCCTAGCCTGGGCTAACCCCTGGGCTTAATGCCTAATTACAAGCAAGCAATCAGAATGTAGTGGCATGTGACAATAAACACTTATTTCAGGCTGAGTCTCTTTGCCAGACAGTTCTCTTCATCTGGCCAGTTGTTGTTGATCTCATCTGTCTGTAGTTTGCACTGCTAATGACTGGTCTCTGCAGACAGAAATTTTTTGCATCCTAGTACAGTAAACATTCAACCTCTCCTCTTGCCCACCACCCAGCAGAGGTAGTGGAAGAGAAAAGTTATTAGGATGTGGGGGAAGTGGACCTGTTTAGCAATAGTTCTCTCGGGGAGAGCTTGATCTTCTTTGGCAAACACCAAATATGAATTAGAAGCTTCAGTCCAGTCCTCTTGGTAGGTAGACACCACACATGAACCAGCAGCTGTACTTCAATCCTGAAAAAACCAGAAGGCCCACCAACTGGCCAGAGGCCACAGAAGTGGCAAGCTGCTGCAGGAACCTCGTGAGAAGTTCTTTGGTGAGTTTCTCTCAATGGCGCTGTTACCACAAATGGAGCTCAGCAGTGCTTTGGAAGACAAACCAATACATTCATGCCATTAGCAAAGAATAGTGAGGCAGAGCAAGTCAAATCGACGCTCTCATTCTCACTGTCTGTGGGAATTCCTTCACCACGCGTTCTTTCACGTGTCTGCTTCAGAATACATTTTTTCACGTGTATACTTTAGCAAGCCATCCCTTCACATCATTTGACATAACGGACTTTCCAAAGAAACCAGAAGTTTCTGCTTCAGGTCTTTGTCCCGTGTAATCTCTCATGCTCCTGGAGGCTAGCCTGGGTGTAGTCTAAAAGGCTCTGCCATGGCACTGGGCAGACTTTTGAGAGAAGGAAAGCATGCAAGGCTACTTGTAGGTCTCAGTCAGCAGTGGTGTTCTGACCTTTCCACCAAAGTAAGTCACAAGTTGGGACCTGGCCTCTGTCTCTTAATGGGAGAGGCTAAAGCGTCACACTGAGGAACAAGAGCACACTAAGGCACTGGCTGTTCTTCCAAAAGACCCAGGTTCAAATCTCAGCACCCACATGGTAGTTCACAACTGTCTGTAACTCGGATCTGACACTCTCACACGGACATACATAGAGGCAAAACACCAATGTTTGGTTTTTTGTTTTAAAAAGAATACCAATAGATAGAAGAAATGCACACACATTCTCAGATGTATTGATTGAACCCTTGGCCTATTTGGCCGCCCCCCAATCAGCAACTGCACCAAGGGAGGGCTGAGCGGCAGCAGCTTGGGCCGCCGCATCTACTATGGTAGTTGGCTGGGGTGAACTGGGGTCCACCCCAGCATATGGAACTTGGGGTGATATCCACCATGTCTGTTATTACAGAGGACCTGTTTATTACTGCCTTCACACTGTAGGAGCAGCTGAAGCCAGAGAGAAGAGGCTCGGAAGAGACGCTCTTTCATGGCCAGTTTAAGCCTGAAATATATATATTTTTAAGATTTATTTATTTTATGTATATGAGTATGCTGTCTTCATGCATACCAGAAGACAACGTCAGATCCCATTACCGATGGTTGTGAGCCACCATGTGGTTGCTGGGAATTGAACTCAGGTCCTCTGGAAGAGCAGCCAGCGCTCTTAACCTCTGAGCAGTCTCTCCAGCCCCTTAAGCCTGGAATCTTAAACTCTCTCACTTTTTGATCCTTATCTGTTTACCTCTCTGATAGGTCTTCCTGGAACTTAAATATGTGTGTGTGTGTGTGTGTGAGATGTGGTGTGTGTATGTGTGTGTACTTGGCCATGTGCACACAGAAGCCAAAGGTTGATGCTGAGTCACAGGAGTGGGCCGCATGAAGGAGTGTGGGTAAGGTGACTTGCATAGTACACCTCTGTAATTGGCTTTCTGGAAGCTGGTGCATTGGTTAGTTTTAACTGTCTACTTGACACCTCCTGGGAAGAGGGTCTTACTGAGAAATTACCTTGATGATGTTGGCCTGCAGGCATATCTAGGCATTGTCTTGGTTTTTAATTGATGTAGATGGAGCTTGTTGTGGGTGGAACCATTCCCTGAGGAGCCGGGAACTACATGACAGGGAAAGCTAGCAAGCAAGGACGCTTATTCTCTTTCTGCTCTTGAGTGATGTGGTGTCAGTATCTCCTTGAGACCCTGCCTGCCCCGACTTTGAATGGACTGAGACCTGGAGCTTGAGACAAACAAAATTTTCCTCTCCTACACTGCATCCTGTCAGGGGATTCATCACAGCAAGAGGAAGGAAAGAGAAGAGCTGGGTTACAGGTGCATCAGCGTGTTCAACAGCCAGAGGGCCCAGCCGTGGGGACCCCAACCCAGGCCCTGGGGGTGGCAGCCAAGCTCTCAGGCTGAGCCTTACAATCCAGCTTTGTCAGTCTCCATGCTAGCTTTGCTCCACCCCCCACCCCCCAGTCTTCTGCTGAGGCGCCCTGCAGACGGTCCTCCACCTTGCCTGCCTGACCTGACCCCACTGGTCTGTTCACCTCAGCCCTGACTCTTGTCAGGATTTTTTCCCAATCACTTATCTTTCATGCCATGGACTCTGGCCTTCACACGCTGACACATCCTATGCACATGCATATGTATGCGCGCATGCGCGCGCGCGCAAACACACACACACACACACACACACACACACACACACACACAGATGGTCCTCTTGTACAAAGCAGTGTTGAATGGCACTCGGCTTTTTACTACGTCTGAATAGTTGAGGTGTTATTAGCACATTTGATTTCTCAGAAATGCAATTATTATTTCCTCACAGAGACAGCTAATCACTTCGCTCTTCTCAGATACAACGTGTGGAGGAGTAATGTTTGAAATTGGAATTGGAACGTCCTCATCGGGCTAATTTATTCCCATCAACAGCACCTCTGCGGCTAAAATTAGATCACGAGGCTGAGGCGGATCTCACAGGAAGGACTGACATGAACCGGTGCTCGGCTCTGTTAGGATTCAGGCCTTTGGAGCTCATGGCAGAGGTCGTACCACAGAGATAAGGTTGTCGACGGAAACCCAGAGGGAGGCCTGAGCAAAGCTCTCCGAAGGATGGAGTGAGGAGCCAGGTTGTTTCCTTGGCCTGTGACCCCAGCTGCAGGGAAGCTGAGGCACGAGGGTCAAGAGGCTAGTGAGTTCCATCTAGGGTACAGTATCCAAACAGACCCCAAATCTAAAACAAAAATGCAGAAATGCCTGAAGAGCCAAAAGCAAGACAAACAAAATCAGAATAAAGAAATGGGGAGGGGGAAAGGGAGAGGAAAGGAGGAAGAGGGAAAGAAGGAAATGAGGAAGGAAAGAGAGAGGGAAGGAGAGGGGGGAAGGGAGGAAGGAGAGGGAGGGAGGAAGGCTATCTTCTGATGCAAAGGAAATAAGCCTTGTTAGAGATACTAGATAGCAGAGAGGGTCAGAAGCCAAAAATGGCGGCAGCTGGAGGAGTGTTGCTTTGTCTTTGAGCAAGAACTTCCTTCTCCTACCTTGGGGCAGTCTCTTAGCCCAGGGAAGACCTCTCTGTAAGGCCAGTAGACTGACTGGCAGAGCCCCAAGTTCTGTGGTTTAGCTTAGGACTTGGATAAAGTCTATCTGGGCTTCACTTCTTATTCTGTGAGGCAGAGAGCACGGATATCCTCATATCTACCTCACGTTGCTGATGTGGGGGTTCACACTGCTGATGTGGGGGTTCAGTGGGGTCCCCCTCAGTGGCACATGTGGTGACACTGACACTGGAAGGTCCAGTGGGTAAGCCCACTGGAAATGGTTGTACTGAGCCCAGGACTTGACAGACACTAAACACACTCTGCTCACCAGGGTCTGAGGAAAGAGGTTTTGTATAGAGCATTACTTTTCTCTCAGATTTGTCAAATATCTAATATATAATATCTCTTATATTTTTCCAGTTACACATAATTTAGACTTTTCCACTTAAAATTTTGGAATAATTATTGCAAGGGGTATATAGCTCAGTGGGAAAGAGTAACTCTGGGCCCAATTTCCTTCATTGAAAAAGAAAACTTTATATTAAGTTAAACCACTCAAAGCATATAAACCTTTTTACTTTTTTTTTTTTTTTTAAATGAGATAGAGTTTAAAAGTCCAGGTTGGCCTCGAACTCATGATCTTTCTGTCTTGGCCTCCTGAGAGCTGGGATTACAGGCATGTATGACCATGCCTGGTGGGTAAAAAATTGCAGGAAAAGATACTAAGGTTGCAAAAAGAAAAAAACTTTTATGAGCACTGTCTGAGACATCTTTTGGAAATCCTAGACCCCTTCAAAGAGATCAAGTAAATTAACCGTCAGCGATAGATCCATTCTTATTAAACAGCACAGGGGCTCACTCCATTAACAGTGCTTCCCAAGGAGAGGCATGGTGCACCTGGGCGTACAGCTTTCTACAGAGCCACTCGGCTGAGGGATCATGGGGAAACGTGGGAGAAGCACTCAGGGGAGGATTTCCACAGGCACAGAGTTAATCCAGACAATCTGAAAAGGATCTGCCTCATGCTGTCTTGAAATTGCCTGGAATAGCCTGGGGTAGTACCCAAGTGGGGAGGAAGGCTGCTGGTTTAAGGTACAGTCCCAGGGCTTTATGTGAAGTGGCTGGCCCCTTCTTGATGAGAATGATGGGCCCTACCTCTGAGCTACACACACTCATGGGCACACGCACATACACATCTCACACTCCCACAAGGAGCATGGCTCCCTCCGAGTGCATCTGCTCTGGTTACCATAGCAACGTGGTAGCCAACATCCCAGCTGAACAACTTTTACCAGACACAAGCACATTTTCCTGCCCTGACCTTTACTGGGTGGTGCTGAGATGGACCAGAGTGTGGGCTGTACCAAAAGTTCTCTAAAGTGGTCAGCGACCTCAGGGAAGGAAGGCCGCCCCACTTGTGTGGGCTGCTCTACCAGGCCGGGCCCTCTCCAGATGGTAGGACTGGATGCTTAGGTCTTGTCTTTCTGGAATGCAGTGAGGGAAGCCTGGGCTGAACAGAAAATACTGGTTCTTACTTCTTGGAGAAAGAAACCAGGCTACAGATATAGCTCAGAGAGAAATGTGCTTGCTGCATAAATATGAGGGTCAAAATTGGGATCCCCAGGTCTGGAGAGACAGCTCAGCAGTTAAGAGCACTGACTGCTCTTCCAGAGGTCCTGAGTTCAATTCCCAGCAACCACATGGTGGCTCACAACCATCTGTAATGGAATCCGATGCCCTTTTCTGCTGTGTCTGAAGACAGCTATAGTGTACTCATAAAATAAATAAATAAATCTTTTTAAAAAAAAAAAAAAAAATTGGATCCCAGCACCTATGGAAGTGCTGGGCTGGAAAGGTGCCCAGTCTGTAATCTCAGTGCTGAGGAAGCAGAGACAGGAGATCCCCAGAGCAAGCAGCTGGCCAGCCTAGTTGATTCAGTGAGCTCTGGGTTCAAGTGAGAGACCCTGTCTCAATAATAGTAAGGTGGAGGGCAATCTAAGTCACCCAACTTCAGCTTCTGGCCTTGACCCAATAGAAATCTCGAGTGAAATTACTGGTGACAGCAGATTGGTGTTTCTTCCTGTTGTTTGGTTGGTGCCAATGGTCGGTTGCCAGTCACTGATGTAAACTGAGGTCAGTTTCTCAATTCCCATCAAACAGACTTTGTGAGCTGGACCTTGAGGGAGCATCTAGCACACACCTGGAGGGGGGCGGTCATGCATGCCAAGGCCTGAGGTGTCCTGACCAAGGGTGGGTGCATGCCAAGGCCTGTGGTGCCATGGCCAAAGCTCAGTGATAAGTTATTTCTCCGATAGTGAACTAAGCCAATTCAAGCTAGATTGGAGTTTATATAAAAGCAGGTTTATTGGGAAACTGCTCTCAGGGGGGCAAGTTCACTGGTCCCAAGGAAGTTGCTAGGGGAGGGAGATAGAGGGGAGAGAGAAGAGAAAGAGAAGGAAGGAGAGGAGGAGGAGAAAGGAGGAGGAAGATGAAGAGAAAGAGGAAGAGGAGGAAGAAGAGGAAGAGGAGAAGGAAAAAGAGGAAGAGGAGGAGGAAGAAGAGGAAGAAGAGAAGGAGGAAGAGGAGGAGGAGGAAGAAGAGGAGGAGGTAGAGGAAGAGGAGGAGGTGGAGAAAGAGGAGGAAGAAGAGGAAGGGGAGGAAGGAGAGGAGGAGGAAGAACAGGAGGAGGAAGAGGAAGGGGAGGAGGAGGAAGAAGAGGAGGAGGTAGAGAAAGGAAGAAGAGGAGGTAGAGAAAGAGGAGGAGGAAGAGGAAGGGGAGGAGGAGGAAGAAGAGGAGAAGGAAGAGGAGGAGAAAGAAGAGGAAGAGGAGCAAGAGGAGGAGGAAGAGGAGGAGGAGAGAAGGGGCAGAGAGACCAAAATGTTTGGATTCTATAGGGAGGCGCCTCTAGGGGAAGGGCAGCCCATCCCCTGGGCTGGGAGGTTCAGGGTAGTGGACACGGTATGCCAGGTAGGGACTAAGAGATGCTGGGAGAACTTGGAGGCCAGGTGTGTGTTGGTTACATAAAATACGCCCCGCAGTCCCTTGTCCCGGGACTAAAACCCAACACTCAGATTCTTTTCACATTACCAAAGAAATCACCAGGTCAAGGTTAATGGAATCTTTTGAAATTTCCACACAACAGAATCTTTTATTTCCTTACTCTATTTTAGGTGTGGGTGTTTTGACTGGGGGTATGTCTATGCACCACGGGCTTGCCCGACGGCATCGGATCTCCTGTAGCTGGAGTTACAGACAGTTGTGAGCTGCCATATAGGGACTGGGAATCAAACCTGGGTAAGCACTGAGCCATCTCCTCAGCTCCGTCCCATCAGTTTCTTCTCTGACCCTGATAACAATTCTGCAAGTTTTTATCCTACAGACGGATGTTATCACGGCCTGGTGTAGGTGCTGAGAATCCTCAAGAGCAGCCAGAGCAACCACCCGCCACTGCTCCAGTTTCCCTTGGTTTCTTTTTTTTTCTTTTTTTTTTTCTTTTTTGGTTTTTCGAGACAGGGTTTCTCTGTGTAGTCCTGGCTGTCCTGGAACTCACTCTGTAGACCAGGCTGGCCTCGAACTCAGAAATCTGCCTGCCTCTGCCTCCCAAGTGCTGGGATTAAAGGCATGCGCCACCACTGCCCGGCTCCTTGTTTTCTTTTGATACAAAATTTCTTAATCAAACTCAGAGCTCGCAGATAAGGCCGCTCTAGCTAGCCAGCTTGCTTGGGCATCTACCCCTGTCTCCACCATCCAAGGCTGGAATTACAAGTGGACCACAGGGCCACCCAGCAATTCTGTGGGTTCTGGGATCTGGATTCTGAACTCTCTTTCCCTTGTCTGTAGACTAAGCACTTTAGCCACGTGTCCATCTCTCCACCATGTGGCCAACCTCTCTACCATGCGGCCGGCTCCCTTCCGTATGCCCACTGCTGCCTGGTGTGACCATCTCTCCAGGCCTTTGAGCAAGCATTTCACAAATTTCCCAAGTTCCCGGGAGCGTTTTATCACACACTTTATACGTCTGCTTAAGTACTTATAGGAAAGTTTGTGCTTTGGGAGCGTAGGAAATAACCCCCCCCCCCCCCCGATCAATTTGTCTCCTTAGAGGCTGTGCTGTCCCTGTAGGGGATGGATAGTCCATGTCAACGATAGTAAGAGATCTTTCTTTCCTTTTTGATATTATTTGTTGCTTTTTCTGCTTTTTCCTTTTCTTCCCGTAATTAACATGTGTTCCTTTAATAATAGAGAATGTCATCATAATTTATTTTAAAACATAAAGGTGAATGATAAATATGCCAGACCTGTCTGGACACCTTTAGGTCCCGACACCGAATAGGGGTTGATGCCTGAACACCCTGGAATCAAACCTCCTGGGTTTGAATGCTGATGTCCTGTCCCACTGAGTTACCTGGGGTACCCAGTGCACCTCACCAGCACACTTCCCTAAATGATTGCATGCCAGACTGGTGAACACTAACCTCCAAGACAGAAATCACCTGACACCTGGGCTCTTAGATAATCTGCCTTAACCCACAGAATGTTCTAAGGCTGAGAAAGCATACGGTAAGAAATGGAAATGTCTCCAGGTGTCTCTTCCGCCTCAGGGGTATTTGTTTGCCTTCTACTCTCTCATTCCTCCTCAGCCTTAATTAAAAACCTAATTTCTTTATTACCATAACAATGGGTGGAACAACAACTGATTTGTTTCACCAAATTAATTTTGCTTTAGGGAACCTGGGAGGACATTATTATCAGAGCCGCAGACAAAGATTTAAATAGAAACATCTTTCCAACACTTACACCAAATTTTGAAAGCGAAGAGACTGAGACGTCCGCACGCACGGGAAGGTGCAGGGGAGCTTGGTTCACACTGTGTCTCCAGCACCTCAGGTGATTCAGGCAGCACAGTGCTCGAGGACTCAGGATAATGCAGGTAATAAGTACTGCATCCCCCAGCACCCAGGGTTATGCCGGCAGCATCATGTCTCCAGCACCCAGGGGAATACAAGCGCTACTGTTACTGTAAAAGACCCCATAGGCTCCCACGTTTGAATACTTAGTCCCAGTTTGACGGAGTTATTTGGGGAAGACCAGGAAATGTGACCTGAGCGGAGGAGATGTGCCGCAGGGCGGTCGCTTTGAAGTTTCCAAAGCCGAACGCCATCCCCTTCTGGCTTCCTCTGCCTTTGGTTGTGATCTGAGACGTGAACTGCTGGCTTTGAGCGGCCCCCTACTCCAAGGTGGACTCCAATCCACAACTCTAGGCCCTAAACCCTTCCAATCCACCACCCCAAGCCCTAAACCCTTCCTTCTGCAAGTTGCCAAGGTCGGTGTTTATCATAGCAGGACAGTAACTAATATATCTACCTGAAGAAAAATTGCAACAGGAGTTTTAGTTTGAGACTCACTGGCTATTATTAGACAAAGCCTCCTGGGGGCTGGGGGAGCGGGGCGTGTAGGGGGAGAGGAAGGAGTTGTGGGGGGAGGGGAAGGGGGCGCTGGAGGGAGGGTGGGGAACAGCTGCAGGGCTAGTCTTTCCCGGTATCCCCAGTGGTGGGCAGAGACACTATGTCTTCCTTTTTTTGTGAATGACGAGATTTCTTTTCTTTTTCTTCTTCTTCTCAGCTGAAGATTGCTCTCGCCAGCTGTGCTCCAGGCTGGAAAGCTGCCGCTCTTAGGGTGTGATTTAGGGGCTAATTCCAGTCTAAAGGGATAATTTATAACCCAGTCCCTAAAACCAAGAAGACTGCAGTCCTGTAGCTGAGAACTGTAGAATTTCAGAGCTGTGAATTAAATCATATCAAATCCAAACAAACCAAGTAATAACAGCAACAAAGATAAAGCAAGGAGCCAAACACCCAAGGCCACAGTGCCGCATCTAAGCCCCGCCCCGTGCTGTGGCGTTTAAGCCCCGCCCGGTGCAGCGGCAGAATCCTTCGTTTCATGGCAGCTACAGCAGGTAAATAGTGCCCTACACACCCCGCAGACCTCTGTGCCAAGCTGAGGATTCTTCTCCATTGCTAGTGCCTGCCAGGGCTGGCTTCTCTGCTGCCTGGCTCATCAGCACAGGAGGGTAGAGCCTTGCTCTCCGGTTCCAGGACTCACAGAACTTCAACTGGACCTGCCTGAGGACTGCTGACTCCTCCCCGTCTCCTGACTGGCTGGCCTTTCCTACTTCCTTAGTTTCACCAGAACACCTGAGTTTTCATCTGGGTCAGGGTCTCTTTTAAGGTGTGGGTTCACGACTGAATATAACTTATAAAAAGAGGGTGGGGCGGGGCATATCAACTACTTTTCTCTTTGCTGTTGACAAGAAGCTATATAGGGAAAAAGAGTTTATTCGTTGGCTCGTGGGTCAAAAATAAATAAGAAAGTTGTCAGCCACCATTCCAAACTGTTTTAGACTTTGTCCATCCTATGCCGCTGTGGCTGCACACAGTCCCTTGGTACCATCCAGGCTTTTGACACTCTATTCTGTCATTAGTTCTTTAGGAGCAACTGACACCTTACCCACTAGTCATTCGCTAATTTCATTTTAGTATTTTTGGGCACGGGCACGGGCACACACACCAATGTGCACATGTGGAGGTCAGAGGACAACGCGCTTCTGATGTCAATTAAAAAACGCACCGAACACGATTATTTTCACAGAACTATTTTGCCCGTTTCTACCTAATTTATCTTCAGCAAGATCAGATCTCAAAGATCTGGTGGCGATCCATCTGTACAGTCACAGCTGGATCGTCTCTGCGGTTTTCTACACGTATCTTGCTCTTTCACAAAGCACGTGTTTGGATAAAAATGATTTTGTAAAAGTTAGTAAATTGCTAGGTAAAGCCATTTTCCGGGATAATGGTGTGCCTGACACTTTAAACATCTGAGAGCTCCTTAGATCGCAGGTGGAGGAGGTCAGATAATGTCCCGGGAGATGGCTCCTATTAGCTGGGCTTCAGGCGATGTAAAATACAAGGCGGGGTGGAGAAGAGGGAGGTTGAGGAGCAGTGCATCCCCGCTGCTCTCCTCTGTGCAGAGAGAGAAAATTGATTCTAGGAGGGAAGCATCCAGGCCCCGTGAGGAGCATGTGATGAGGCTCAAATTCCAGTTCTCAAAAACATTCTTGGCTCAGACAGCATTTGAAGTTCTGGGTTTAGCATTTTTGATTCAGGCACATTTAAATGTTAATGAATGTCTTTTGTAAGTCACTAAACTCATTTGGAAACAGTCATGGGCTGCTTCAAATATGACTTTTGTTGATTTGTCTGGAATGTGCTCTCTCCTTTATGTATTTTTTTTTTTAAATTCATCTAGAGTAAATATTAATGATTTTATCAATAATCATGCTGCCATTTGTCAGTGTGTGAGGGACTGTGCTGAGTCACGGGCATACATTAGCCCTCATACTGACACTGAAACTAAGCGTCAGAGAAGTTGAACAGAGGCCAGAAGCCTAGGTCTGCTTTGGCCAGCTCATTCTTGTAAGCCTTCTGGTGGATGCTACCAGCATCACAGCCCACATTGCTATACCGTCATGATGTGTGTGTGTGTGTGTGTGTGTGTGTGTGTGTGTGTGTGTGTGTGTGTCTTTCTGTCGGTGTCTTTGTATGTGTCTGTGTTCATGTCTGTGTGTCTGTGTGTATTGTATGTAATTGCCACAATTATCAGCATAGACCATGGGGCACTTACTACAGCCCCGGCACATGGGAGACTGGTTGATGCATGTCTGATGAGTAGAAGAGGTCCCCGAGGCTCCTATTTCCTGGTTCCTGTGTCTTCATGAAAATCAATGACTTGCCTGTCTCGGGGAAAAAAAAAAAAAAAAAAAAAAAAAAGAAAATCAATGACATATTTATCCACTTTTCTTGGATTTAGCATTATTTCTCTTCATTCTGGGAGTGTTGTAAGTGTGTCCACTGTGCTAACCCTTCACAGTGACCTGGGTCTGTCGTTGTGTGTAATGTGGCTTTCCTGTGGCACGTCCTTGTCACCTATGTCTGTCTTATTTCGTTCTTCTTCCTTCTCTTCCCAAGCTTTACTTTACCCTGTTCCTACTTTGTGACTTTACACTATGAGTTCCAAGAGTGGCCGATGGCTGCAGAAATCAAAAGAGGCCGTCAGGTCGCCTGGTACTGGGTTACAGATGATTGTGAACTGTCATGTGGGCACTGGGAACTGAACCTTGGTCCTGTACAAGAGCAGCCAGTGCTCCTAACCACTGAGCCACCTCTCCAGTACTGACAGACAAGAATTCTGTGGCACAAATGAATGAAGCAGAGCTACCTGTAGAGCAAGAGTCTCAGACTTTCCGAAGAGTTTAGACTTCTTTTGCTAAACACCATTTTGATTGCTCATTAATAATTTTATGGATTTCTGTTTTCCCGCATTTTGTCCTGTTAAACTGGTCACAATATATTCTATACTATTGTTTTTCTTTAATTTTCTTTTTTCCCCCCAAAGGACCGGCTTTTAAAGGTACTTATCAGTTCTACCGAGTGACTTCTGCCTAATTAATTAACTTCTGCTTTTTATCACCGTTGGCTTCTTTTCTCTATTTGATGTTGTTTATTGAGCTTACTGAATGGAGCTGGGAACTCACTCACTTCTGTTCTGTTTATTAATAGCATAATGCAGGGATACTGATTTCCTATTTGGTTTTAAAAGCTTTGGGGGTCCACCATGTTCATAGCAGCCATGTTTATAATAGCCAGAAGCTGGAAACAACCCAGATGTCCCTCATCAGAGGAATGGATACAGAAAATGTGGTACATCTACACAATGGAGTACTACTCAGCTATTAAAAACAATGACTTAATGAAATTTGCAGGCAAATGGATGGAACTTGAAAGTATCATCCTGAGCGAGGTAACTCAGTCACAAAAGAAGGAACATGGTATGTACTCACTGATAAGCGGATATTAGCCCAAAAGTTCAGAACGCCCAAGTTTCACTTACCAGTAATCGCAGGACTGAGAGAGAAGTCCCAGATGGAGGAGTTGGAGGAAGGTCTGAAGGAGCTGAGGGAATTTGCAGCCCCATGGAGGGAGC
>CM052706.1:3338651-3361372 GCA_028551405.1 Uromys caudimaculatus | reverse complement strand
GAAAAGGGGAAACATTGGAAATGTATATAAAGTATCAAAAATAAAAAAGGAGGAAAAAAAAAAAAAAAAAGCTTTGGGGGCCCATTCCACAAAAATTATATAATTATTTATTTTCCTAACTGAAATTTAGATTTTTTTCTTTGACCCAGAGTTCTATAAGATTTATTTATTTATTTGGTTATTTTTGAGACAGGGTCTCCCTATATAGCCCTGTCTATGGCAGCACTCTCTACATAGACCAGGCTGGCCTTTAACTCACTGAGATCTACCTGCCTCTGTCTCATGATTGTTGGGATTAAAGGTGTGCACCACCGCACTGTGGCTGCTGTGTGGCAGAGACCCGAAGGCTTAGCGACATATTAAGAGCACTCTATAAGCCGCTAGCTACATCCAGCAGGTCCAAGTGTTTCACTTCCTCTGCAGCCCAGGGGCCACTGCGTCCCGAGAAGCCAGCTACAGCCTGACCAGCTGGACTTGACCTTCCAGTGTTTGCCTAACCTTGGCACCTGCCTCCCTGACCGCCAACCTCTGGGAAAGCCTGTGGGGGACCAGGAGAAGGAGTGGGTGCGTGCGTGCAGGAGCCAACCTGCCTTGTGAAGGATGCCTTCCTGAGAAATGCTTCCCTTCCAACCCCAGCTCGGCCACTTTGGATGTGACCTTGTGAATGGCCTCCTGGACTGCAGTTAATGGTGGCACAGAGCCTCTGAGGCCACCCTAGATTTATGCTTCTATAACCACACTCCACAGGAAGTGAGCTCTGCCCAACCATCTATCACCTTGGGCTCTGTCTCTCTCTAAAAAAGAAGAGGGTGTAACTGCATGAGAAATGGTGTCTGACTCCTAACTCAGGAGAGACCAAGAGGCCTCTGTTCCCCATATATCTGCTAGAGGTCTCTCTGTGGGTGCCAGGCGGGGACAGCCTGCATCAGACTCTTGCCCTGGAGAAATGACACATCTGCTTGGTGAGGTTTGAGGGATCAGGGTGTTGTGATGACAACCACACAGTGGCGGAGGATGGGTGGGGAGAGCTGCCACTGTCAGGCAGGGGATGTGGTGGTGGCTCTAGGTGACAGGTCAGGTGGGGTTAAAAGCAGTACTCTCTCGGTCAGCATGGAGCTCCTCAGCAGGTTGCTAGAGACTGTGTGGTTTAAACAGTAGACATTCATTTCTCATGGTTTCAGAGTCAGGAGAGACAGAAACATGGCCAGTGAGTTCGGTTCAGGTGGGTGTTGTCTTCCTGGCTGATAAACAGCTGCCTCATCCAGGATAGTTTTGTACCAACTCCACACAAGCTAGAGTTACTCTGGAAGAGGGAACTTTAATTGATAAATTACATTCATTAGAGGTCTGTGGTCAAGACTGTGGAGCATTTTCTTAATTGATGATCGAGGTGGAGGGCCCAGCTCATGGTAGGCAGTGCCACCCCTGGGCAGATGGTCCTAGGTTCTGTTAGAAAGTAGGCGGAACAAGCCAAGGGGAGCAAGCCATTAAGCAGCACTCCCCTGTGGCCCCTGCTTCAGCTTCTGCCTCCAGGTTTCTGCCTTGAGGTCCTGCTGTGACTTCCACAAATGATGGACTACAAGATGTAAGATGAAGTAAAGCCTTCTTCCTCAAGTTGCTTCCCGTTGTGCTATTTTATTCTAGTAATGGAAACCCCAAGAAAGGTTCCTTGATGTGTTTACAAATTTACACCGTGTAAGCCATGGAAAGAGGGTGTGATCTCTTCCTCTGCTTGTAAGGCCACTAAGACCATCACAAAAGCCCGCCCTTGTGACAATCAGAACCTTCCTACTCCCTTAAGGCCCCTGATCTAGATGCCATCACATGGGGGTGGGAACTTCAGCCACAGTAAGCACCGATTAGACTGGAGATCCTTGACATGAAGCTGACGTGCCCGGCTGAAGACCCAAAGCCCTGTGTGGACACTGCCCAGCGCAAGAGAAGGCTTTCAGAAGGTCCAGGATGCTGAGTGAGGACGGAACAAGAAGAGCAAAAGCATGAAGAATGCACGGGATGCTTGTCTCGGGCAAGTGCATGGATCCTGCCCATTGCAGTTCATCAGAGGAAGTGACCGGAAGCCAGAAGCCAGGAGCAGGGATCATTTTGTGCATTTTAGCAGAAGGTAAGGAGAGGCGAAGAGTGGTTGGCATCCAACCTTCCCTCATCGTCAAAACAATCATGAAGACAAAGGAAACCTCAAGTTCGGGGCTTGGGAGATAGGTCACTCAGTAAAGTGTCATCTCTGCAAGCAAGTGGATCTATCTGAGTTTGAGCCCTAGAACCCCCATCTTAAAAATGTTTTAAGGCTTATAACAGGCTTGTGACCCATCACTGGGAGGCAGAGACAAGTGCCTCTCTCAAACTCATGGGCCAGTTTCCAAGGGAGTAGAGTACTTTACCTCAAAGACCAAGGTGAGCAGCACCTAAGTAACGATACCCGAGGTTGACCTACACACACCTATGTGCAAGCACACTCTGCTGGCATTCCTTCTAGGCTTCACCCAATAGTTATCTGGCAACAGCCAGGTAGGCCTGGCTTGCTATAAAAGGGGCTGTTTGGCCCTTCCTCTCTCTCTCTCTTACTCTCTCTGTCTCTTCTGTCTTTCTGATTCTTTTCGCTCCCTAATTCCTTTCTCCCTTCCCCCTCCCCTTCTTTCTCTATTTGTTCCTAGCCAGCCTCTCTTCTCTCTCTCTCTCTCTTCTCTCTCTTACTCTCTCTCTCACCCCCATCTTTCCCTGTCTCTACTCCCTTCTCAAGTCCTCTTCTCATGCCCTAAATAAACTCCATTCTATACTATAGAATAGTATAGATGGTACCTCGGGGAGGGGCTGCCTCAGCATGGGCCCACAGAGGCACCTCTCCCACCTCGCCATACCTGGTTCTACAAAACACATCCCGGCTCTTTTCATAAAACACAACATACACAACACACAAAAACATACAGAAGATCCTCGATGTCACACCCGCTCACCTGAAGCTCCCTAGCGCTCCAGGTAAATGGTCTACCCTCTTGTCAATCAGAGACACTCACCCTTTATCATCTCTGCCTTGAGAATATTTTTGAAATTATTCTCTGTGACAGGCGAGATTCCTAAGGGGATAGACACCAGGTGTGGCTAGACATGCCTCAGTTTCTAGTGTGGACAGCACCCTGTGAGAGAAAATGTGGGGAATGGGGGAGCCCAGAGAGTTGTTAGACCAGAATGCAGTCTGGCCCCTAGGGAGGGGAAGAGAGGCTCAGGGGTCTTTCAGTACAACCTGGATGTCAGAGCCCGTGACTGCCATGTGGTGTTCTGTTCCTGGAGGGCTGTGGGCCTGAACGTGGAGCTGCCAACAGCTGAGGCCAGACACAGGGCTCCGCTCCAGCTTTCAAGACGTCGCCCACGTCAGACACCCCCAGCCCTTGGGTACCCAGACATCTCCTGGTCTCCCAGTTGCTCATTTCATCCTTACACAAAACAACTGGAGAGAACTTTCTATGAAAATCCAGCATGCCAACCAATCCCCTGCCTAAAGTCTGCAGTGCTGACTTTACCAATTCCCTTGCAATTCATAGAACTGCTCTTGAAATAAGAGATTCGTTGAGCATTTGTCCCAAAAGATGCCCTTTGCACTGGTCACACACTACTGGTAACACACACTATTTCAGCTCTCTGGCTTGGGGGAGGTAAGGTTCTGTGGAGACCCAGGAGACAACCAAGACATTTAACCATTGCCGTCTCTCTGAGCCATTCAGTTTCTTGCTGTTCTTGTTCCGGAGTTAAAATTCTGGGTAAAAATGGGACTTGGCTTATTACCTACACTTGTTGTTGGTGTCTCGGCAGCAATGTGACCCAAGCAGTCAAACTATGCTCAGGGTTCTCAGTTGGAATTTTGTTGGCATTGAGTCTGTCTGTCTGTCTGTCTGTCTGTTTCTCCTTCCTTCTCCACCCCCACCCCCCAGAGGAATCCAGAGGACAATCTTGAGTGTCACATTTCTCAGATTCGATCTACCTTATTCTTTGGAGACAGGGTCTCTCTTGGCATGGAGCTTGTGACCCAGTTTGGCTGCTGACAGCCTCAGGGACAGACAACCTCTGCTTTCCCAGATCTGATTACAAGCCTACACTGATGTACTCAGCTTTATTTTTTTTAATGGGTTCTAGGGATTTGAACAGAAAACTTCACCTTGCTTTGCTCGGCTGTACTACCCCAAGAGCTCTGAAGCTCCAGATCCAGATGAGATTCCTGGAGGTCCAGCCAACTGCAAAGCACATTTGAATATTCTTCCACGTCCTGCCGGATGATTTATTCTCAATAATTAGATGATTTTTAAAAAGCTCGCCATAAATTATCATGACTCATGACTATTTAAAAAGTTTTATTGCATTTTTCTTAGTTTTCTTTCAAAGAAAGAATAATGAGGACAGGAAGGAGGTAGAGAAACTTCTAGCATCAGCGAGTAAGGTAAGGGAGGGGAGAAGCCCACCTGCTTGAGATCAGGTATTTGGTCACAGTGACGAAAACGGGGAGCTAATACCTCAATATTTACCAATTGGACACATTTATGATTTAAAGGGTATTCATTCAAACAACGATACTTATTACTATGAAGGCAATCATGAAAATGTATGGAAATTTCTTTTATTCACATGAGCCACGGAAAAATGATAGTTTCTGGGCCCTCGGATTGGCATTTTGGTAAGGCGTTTGAAATATCCTGCTCTTTGCAGATGAAAACTAACCACTTCCTCGATTTCAAATGACATTGCCCGCCCATGAATGAAGCAAGGATTGCAGTGATTTGTCCAAGGAACTGAACAATTTAATGCATTAGGGCACAGAGATTACAGCTTCTGCAGAACGGGGCAAGGGCTTGCTGGGGGAGAGAGAGAGGGGGGGAGGGGTGGTGGTGTCTTCATTGAGAATTCTGCTCAGGCGAGACCCATTATCCAGGGAGTGGATGATCCAGTTTGGGGATTTTTCATGCCTCTGGCTTCTCCTCCCTTCCCACATCTGCCCTTTGGCCACATTATAGATCAAATGAGCATGTCTTTGACAGGATAGAAGGGTAAAATTTGAATTGGTCAATTTCGGAGCTTGTTCACGGTTCTAATTTGTGAGATCAGAACCAAAAGCCAACATGGGGCTTTGAATCGTCACTGGATTATATTTAATCTATAAAGACTCCTCTTCCATTACTGAAGAAATGGAGTCTGGGGGTGTGGGGGACCCACTACATGTCACAGGGATGTCAGGGTTTGGCTAGAATCTCAAGCACACACGTGAGAGGCTGAGGCTTTATGGACGTCGTTAGAGGGCGAGAGATAGGACAGCTTCTACCGACTTTAGAGAGAGCTGAGGAAGAGCAGGTCTTTTGTTTCGGAGGTAAGTCGGTTGGACGGGATCCTGCAGAGTATGTGGAGGCAGTGCAGGGGTGGGAAGGGGCAGGGAGCAGACTTCCTCAGCAATGGAGTGGTATGGAGGTTGCTGCAGGTAGAGAGAGCTGGCACACTATCTCCACAGTTGCAGGCAAGTGAAGCAACTCAGGGAGACATTCACCAACAGGGCAAGGTCACACGGAGGAGAGACCTAAGGGATTTGGGGCCAAGCTGATTCCCAGGGAGCTTGTCTGAAGACTAGACACGCCCCCCCCCCCCAGCAGCCACACCCCAGCCACCACTGCACAAATGCTGAAGGCAGAGGAGGCTGCTCCTTCTGCTCTCCACGACCCTGCTGACCGGCTCACTGCCTGCTCCTGAGAGCCCAAGACTGAGGCGAGGACCAGGAGGGACAAGAAACTCTACAGTGTCATTAGAATCGGGATTGTGGCCAGATCTCAAGATCCTAAATTAACCCTAAAAACAACTGTAGTCCTCATGTGAACTGGGCAGTGTTATTCAGTGGAGCTTACTCTGTAGTAAGGAAACAAGGGGGTTCCTTCATAATCCTGGTGCCTGGTAGGCTGTTGTCCCTGAAATCCCAAAACGTCAACATTCCCGACTGTCCAGGCAGCTGTGAGAACCGTGAAAGACGAGAATTAACCTTCAAACTGTGGCTGAAGAAGAGAGCCACAGGAAGAAAGCCTCCAAGGACAAGCAGGTGGCCAGAAGCCACATTCAGTGAGCCTTGATGCCCCTGCACCTTGGCTGCCTGTACCCCTCCTCTCTCTTGTCCGCAGAGGAATCTCCAGTTTCACAGAAACACATGATGTTTACATCTGATCTCACACTGGGAATTTACATCCGGGTCTTAAACATGAAGGGGGGAGTTTACATTTGAATCTGTTAGGGCTAGGTTGAGGTGAGATTTACAGCTAGGTCTCTTAAGAGAGGGGATGGTTACATCTGTATCTCAAACTTCAGGGTGGGAGTTGTGTGCAGGACTCTTAACACTTGGTGGAGTGGGGGTGGGGCTTTACATCTGGGTCTTGAACACTGAGGATTGACCTCTGAGACTCTTCACACGATCCTTTCCATCCAAACTGGCATAGCTGCCTCTATCCACCAGGAACACCCTCCACCCGGGCTTCCTCCATCCTCCTGGCCCCCTCTCCAGTTCCTCCCTGTTGCTTCAGGGGAAGCACAGCAGCTGAACACACGCTCAGCACCATCTGGGACGAGGAAACCTAGCGATACAGTGGTGGCGTTCAGAGGTGTGGGGGACAACTGTGTGTTGGGGAAGTGCCTGATCCACTCAGAAGTCCACTCTCCCTTTGAAGGATGCACAAAACCCCCCATGCCAGGGTCTGGGTTGAGTTTTTCCTTGACAGAGCCCATCCCTTTGAGGCTGGCTGGCTGAGCAATGTTGACACAGCCGTCTCTGGATGCGTTCCGGGAAGCAGGCCGGAGCATGTGAGACAAATTTTCTCTGCACCGTGCGGTTTCCAATGTGTCAGAAAAACAAACTGGGAGAAGTCTACTTGGATCGTGTGAGTGGGTAGACCCCTCCTCCCCCTTCGTTCCTTCCATAGTGGAAAAAAATGAGAAGGCTGTCTTCCAGCGTCTGGTTCCTGACTCTGGAGGAATGGTGCACAGGGGGAGGACTTCCAAGCCACACAACGCGGGACCATGTGATACTTTTGTGTGCATGTGGAGGGTGGAGGCTACCTCTACATCAGGGCGTGGAGGCCCATTCAGCCTCACGCCCTTCTGCTTCCAGGCCCTTGGCTGCCCCTCCTCCACCCAAACAGCCAGTCCCGTTCCCAAAATAACGGCCCACAGGAAACTGCACTGAGGAGGGGCCTCTGCAGTAAATGACTTCCCGGCACCCTACCGGGATGCAGAAGTCTGGCTATCCTGGCTGCAAGTCACCAGCTGTGGCCGTGCAGGGGCGCTAGGAGGGGATGGAATGGCGGGAAAAGGGAGGGGCGGCGGGGGCGGCATCAAGATGCACTCCTCCTTACTTCCTCCACGTCCCTCAGCGTTTTCTGTAGTAGCAGGCAATAGGCCAAGGCTTGGTTCTTCTGTGCCTTCTCCATGCTTGGGGAGATGATCACTGGGGACCCAGCCTTGACGTTTGCAGCCAGTGGGGATTCCTGGCTTCTCTCTGCTTCCAAACTCATCCAGTTGTGGGCAAGCGGCCTCGAGTGAGCGGTGGCCACTATGGCTGTCAGTCACTCCTGCTTCCGTGCTTTCCCCATAAGGACGCTCACACCGTGGAGAAACCCCTTCTTCTTTGTCTTAGTTACTTTCCTGCCACTGTGACTAAATCTTGACAAGAACCACTTAAGGACAGAGTGATTTTGGCTCCTGATTTGAGGATACAGTCCATCACAATGGGGTGCAGTTTGAGGTCACATTGTGTTTGCTGACAGGAAGCAGATACGGGAGCATACCTAGGATCAGTGCTTTCTCCTTTGTTCTCAGTCGGGGACTCCAGCACCACCTACATGTATAGTGGGTAGTGCCATCTCAATTAAGTAATCTAGAAACTTCTTCCCAGAAGTTCAGAGAGGTTTGTCTGAAGGTGGTTCTCCACCCCATCAGGCTGACAGTCTGTATGAGCCACAACACACCCTCAGGTTGCTTCTTGTCACAGTGGGGAGAACACAACCTGCTTTCTCAGATGAGAGAGCCATCTGCCCACAGAGCAGTGGATTCACTCCTCCTCTTCTGTGGAAGGATGCTTTACTGATTTAGAGAGGAGTCTGTGTCCTCAAGGAAGAAAGAGGAAAACTGGGGACAGACAGGTACATGTCCGCTGGTGCCGCTCACATCCTTATTTCTGTGGCCAATCCCACAGGCCCAACGCAGAGGAGGCTTTTGGAGGCGAGAGTTCAGACAGCCAGTTCCAGATTCTCCCTCAAATCCATGTGTCTGGGACATTCTTGTTCCTCAGAGTTCCTAGTGGCTGCTCCTTTGCTTTTTTTGTTTTTTGTTTTTTTAGTTTTTTGAGACAGGGTTTCTCTGTGTAGTCCTGGCTGTCCTGGAACTCACTCTGTAGACCAGGCTGGCCTCGAACTCAGAAATCCACCTGCCTCTGCCTCCCGAGTGCTGGGATTAAAGGCATGCGCCACCACTGCTCCTTTGCATGGGGCTATCCCAGACATGTTTTAAGAATCACCCTTCTGCAGCTGGCAAGGCTTAGCAGCCAGAGAACCAGGACCTGTGAGAGCAAGAGTAGATGGCTTCCTTCTCCCTCCCTGGGGAGGCTTAACCATTCACCTTCAGTCCCGGGGGGTAGGGGTCAGGAGCCAGGTATAAGAACCACTCTTGTCCCCAACACCCTCTTCTCTCAGCCTCATGATGGTGCTACCTAAGAAAGTCTTCCCCACACCCTTTGCTAGCCCAGTCAGTGGTCAGACTTGGAGGGGGATCCGACAGGAGGGTGTAACTGTGAGATAAAACTGTCTTGGCTGAACCTGTTTGTGGCTTAGCTTTGTATTTAAATAGCAAACAAAAAAAGGGGGGGATAAACTTGAAACTTATTTGTCATCTTAAGAATAAAGCAAAAAAATTAAAATATTTATTACCAGGCAAGACCACCTATTTAAAAAAAAACAAAGAATCACCCTTCTGAAGCGCCGTGGGCATTTATGTTTGTTTTTATTGCGTGTGTACTTTGTGCCAGGTACTGGGTCAGATACTTGCAGTCTTGTTGGTTTTGCCTCTACAACAATCAGCTAATGTTTTTTTCTATTCGTTTCTTTCTTTTTTTTTTCCGAGACAGGGTTTCTCTGTATAGCCCTGGCTGTCCTGGAACTCACTCTGTAGATCAGGCTGGCCTCGAACTCAGAAATCCACCTGCCTCTGCCTCCCAAGTGCTGGAATTAAAGGCGTGTGCCACCTCTGCCCAGCTATTCGTTTCTATCTAATGCAGATCTCCAAAGATTTGCATGTAAATGAGCAATTATGTATGTGTGTGAATGTTGATAGATGAACATGAATATTCATAGATATGCAAATCTTCCATTTCTATACCGTACCAACTCAGCATAAGGTACCAGCAGAAACAGTCACAAATTCTCCAGAGAAAGAGTTGAAAGGCAGAGCCTTATTTGAAGCTATAGCTTCGAGAGTCATTCAGGCCCCACTAGCTAATGGCTGAGTTGGGGAGAATGAATGCTGAACACCACACACCCACACCTTCTGGCTCTGAGGCCTTGAGTCTAAACCAGTGACTCCCGAACTTCCTAACTCTTTACTACCATAAAATTATGTCATTGGTACTTTATAACTGTAATTTGTTACTGTTTTGAACTGTGATGTAAATATCTGATATTCCACCCCTGTGAAAAGGTCATTCAACATCCCCAAGGGGGCTCGACCCACAGGTTGAGAACTACTGGTCTAAAGGCTTCAGGTTCTCTATTACCTAAAGTTCAGTGATACTCAGTCACTGCTGCAACCATACCTTACCTGCACCTCCAATAAGGACCAGAAACCTTAGATATGTTTGGGAACCCCTGGACCACCTAGGCTCCTACAGAAGCAAGGAACAAGCATGTGAGAGAAAAGTGATTTAAAAAATAGCTATGAGCCAGGTGCACGCCTTTAATCCCAGCACTCAGGAGGTTGAGGCAGGAAGGTCTTAAGCTCAAGGCCAACCATCTTGGGTCACGTACAGCATTCAAAACTAGCCTGTAATGGATGGAAACAGAGGGGAGTGAAAGACCTGACCCCCTTATGAGGAAAGTTAGACCCCTAGCACACTTGGAGCCAGAAACAGAAATAGGACTGAAATTGCCTGCTTGATCAAATCCCACCCAGCTGCATTCTTTCCCCTAAGAAACTGGTGACCTTGGCCTGGCCCCAGTGCCAGAGGCACAACGTTTCAGGAACTAGCTAACCACAAAAATGTTTGTGCAACTGCCTTGTGACTAACTTAGAACATTCTGTACTGCCCCATAATGCAAATTTTTTCCGTTCCCCACCCCTTGCTTTGTGTTTTTTCCCTTGCTTTGTGGTTTTGTCCTTTAAATACCCCTGACTTCAGCTGCTCGGGGTCGGACTCCTCTGCCCCTGCGTGGGTTATGAGCTCCACCCCAGTGCACTGGTCCCCCGATTAAACCTCATGTGATTGCAGCAAGGACGGTCTTTCGTGAGTTCTTGGGGGGTCACACCATCCCGAGACCTGAGCGAGGGTCTCCCCAGCTCGGAGGTCTTTCAGGAGAAAGAGAAGGACCTCGGGGTGCATCTGTACAAGAGTAGATGATATTGGAGACACAGAACAATGGTCAGAACAGTGCATAGCCCATTAATAAACAGGTTAGCCCTAGCCATGAGAACACTCTGGATAACAGCATAGCATGGCTATGTCTGTACACACAGAAGAGTTGCCTGGAAGGCGTTCAAGTCCTGTCTGCTGGGGCCCGGCTTCAGAGTGTCTGATTCAGTCGGTATGTAGTGGCAGACCTTGATAACTCCCATTTCTTTGAGTTTCCAAGTGAGGCTGATGCTGATGCTGTTGTCTTGGAAACAACTGTGGAAGGTCCCGACCATGCAGGACAAGAAGTCAAGAAGTTGGACCTCATCTGCCAGCCCCACCCCTCACTGGCTGAAAGCTGTTGGTGGGAGCTCCATGCCTTGACTCCTGGATGCCAGCCTTGTAAGCCTCTGCAGAGAGAAAGCAGGCATTCACACAGTGGCAAGCCTGTGCTGTCAGGGCAGGTGGGAGCTGAGGATGTCCAAAGTCCTAAAGAAATGTTACATCCTCATACCAACAAGGAAGAAGGAAAGATAGAAAGAAAGAAGGAAAATTTAAAACACAGCAGCACAGGAAAAAAATGGCAAGAATCTCAGTTGCTTTTGCACTCATAACTGAACAATTTCAGATGGTTCTCCCACCCTCTGTCTACCTAGCATAGCTCAGCCCACTTCCTGGACTAAAGCACAAGGATAAGTCACTGTCCTAACCCTATATCCACCCTGGATTCTAAGAACAGAAACCCCAGGAGGGCGGCTATCCAGGAGTCAAAGCCAAGGCCACACCCTGGATGATCAGCTTGCCCCAGAGCCAAAGCTGGCATGGTGATCATCAGGGTCACACCTGGACAGGGCTGCACACCTTTGCTCCGGTTCTTCCTCTACTTAAAGCTCATGTCACCCTAAAGATGGACCTGGGTCACTCCAAAGAAGGACTTGAAGTCACCCCAAAGAAGGATCTGGAGTCACCCCAAAGATGGACCTGGGGTCACCCCAAAGAAGGACCTGGAGTCACCCCAAAGATGGACCTGGGGTTACCCCAAAGAAGGACTTGGAGACACTCCAAAGATGGACCAGGGTCACCCCAAAGAAGGACTTGAAGTCACCCCAAAGATAAACCTTGGGTCACCCCAAAGATGGACTGGGGGTCCACTGGACCTTCGTATCTGTTCTCCCTATAAATTCACACTGCTCAAATTCCCCCTCTGCTTTTCTCTGACACTCTCCTCTTTAGCTGGTCAATGGGGTCAAGTGGCCCAGGCTAGCTCCCTGAGGCTGCCAGAAGTTAGGTGCTTGCCCTGAGAGTCCAGCTGTATCACACCCATCATGCCATTTTGAACAGCCCCCAGCAGAACTCCAAGAAGTGGTAGTGTTGGCCTCTGCTGCCGTGCCCAGTCCCCTCACTCACATAGGGCTACATCGCTGAGGCAGGTGCTGTGTCTGCTACTCTCGGGCTCCCTGGGAGGGCAGCCCATGTGGCCCTCGGGCTGCTGTTCCAAGGTAGCTGGCTCAGTGCCTTCCTTTCCTCCCTTGGCAGATGGATCAAGCATTAATGAGGTACTTCGTCTCAATCAAGGAGGCTGTAAGAATAAGCGTTTCTTTTAACGGCTCTACAGCTGAAATAATAAGCTGCCCATGAGAGTGGAGAGGAGTGCCCTCCTGCCTCCTTCCCTTCCCTGGGGCTGAGGGGAAAAGATGATTTAAATCACACAGAAATTAACTTTTACAGATGTCAGACTCTCTCACAAGCAGGCAGTCTAGTATGGCAGCTGGAAAAGCCACCAAGGACAGGGCTCCCCCTGGGTCACCATTCCACTGTTTTATGTCTTCAGGTCTGGAACTTGTCCTTATGACCCAAGACGATGATAGAAGCCATGTTGTCACGGAGGCATCCAAAGAATCGAAAGGTGGGAGATGGAAGGAAAAGCTTGATGTTAAAGACTTTTGATCCAAGTCTCATGGGGTAACCCATCTTATTATATATCTTATATATCCGTCAGCCAGAATTTACAAACACATTCAGAGGGAGCTGCAAGGGAAGCTGGGTAGTGTAGTCTTTCATTTGGGAAAGGATGCTCCAGCTAAAACAAGGGGGTTATTAAAGGTGAAGTGGAAGAACATACACCTCAGGTCTGTAAGAATTTCTTTTTGTTGTTGTCTTAAAGGTCTTTTACTCTTACTTTATGTGTATGGGTGTTTGCATGCATGTATGTCTGTGCACTGTGTACCTGGTGCCTGTGGAGGTCAGAAGAGGACATCAGATCCCCTGTCACTATGGTTACAGACAGTTGTGAGCTGCCACGTGGGTTCTGGGAATTGACCCAGGTCCTCCAGCAGCCAGTGCTCTTACTGTGTGAGCCACCTCTCCAGCCCCAGGACTTCAGTAAGTTGCAATAGTCACCATTCCTGCTGTTGTAACATACGCAGAAAAAGCAGTTTAAGAGAGAAAGGACTCGTTCTGACCAGAGTTCAACAGGAAGCCCAATGTGGCAGGAAGCTCTCTGCGGCAGGACTAGGGCAGCCGCTCACATGGCATCCACAGTAAGCAAGTCCAGAACGATGAATGTTCAGCTTGTCTTCTCCTTTCTTTCAGTCCAAGCCTCCAACCCCATAGTGGGCAGGTATTCTAATGGAGACAATCTAGGTAATCCACACAGACACACGCAGAGGCTCACCTCATTGGTAATTCTAAATCACATCAAGTTGGCATCTGATGTTAACCAAAAGTTGGAAGTTCTCCAGGAAACCTGGGCAGAGGGAAAGGGACAGCTGAACCTGGAGCAGTCAGAGGGGCTTGTCTCCCAGAAGGAGCTCTCACAGAGGTCTGCTCTCCTGTCAGACCAACACGGGACAGAACAGAGCTGAGAGACCAAAACAGCAATCCAGGACTGCTTAGTTATCCATGCCTCCTGCCCTCTTCTTAAACCTAAATGTCACCTTAGGGCCTTGAGGTAGACTGAGATGGCCAAAGGGCACCTCTGTACCTCTCCCCAATGTGGCCACACTGAATTAAGTTTTCCTTTTCTGCTCCTTCTGTTACTTGTCTCTTTGACTGGCAGATTAGGCGTGGTAGCCATGCCTAGCTTGTCTGTCAAGATGGAAGCTTATGCCCTGAATTCCCCGGTGCACAAGTCCCATGACCTGTGGGTGCAAGAGTGAAGTCACCCTGTACCCTAAGCTCCCAGCAGCCACGTGTCCTCCTCCAACCTTTCAGAAGACAATTTGATCTTAAAGCTCCCCCAGAAAGCTCCGCAGTTGATCAGAGGGAGAGCAGCAGTCTCTAGGGGATGTCTCATGGATATTCCTGGAGCAGACCCTGAGAGACACCCATAGAGGAGCACACAGGGAACAAGCAGGGTCCAAACACTCCAGAGTACCAGTCAAGTTAGCCTTGGTCTGAGTTCAAGGGGATTCTGGTACATCTATCCCACAGAGGTGGTCAGAGGCTTCCAATGTTTGTTTTAAGGTCATCTTCAGGGGTCTCTGCATGGGGGGTGCTTCCTGAGTGTTGTGGCCTTTGAGGGGGGTCACAGAGAAGAAGGGCTGCTATGTCTCAGAGCAGCTGGAAAAAGGGTGACCCACACATCCCACTTCCCTGCATGGGAAGTGCTAGCGTTAATTCTCTTGGCTTTACATAGAAGAGGCCCTCTGGGAGTGGTCACTCCAGTTTTCCACTCACCTGGCTTCATCCAGAGCGACTGCACCAGGGCCCTCTCCAGGCGTTGGAACGACATGCTTGCTCTCCCCAGTGGAGTCTGGCTGTGATTCTGTTCTCCAGAATAGATGGGTTCCACCTTCCAGGAGACCTTGCCTGGAGAAGCGCTAACAACCTGCTCTGCACATGACCAGCACATGCTCCGGGAACAAGTGAAGGAGCCTTGGTCTGCACACGGAGGAGTGGGAATGCCTGCAGTGCCTGCAACACACCCAAACAGAGATGCAGGAAACACCGTGGTACCATTCACAGGCCAGACTGACTCTCTTTAGGAGTGTCTGGCCAGGAAGCCTGCTGTGCTGCCGACTGTAGCCTCCATATGTCCGGCAAATTCCACTCAGCAGGTGTGCAGGGAGCATTTGCTGGATGCGCAGGCCTTCCGTTGCCTTCAAAGCTTCCTGTGTCTTCCTTGTAGCTCTACTTCTCTCTGAAGCTCCCACTTCTGTGGGATTCTTCCCAAAGGTCCAGAGACTTACACATGGCCAGCCCAGAACCAGTGTCCCAGAGGTGGGGGAGGGTGTGCAGTAGGGGGTATGAGCCTTAGAAGTAGGGCCAGAACTGAGCTCTGCCAAAAAGTGGGCATCCTGCAATGAAGGAAGAACAGCCATAAAGGGAAAGCCAGGGCTGTGAAGCCGGGGAGGGGGGGATGGGGGGGGTCAGAGTAAGTTGTTTGATGTTCCTTTTCAAAAGCCCCAAATCACCCCTGCCCATAAATCATGAAGGAAATGGTTTGAGAGGTACATAAGGTGACCCCAAAACCAGAGGAACCGAAAACCAGGGCTGTGCTAGTGAGTGACAGAGGGGATGGTAGACACGGACTGTCAACTTGCTAGGATATCTGGTCATGCATGTGTGTGTGGGGGAGAGAGAGAGAGAGAGAGAGAGAGAGAGAGAGAGAGAGAGAGAGAGCACACGCGCAGTCTTCAGGTCAATATTAGGTTTTTCCTCAGTTTCTCTCCTTACTTTCTGAGACTGTCCCTTAACCCAGAGCTCACTCATTGTCTAGACTAGCTGGCCTGTGGTGTCTCAGGATCTCTTGACTCTCCCAGCAAGATTACAGACTGTCACCACACCATACTTTTCACATGGGTGCTTCTGATTCTGAACTCGGGAACTTGTGCTTACGTGACAGGCCATTTCACCAGACCAAATATGAACTTTTTAAAATATTGTTTGTTTGGTTTGGTTTTTCTGAGAAAAACCTTAGTTACCTGGGTCGGGTTGGCTTTGAACTCACAAGTCTCTCGTCTCAGCATCATGAGTGCTGAGATTACAGGTGCTCATTGCACGCCCAGTCATTTTTAAGATCTTTTCATGCCAGTAATGTAACCCCTCTGAACTCAGTTTCCACATTATAAAAGGAGATATTGATAATAACTACCTTGCACGACTATTGAGAGGGTCATCTACCGTAGGCGTCAGCAAATAATTAAGCCTGTGGTTTCTCTCTTTACCCATCCATTCCACCAGCTCCAAGACATCGCAGGTGTATCCCAGGCATGCTCCTGAGCTAGCTTCACACTGCTACAAGCTTGCCCAACAGAAAGGCAGAATGTTGCTAAGTTCCGAGTAGCCAGAGACTCCCACCACCTGCTGACATTCTCTGGATTCTCTGCCCGGGGTTAGGTGCTGTCTTGATTTGCTTGGACTGAAACAGCAGGTCTGCAAACAGCAAACCCCTTGGCTGCTTCCTGCCACCCCACACCCAAACGTCTAACCCAGGTCTGGGAAGTTGGGCACTCACTCTGGTTTCACAGCTCTGAGGAAATCCAGAGAGGGACTAAGAATTTAGGCTCCTGAGTATGTTCCCAGAACAGAATCCCCACATTTATATTCCTGTGCACAGACACACAGGAGCACGGGTATCACCATCCAGTTTAGAGAGAAGGTCTCATGACTTAGGCCAGGCACCCAGGTTCCCTGTCAGCCACTGCCTGGATCCACACAGGGGATGTGAGGACTGAGCCAGCCGATCCTTCAGAAAGCCGTGGGCAGGATTCCGGTTGTCTGAGCATAAACTCTCTGAGGGATAATGAGCTTCAAGCCACAAGGAAAAGCCAAGTAGAAGAGAGAGTCTGGTAGTTAAATGAGGCCAAAGTGTCTGGTGTGTGGAGGGACGGCTGGGCTCATGAAGAGACTCCAATTTCATCCTTAATTTGCATATGGTAAAGATTGATTTCCTCCCATTAATTCAAATGTATGACATATAGGTGACATTTAAGGCGCAATGGAGCATTTAATAGACAAACATTTCCCCCCGATTAGCATTCACTTGACCTGGTGACCCAAAGATGAAGCCTCGCTCTCATTTCCTTCCTTTCTGCGGAAGCCTGCCAAACCAGCAGCGGAAAATTAGCCAGGCTGTGCCAGAGCCCAGCCATTTGGAGGGCCAGGGCTCACAGGGGTGACTGGAGGAGCATGAGGCTGGTGTTTGTCTCTTTTATGAAATTGAACTTGTGGGGAACTTTGTAGATTTGACATTCCAATCTTACTTATGCAGAACACTTTATCCATTTATTAAATACCACTTAGCCTCCTTAGCCTCAACAGATAAGAAATCTTTAAAAAATTTTTTAATCATAATTGCATCATAGCCTCCTTCCCTTTACTCTTTCAAATTCATGACCTTTTACCCCCATTTGAGTATTATTGTCACACACACAAACACACATGCACACACACTAATATACATGCACACATATACACACATGCACTCACATATACTAACACACGTGCACACACCCATGCACACACTCACACACGGCTCCAAGCAGAATGAGTCTAATTAGTGTTGTTTGTATGCACATTTCTTCAGGACTGACCACTTGGTATTGGATAATCAATTAGAGGGCTTGTATCTGGGGAAGACTAATACTCACATTTCTTAGTTTCCTGTAGTTCTTTGTCTGGGGTGGGGCTTGAGATTTCCCTCTTCCCATGTTAGCATGTCTGTTAGTGTTGTCAGTATTTGATCTTGTTTAGGCAGCCATATTATTTTGGTAACATGAATGTAGCTTCCCTGTCATTTCTAGGAGGCCCAATCTCAGGGCAGATTTCCCAGTCCTTTGGCTCATACAATTCTTCGCTCTTCTTCCGGTGCCTGGCTCTATCCCAGAATTCTTTCTGCCTCCCAGATGTCCCACCTTCTATTCTACCCTTTCTTATAGACCATAGGTTTTTAAATTGACAGGTGATGCATCCATACAAAACACAAGATACTCTCTCTACACAGAGATTATGGGATACGGTGGGCAAATGTGCCAAGAGGGGTTCTCCCAACTGCAGAAGGAATGACTCGGTGGCTAAGGTGCACAAAAGCCTAAAGTTGTCCACAGTCAGCTCTGCAGCAGCTACAAAGCCCAGATAAGGGTTCTTAATACCAACCAACTGTTAGAAAACAGCGTGCCAGTTTCTCTTCACTGTCAGCTTGATTTGGAGCCACCGGGGAGATACACTTCTGAGGTGTCTGTGATGGTGTTTCCAGAGAGGGTTAACTGAGGTGGGGAGATCCACTCTGGACGTAAGAAGCACCATCCCATGGGCTGGAGTCCCAGACTGACTAAAAAGGAGAAAGTGAACTGAACACCTTTGTCCATCTCTCTGCCTTCTGACTATTGCTGTCATGTGATCAGCTTCCTCAGGCTCCTGCTGCCTTCTCCACGGTCTTAGGGTTTCTCCTGCTGCAGTGAAACACCACGACCGAAATGCAAGCAGGGGAGGAAAAGGGCTCATTTGGCTTATACTTCCGTATTCATTACATTCATCAGGACAGGAACTCAAGCAGGGCTGGAACCTGGAGGCAGGAGCTGAGGCAGAGGCCATGGAGGGGTGCTGCTTACTGGCTTGCTCTCCATGGCTTGCTCAGCCTGCTTTCTTATAGAACCCAAGACCACCAGCTCATGGATGGCCCCACCCACAGTGGGTTGGGTCCTTCCCCATCAATCACTAATTAAGAATATGTCTTACAGGCTTGCCTACAGCCTGATCTTACAGAGGCATTTTTTTAAAATTGAGGTTTCCTTCTCTCAGATGACTTTAGATTGGGTCAAATTGCCATAAAACTGTTCAAAACACTTACCATAATGAACTCTGCTTCCAACCTTGAGCCAAAATAAACCCCCCCTTCCTTCCTCCTTCCCTCCCTCCTTCCCTCCCTTCCTTCCTGAAGTTTCTTCTGTCCTGTATTTTGTCTCAGTAGTGAGAAGAGTGAGACTGATGGTGGCCAGGACTACACCTGTGCTCAGGACAGACCCGAAGCCTGCATTCCTTGCTCAGCTTAGCCACATGAGTCACCATGCTGGGTGTTATCGAGGTGTAAACAGAATTACCAGGGATCTGGGGAAGGCAGTGGGGGTGGAGCGGTAAGGCCAAGCCACACGTATCTGCACACACCTGAAGCCTTTGATTTGAAGCAGTTTGCTGAGGGCTTTCCTGCTCCCCAGGGTCCATGCAGGACTCTCTGAGGAGAATTCACTGCGTGTGGAGTCTGGGTGATCCCTTGGAGTGGTCCACATGTCGGCTTCATCATCATCTTGTGGGGGTGATCAACAGAAGGCTTCCTCGGGAGTGAACTTGTCCCAGCTTCACTTTCATGGCACTGAAAGTAGCTTCTCCCATCAAAATGGCCTTGCCTGTTCTCAGAAGTCTTTTTGAGCCCAGTTGAAGATATCTGGGGTTTATCATTTATCCACTAATGATCTAATCTCCCAAATTTGATGGCTTCACACAATATACATTTTTCCCTTCTAATTCTTTAGTCCAGTAATTTGGGCTGTGCTCAGCAAGGCAGTTCTGTTGGGCTTCCTTGTGTGGCCACTTGAGGCTGGCTCTCGGTGCCCCAATGCTGTCACAACAGTAATCCCTGTCTCAACCCAAGAGGCAAAGCGTACAGATTCTAGAGACATACAGATAGAAGTGGGAGATGTTTGTGGCCATTTCTGTAGCCCCATTAGACCACGGAAATGCTGTCCTCAGGATCTTCACATTTTACCGTGTACATGAATTCCTGGGGTGCTTGTGACAACGGAGGTCCACCCCGGTGTGAAGTCTGGATGTTTGTATTTCTATCAAGCTTCTGGGTGACTGTAAGGTCTATTCACTGACACAGGACAGGGTCCACTCCCCACCCCTGCCATGCTGAGCTGACAAATAATGAAGAGGTCATTCCGAGAGTGGAGAGCTCCCGGCCAGTGAACTCGGGGACACTGAAGCCCAGAATACTGTGACTGAACTTTGGTGGTCTGGGTCACATGTCTGCTGGAAATACACAACAGTCTTGTTTGTTTCTTGATTGTTTGCCAACACAGGCTTGTGATCACAACAGGGAGGCTATCAGTTGCCAATGTGAGGGTGTTGGCTTTAACGTTAACAAATGCCTTCACTCTGGTAGGATTTTAGACCTACTGTGTGTGTGTTTTTTAAATTTTCTGTACACTTGGAACACATTGCTTAGACCAGATGGAAAGTTCTCTGAGTCCAGGACAGATTAACCCTGTTGGATTGCATTCTACTTCAGTTCCACAGTTGGATAGTAACCATCGGGGGCTGTGTCAGAGACAGACAGGCTAGAGTAACAGAAACCAGCTTGAAAACCTGGGAGTTGGTCATGAGGGCCCCAGCAATGTTTTTTTCTGCCATGAACGGAGGATAGGATAATAAAATTGCAAGTGTCTGTTTTCTGCCCAGTGTGGGAGCATTCAGGTATTTAGAAATAGGTGTTCAACAATTACATTATTATTTTTCTTTTTTGTATGAATTTGTATGCCTGCACCAATGTACATGTATGTGCAGGGGGCATGTCTATGAGTATGTGTACGTGCAGGGGGGCATGTGTGTGTATGCGTGTGCCTGTGTTTGTGTGTATGTGTGTGCCTGCAAGGGGACTTGTGTGTGTGTGTGCGCGCACGTATGCATGTGCACGCAAGCTTGAAGCTGACTTTGGGTGTTGTTCTTCAGGCATCGCCCACCTTGTTTTCTTGAGACAGGGTCTCTCACTGGCCTGCAGTTCATCCGTTCAGCTAGACTGGCTGGCTGGCGAGCCCCAGGGATCTCTCTGCCTGCCTTCACCTCTCCCCAGTGCTGGGATTATAACTGCATGTCCAATTTTTGGTTTTGTTTTTAAGTTGGAAGAGGAGCTGTCACAACTTGTCTTCCCAACCGCTTTATTTTTTTTAGATGTCACCAAATCTTTTTGTTTTTGTCCTAACAGACACTGGTCACCAGAGGGAGACTGAGGCACGGCCTATAGTACTTCTTTAATAGTGTGGTATTATAAAGTGGAAGATAAAGATAACTTGAAGTATAAACACATAGATAAAGAACACAATGCTGTTCATCTTTTCCTTTAGATGAAAACAAAATCAAGTTTCAAATCGACTAAGAGACACTGTTTTAGATTGTTTGTCCAGATTCCTTTCAGAGCCCGGCATTGATGCGTGCTACGGTCAGACCAAGAGGAGAAAAGTGTTGGTTAATCGGTTAACTCAGGCCCATTGTCTTACAGAGCTGGGGCCCAGGGGAGACATGACTTCCTAGACGACACCCTGAGCTACCTCCCACTCCTAATTCTTTCCAACCCAGGTGACTTTATAGTCCGTGGGGGAGGGCGTGACCAAGCCCTGGGCCCTCCTCTGGGGTTGCTTCTTCCTTCCATAGAAACTTCTGGCTCTGTATTTGAAGTTTCCCAAGTCATTTGATCAAAATCACAAGTCTATTGCCAACACTGTCCCCCCTCGTGGCTCGTTCTATTCTTCCCTGGGCATCTCTCATTTCACGTGGTAACATTTTTCTTAGAGTCTCACTGAAAAATGAGGGGAATAAGAGCGAGGGTTGCTTCTCGCCAGCCCACCCCCTTCCATTACCCATCCCCCACCCTTTCCCTCCATCTCTCCCTCCTTAGTCTCTCTCTTCCCATCTGCCCCCTCCCTTGAAAACAGAACCCCAAGCACCCAGCACAGCAGCCGTGCCCAGCAGCCTTTCCTGACTCCCTCCCTGCCCTGGTTTCTGTGTGGCCCTCAGTACTCATGGGGGAGGAAGGGGTCAGACATGAAGCCCACTCCATCTGTGCCTGTAACTACTTCATTTTGTTTTACCAACACTGCAACTGACCCCTCTCACCCCACCCTCTCATTCTGGCTCTTTATGTCCAAACCCCAACTTTTGTGTTGGAAGTTGGTGTCGGGAATCCTACTTTTAACGTTCAGTTGTTTAATTAACTTTCATGAGCTCACTCCTAGTCCCTCCCTGCTCCTTTGTGCAGCGTGGATTCTTGTTTAATGGACTCACAACGCATCCAGTTTTCTCAAGGGAGAAATTAGATTTCTTTAAAAGTTTCCTCTACAAAAATCTGTTCTGCTCTTTCGGGGTCAGTGAAGCTGCTACATTGGCTAGCAGTATATTTCAAGGACTCAGGGACTCAGGGGCAACCCTGAGTGGTGGCTGCCCAAGGATTTGGACCGGGCAGGTCTGGAATCAGACCCCTCAGGCTTTAAAAGTAACGAGAAAACCAGTTTTCCCTCTTATTCCTTTTGTTACTTTGTGGCTTCTGAACGCGTCTTGTATCACCTGCTGAAGGAGGCAGGAGAGGGAGCAGTTTAGTGGACAAGCTGCTCCAAAGAAGGATGCAGGGCTCCGATCACGTGCTTCCAGATCACGCGATTCTTTGATTTTTTTTTTTTTTTTCCTCTCCGTCCTTCTTTCTTTACTTAAAAAGATGACTTACTGTGAGTCTTTAAAAGTTAAATTTTGTGGCCAGTGTGATGATTCCTGGGTGAAGTGCTGGCTGCAGAAACTCAAGGACCTAAGTCAGCACCCCTGAGAAAACTGAATGTGGGCGGGGCACATGTCTGCAAGCCCAGTGCTGGGGAGGCTGAGACAGGAGGATCATCTAAACTACTGAGCTAGCCAGTCTGACTGCTCTGGTGAGCTCCAGGTTCATTGAGAGAATCTGTCCTTAAGAAACCAGGCAGAGGGGCTTGAGAGGGAGGGAGTTCATCAGGTTAGAGCACTGGCTGCTCTGTCAGAGAATCCGAGTTTCATTCCCTGCGCTAAATTTTGATTTCTTTAAAAAACAGAAATATTATAAGAATGTGTTTTTGTTTTAATCCCAGGTGTGAGATATGGGGCTGCTTTAGATTGCCCACAGCAGCTGACTATGATTTGCCTCGTGCTCTAGCAAGGGTGTGATTCTGCAAACTGCAGAGAGTTTCTGTGATTGTGTGATTTTTGGAATTCTGGTGAAAGACTTAAGTTTTAAAAAGGGGGCTTCTCTTAGCATTAACTTTTGGGAACTTCTGGGTTTTTTGAATTCTCTTCCTTCTCCACCCTGTATTACGCTGAAGAATTCCTCACCTGCCCCAACCATTGTAAATAACTAACCCAC